>CM031951.1:12888442-13468442 GCA_018749465.1 Paracanthobrama guichenoti
TGATGAAACTGTGAATAGAAATGAGGCCAAGGAGGGAAGGAATGGTGGGAGTGGGTGAGAAAGAGAAAGAAAATGAGAGTGAGCGAGAGAGAAGGATGGACAGGTGGGAGACAGCTCAATGAAACGAAGCAAGCAGGAAGAGGAGGAGGAAGGACACATCAAAGAGGACACAGAAATAGAGGAGTGGGAATGGCAGATGGGGACGTGGTGACAAGAGAAAGTGTAATAGAAAGAGAGATGGATGACAGGAGAACACATAGACTCACTCAAGGATTGAAGACACACAAGTTAAGTGTGACAAAGCGGTTTCAACGGAAGCGATGGGCGGATGTTAAAGGAGATCTGGAAGGAGGGGACACGTGGACACAGGCGCAAAGATGATGAATCGAGTGGTAAACAGGACAGCCAGGCAGTAAGATGAGGCAAAGGGGAGGATGGATGGACAGGGGAAGGAGAGACGGGAGTGTGCAGACACATAATATAGTGACAGGCAGAGACTAAGATGGAACGAGACGATTAGAGAGCAGGCGGGCGCACAGAAACATTTAATAAATCAGCCAGTGCTGTGACTAAGTATGACTGAAATGTTTATGATACGTCGACATCATGGGAGATGGAGAAAGCAAATGTGAGGAAGTGATAGGCCCATCCGACTATGGCAGAAGGGATAAAAATGTAGTTATGAGAATTTTATGCAATATTTAGGATATTATATAATAGAATTCAGGGGGAAAGAGTGTGAAATACAGGTACAAAATGGCATATACGAACAACAACAACAACAAGTACACTGGTGATAGCACAAATAAAAAGGAAACCAAGTAAATAATTGCTGCAAAAAAATTTAGTATACACTCATTCAAAAGTTTTAAGTCACCAATGAAAAATACAGTAAAAACAGTAATATTGTAAAATATTACTACAATTTAATATATATAAATAATTCTCTATTTTAAAATGTAATTTATTCCTGTGATGTTTTTTGTAATTGTTTGAAATGTGCTACCACAAAATTGTCATTGTTGAATTACTGTAAAAGAGAACAATTTTTAAAACAATCAAAAATAAATGCTGTTTTAATTATACCAATCACACAGAGCCAAATAATAGACTGAGCCGCAGGTACTTTATAATTATTCCTTACGGTTACATGAGGAACATATGGTTGATTACGCTCTCCAGAAGGCTCCTATCTAGACCTGAAACGCCACACCAGATCCATCAGGAAGAGCCAATGTCACCACATGCACTCCTTTTTACCCTGAGCTCTTCCGGCAATTCTACCCCTGCGTGGTAAGAGGGTGACTGACAGCTGGGGTAACCATAGATACAGAGAGGATACTCTTTCAGAGACTGTGTACGTGACTTTGACGGACAAACTGGGTAACTATAGAAACACTGAGATGTGTGGGTAGGGGGTCCTTGCAAATACATATAACGCTTATATTGAAGGAGTCATATTTAGTGACCTGAATATCATAGAAACATGGTCATCCCTTACGAAAAATAACCATGGTTTTATTATAGTAAAAGTGTAGTAACCATTGTAGTAATTGATTACCATTTATATAATATATAGTTTTACCACAAATACCATGTTTAAACTATGGTTAGAGTAGCAAAACCATGGTTAATTTGTGGTTACCATGGTTTAACTACAATAACCATGTTTTTTGTTTAATTTGTAGTAAAACCATGGTTTATTTTTGTAAGGGATGGGCTCTTTTGGGATTGTAAGAGACCATTCAGAGCACCCTAAACTACTTAGCAAGATTTAAAAAAAAGAAAAATTCACTCAGAATACCCTTAACATCATAGCAACACCCTGGCAACCACTCAAAACATCATGGCTACGGTGGCAAACTAAAACTTTTTGATACTGGTGTTCCCATCATGCACTGAGTTTTGAATAATTAATATGGATGGTTTTTCATCTCTATTTTTATCATTGCTTTTTTGTTAGGTTTAGTAATTTGCCATTTTGTGACATTTGGAGTTAATTTTCTACTCAAAATGACACATTTAAACTCAAAAACAATCCATCGAATATTACCGTCACTTTGTATTTTGTACCAAGTATTGATGGTGGATGAGTTTACTATTATGCAGATCTACTGTATTATTTACTTAGATGTTTCTAAGTAAAGCATACACTTTAAAACCATGGTATAATTCAGTTATATTGTTTGAGTAAAAAGTATTACAAAGGAAACTTCAACTAAGTAGAAATAATTCAACCTTTTACTGGCCAAGTTAAAATTACTTATTTTCTTTGTTCATTTTACTTAAGTTAAGTAGAGTTTACTTAATTCCATGTGAAATTGACTTAAAAACATGTGCATTTTACAGTCTATGCTGTTATTTCTTCTCTCTAGGAGGCCTTCTCAGCTGCACAACTTGGCAGCCAAAATAGGGCGAAAGATTACTGCAGTAGATGCATTAGGAAGTCATCAATGGAAGGCTGTAATGGTAATCTGATTTGAGATCAGTGGAGGGCAGGTGAAAGGTGAAGCACAATGCCTTGCTGTGTTTATTTACAGGTCAGCTGATTGGCATTGACTCAAAGCCACTTCCAGCACAACACTTTCAATCTACTCTGAAAAATAAGAATTAAGACATGATTATGGTGGTGGTGGTGGTGGTTTACAAACATCTTGCTTGCTTGCTTTCTTTCGTTTAAGATGGGTTGTTAGGAAAAAATGGGATGCAAATAATGCATGTTTACTCATACAACTAAACGTAAAACTGTAGAGTAAATATTTAAGATTATGGGAAACAAATTAATAAATTAATAAATTCAAACATTTGCTATGTAGTGTGTAAAATAAATAAATAAATGAATATGCATGCTTATAAATAAACTAAATCAAACATAAAACTTTAGGGCAAAAATGTAGGACTATGGGAAACAAATACAGTCAGTGTGACCAAACATTTGATATAATATATGTGTATAATAAATAAATAAATAAATAAACAGTCAAACTCAATCAGGACTTTAAAAAAATAGATACATTTTATTTCCTTGCACAATGTGTATATGATTTTGTATATTTACACACATGGCAATATTCAAACTATAACAAGTCTCTTTCCTGCTCTGTATTTTGCTTTAAAGCTAGTGTCAATCTCTCTTTGTTGTAGTGCTTCGGTTGGATTATGAATAATGAGATTAGAATTCTGTCATTAGCTCAGGATTAATCTCCAGCACTATGCTATGTTAATGAGGTGTTCTTTTTCTCTTCTGGACAAATTTGTTGTTTTTTAACTTTGTACGTTTCTGTGTTGGAATCACTTGTGCATTCCTCATTTGTAAGTCACTTTGCAGCTAAATTATTCAATGTAAAATGTTAGTGGAACTACATGATTCATGGAAAACCTGAAAAAAACAACAACAATCAAGCCACACATTTAAATTCCACTGATGGAGGTAAATTACAGACAGCAGGCACGTTCTGCACTAAGATTATAATTGATTTATTTTATTATATATATATATATATATATATATATATATATATATATATATATATATATATATATATATATATATATATATATATATATATATATATATATATATATATATATATATATATATATATATAAAAATAAATGTTAATGTATGCATTTATACTTAATTGTCTGGTAGAACTTACAGTGCATTCAAAGTACAGTATAGATTTGATCAGTTTGTATGTTTCCTGGGAAACTAAGTACCTTTCTGTCACTAGCATTCCTCAAAATTCGAGCTACCACAACACCATATGTATGGTGTATGTTGATAAACCAGCTGTACAGACTGAAGCAGGACAATGAGGGATTTTACACAAACACACAGAAATCTGTTTGCAATTTATAACAATATTTTTTTAAAAATGAAATAAATTAATCATGCGTTTTTACATATTACAAAGAGGGAAGGGATATGACAACAGGCCGGACGTGAACCTAATGGTTCTCCCACTCCAACAAAGCTATGAATTTGAAGTGGTCCATAATGTGGGTAAGCCTGGGGGGCAAAGGGAAAAAAGCCACAACAGAAAAACCACAGCACCAAATACACTACTACAACACTAATTAGTTTAATTAGTCCCTGTTTGTATTTGAATGCTGGCCCAGGGTTGTTTTTGTTTCACTGCATGTTTGCGGTGTACAGGCATGTGTATGTCGCTGTGTTTGTGTATATGTGTGTGTTCCTTGCCTGCAGCTCAGAGTCTGTTACAGAGGGGTGGGTGTCATCTATACTGCACAGAAAAACTAAAGCGGCAGCTGTAGGTTTGTTTACTGTTCCTGTGAGAATTCACACATTCATGGGCTTTTCATGCCTTCGCATTGTTCATCATTTACCATGAGTAAGTAATTCTCACACCATCTCAGGGTCAGAAATGAACCTGAATTCTGATTTTGGTCTGTTTTCAACCATTTTAATCCAATGTTTGCCTAATGTTAAATGGTTCTGCTGAGTAATAAAAGAATTGTTTAAAATTACAAATATTCCAAGTAGTCACACAACTTCATAATTAACAGCCATTCAGATTGCTATTTAATGGACAATGTGCTTTATATGGTATGTTTTTCATACGGTAAAAATGCCCCTGGAAATCAATTCTAGGGGAAATTATGGCAAATAGGAAATTTTTAGCTTATTAAAAGGTAACAGGTATTACATAAACGTATTTGTTAATATTAGTTCCTGAATTGAGATGTAGCTTCATAGGTTAAATGCACTTCTAACAAAATTACAAGTTTGAAACAGTTTAACCCAGATTTGGTTGAGTTCAATGAAATTATCAAGATAGAGCCTAGAGGGAAGGGTTATGCTCAAAACAACTGAGGCTTGTCACAGATTCACTCAGACTATAAGATTTCATCATTGAATAAAATAAATATCAGGCTATATATTTGTAAGCAAACATTTATCGGTAGAAGCAATATCAGATGCTCAAAGGCATTTATGACAGACTGATCTCATAAGGTCTTTTGAAAATGACAATATCAACAATCACTCAGAATGCAAAGCCATCAATGTGGCTAGACAGAACGAGAAATAGATGAATATCTGACAAAAAAAGAAACTTGCTTTAATCTATGCATCCAGCAGTATGCAGTTATTCATAAAATGTTAAAAATCTGATTTTGAATGGTTGCTTTTATTAAAACTTTCACATGTTAAGTTTAAAATATTCTAGAGGATCCAGGTGATCCCGTGATGCACTGAACCTTCTAATCACACCGGTGTGATCCGTCTTGTGTCATTGTACGCATCAAAGGGTTAATGATGCACAACTCTATTATCTGTCTTTGTCCATTGCTCTCTAATTTATCTGATAAAGCTCTGCCCGTCTACAGACCTGATCCTTTCTGCCATGCCTGTTTTGCTTTCATCCTGTTTGTCTGTTTGTCTATGTCCCTCCCTGAAAAAAAAAAAACTATAGGGATCAGATAAATCAGACCAAGAGACGGAGAAATGGAGGCCAAAAGAGAGAGAGATAAGCCTGTGTTCTTGGCAGTGGTGATTTGTAATGTGTCGAACTGCAGTTCTCACAGAAACGTTCTTGGACAGCAGGGAGTGTGCAAAGATGGAGATAAGGCAATAGAGACAGAGAGACACGAAGGGAGAGACGGATAAAGCTAAAAAAAAAGCTGATATTTCCTATTTATTACTATGGAAACTGCCCAACCTGCCTCTTAAGAGTCAAAGATCACAGAGTCACTGGCACTTTCAATCCTGGTGCGGCACAGGAAATGTCTACTCTGTGACTGTCAAGTATCACTGATAGAGAAGAAGAAACGTGAAAGTGAGCGAATGAACCTCAGCCAAAACAATAAAAGAACAAATAATGGGGAAATGAGGGGAGAACAACTGCCTGGAGACTAAAAACTGCCAATTGAAATTTTCAAGCCAAAATCAGACATGCATGAGTATAGTGGCATTATGAGTAATCAGATATAATAGTCAACAAAGTTTTGTTTTGGATACAAGAACAAATTTGTAACTAGGTTCGGTTTGAGGTTTTGAACTGGAAGAGTCTGGAAAGACATGGAACAAATTTGACCAAAAGATACATATAATGAGTGTGATTACAACACACTTTCAGAATTCAAGCACAAGTGGATGTACTTTTGTCTTTCCAAATTTTCCATCCGTTTCACTGTCTCAATTATTTCAATGGCTAGCTTTACATGCACAAAATGAAGCAAAACACACACAAAAAAATTCACATTTAACTCATTTAAACCAACAGCCTATTCCTTCCATCTGCTTAAGGAATATTCCAGGATAATATTCCTAGGTCTGCTGTCAAATTCCACAAAAATAGGTATATATATATATATATATATATTCCATATATATAAATATATATATATATATATATATATATATATATATATATATATATATAACAGAAAATTGGTTTACAGTAATGCACTTAGAATGGAAAATGGGCAAGCAGGCCGGGGTTTCAGATATGTGCAAAATTTTGTTAAAGCACTTAGATGAATGTTTTCATTCAATAATGCTTGTCATTTAAGCTCTAATATGTTTTACTCATTTAGGTGGATAAAACAAGAGAAAATAAATCATTGTTTTTATAGGGGAAAAAGTTTCCGTCACAGTAAATATGCATTTTGATTTATGCACAATTCCAGAAAATCTATCATTTTATTCAGGTTTTTTTTTTTTTTTTTTTTTTTTTTTTTTGCCGTTTTAAGCATTTCACATTGAAATTTTATATGATTCAAAATTTTCCTAAAACATTTGGAAACCTGTGATGGTCATGCCAGAAGCTTAAATACTCAATATACCTTCAAACAGACAAGTTAAGTTAACAAATGTTATCACTAGAGATGTCGCAGGATACTGATCTTAATGATAACCATGATAATAAAAAAACATTTATATAGATAACATGTTAATACTACACATAATAATATCGTAAATAATCCAAGACCAATAACCTTCTGGTTGACAGCATAAGTACGTGGCAGTATTTCACCTTAACGGTGGTTGCCACGGGTCATAAAACAAAATAGAAGAAGAGGCAGCATGTAGATACAACTGCCACACAAAATCATGTAGGAGAAAATGACAAAAAAAAACAAGACACTCTTCCCACACCTGAGAAAAGTCACCAGTGTAGGTAGTAAAGCTGCACGATTCCAGATAAATTGAGAATCACACATTTTTTGGGGTTTAAAATGCAGATCATGATTCTCACATGATTCTGAATAGACAACTATCTCCTCTCCACCAATAAGGATGCTGCACATTGGTGGTGGTTGAGGAGATAATTTTTTCTACATTTCTGTATATTCCTTAGATTATCAAAAAAATAAACCCAAACAGGGTGAACACATTTCCTTTTTTCTTGTAATATTAACTGTCCTACCCGTACATTGTAAGTGCATTACTGTACACACAATGACTGTATGTTTTTAAAGGCTTGAGGGACAAGACCATGGTAATCCACTGCATGCCAAATTATATTCAATTGTACTTAACCTGGAATATTCTTATTTAAATGCTCTAATGTTTGCCTCTGGTTGTCCACCTTTTCATCTTGTTTACCCTTTCACTGCTGCTCAGAGACTGTGAGTAGATGAGGAGAAGATTATAAATGTAATCCTGTTATAGAAACTGCGTTCAGGAACAATCTCTCATAGCATGCCATATTGTACCTAAACACACTCTCTCAACTGTCAAAGGCCCAAAAGCTGCTTTTATCTGCGGAAGGAGGAATGAAAATAAAAATTTAAAGTAGGAAATTAGCGCTTGTGCATGGAGAATCTCTCCATGCACAATGGAGAGAATAATGTTGTTATTCGCAGGGAGAGGACAGATCTTTTGATGGAGTGCATATGGGTGAAACTCTGCGGAACTCTTAAGTGTTCCTTGTAATTCTTCCAAAGTGAAATATCACATTCCCACAGAGACACACGCCAGGCTGTGCTTTAAAGAGAGGAACAAGAACATGAGTGCATGTTGGGTAGACCTCAGCTGACACAGTTATGACCACACCCCAGACTACAAAACCGCTTTCTGCATGTCAGTGAACACTGAGGTGGATTGTGTCAGGCCCATCGGTTGCCATGGTAGCCCAACTGTGTGTGCCAGTGATTTACTTGGCGAGTTGGAGTGAAATCATTGCAATTCAGAATCCAAGATTACATTCTTGCTGGCCTGCCCTTTATATTTTTCGGCACACTCTTGCTAAAAGACTGTACAACGCATGTGCTAGACACAACAATCGGTTTAATGGTAAATGGAACAACAAGCAAACAACCCATTATATTTGTTGTACTATATGTTAAATATAAAATCAGACAAAAAATAAAACAAGCATAAATTTGACTGTAAAGCACTTATAATAGAAGCCTATGCCTCTTGTTGTGCTCACATGAACAGTGCCAGTCTCTTCCAGAAACACTGACATGGAAGAGAAGAAATTGTTGAATAAAGTCGTTATTTCTCGGATTTCATAAAAAATATCTTAATTTGTGTTCCGAAGATGAACAAAGGTCTTACGGTTTGGAACAAAATATGGGTGAGTAATTAATGACAGAAATTTCATTTTTGGGAGAACAAAACTTTTAAAGGAAATAAAAACATTCAAACCGTCAACTCCATGAGAACATGCAAGTCTATGCTATGAAAAAGATTGTGCTTAGTCACTCAGTACACATTTTTAATAATGTTGTGTTGCATTTTGTGTGTACAGACAAATTGCTGGTTGCTGGAATCTTATCACAACGTATCTGGTTAGGACACAGTGTTAGAATGATTCCTGAAGGATCATGTGGCATTGAAGAAGACTGGAGTAATTCAGCTTTGCCATGACAGGAATAAATTACATCTTAAATTAAAGCCATAAGCAGCGATGAAAGGGCCCACACACCTGTGCCACCGCCACCCGGTGGCTTTAGGAAAACAAAGCACGGTGGGCAATATGCATTTAAGTATATAAAAATAGGAGGACAACGTCAGTCATTTGTATTTGCCACACTTCCTGCACTATGACTATAAATACATTTTGTCATGCAGATGTCTTCAGGCCAGGGCACTAGGCACATGTGAATTTTGAGGCAGATTGAACATTGTATGCTTGACTTACACCAACTTCCTGTTTCATGACGATAATAGCATGCTTTAGTACTCAGCTAAGTGTTGTTAGCATGTTTTAGGATATTTCTAGCATGTTTAGTACTCAACTGCATATTTTAGTATGTTGCTAGTAGTGCATCACAGAGTTAAACACATCACTTCCTGTTGCCAGTGGGTGGCGCTATGACTAACTGAATATTGGCATGTAGATGTCTTCAGGCCAGGACTCTTATCAAACACGTGAAGTTTGGGGCAGGTTGGACATTGTATACCTGAGTTACAACAGCTTCCTGTTTCATGGTGAAACATCAGACTTTGTGAGACTGCACGGACACGCTGTTCAACGAAATGAAACAAAACTCACAATTTTCACAATTTAACATCACCAAGGCCTTAAGATTATACTGACCAATTATGATGTTGATCTTGTTAAATCTCTAGGAGGAGTTAATCACATTGTAAAACATGTCATTTCCTGTTGCCTGCAGGTGGCGCTATGACTGTAACTGAATATTGGCATGTGGATGTCTTCAGGCCAGGACTCTAATACAACATGAGAAGTTTGGGGCAGATTGGACATTGTATGCCCGAGTTACAACAACTTCCTGTTTCATGGCGAAACATTGAATTTTGTCAGGCTGCCACGGACACGCCCTTTAGCAAAAACGCAATTTAACTTCGCCAAGGCCTTTAGATTAGACTGACCAAATAGGATGTAGATCTGATTAAAATATTTGTTAAAGTACAACGTCTGGAAATGGCAAAAACTGCAAAAATTTTACAGAGAAAATTAAAAATTTCAAACTTTTTTGTAGGTATTTGGCTGTTACATGCGTCTACCGAATTTCATACTTGCATGTGAAACGTAGTGCAAATTATGCTTAATTGAAATTTTTGTAGGTGGCGCTATCGAGCCATTTCGCACACCTAATTCTGAAACCCATATCAGAAGTAGATTTTCACCACTTTGACGCGTGTGCAAAGTTTCATGAGGTTTTTGAGCATGGTTAGGCCCTCAAAAATGTGAAGACTGAAGAGACTGAGCAATTCCAATAGGGTCCACACACCATCAGTGCTCTGGCCCTAAATATACTGAAATAGAAAACGTTTAGTATTTCTCAAGGTTATTGTTTTTTTAAATCAAATAAATGCAACCTGGGACTCTTCTTTCAAAAACAAAAATAAATATTAAATATAGTTTTTTTTTGTTTGTTTTTTTTGCTGAATTCTAATTTGGCAACAAAAAAAAACAAAAAATAATTCATGCTTCAGTGACCAAAACCACAGAACATCTGATGAGCATGTCACCTAGCATGCTGAGAACATTTGTCTCTAGGGTCTCTGTCAGTCTTCTCAGACTCTTGCTTGTGCCCTGTGCGCCAGGCCCAGGGAGGGCTGGGGAACTTCTATGACAAACTGCAGGCTGGAAATTTCACCCTGACAGGGTGAGAACTTCATCCAAGAGGTGCATACACAACAATGTAAAGAACCTGAACAGATATACTTGTCCTTTTCGAGTCACCTCATCCCTCATTTGTTTACCATGCATCATGGAAGACAACGTGTTTGTGAGCATAACTCGGTGTGTTAGCCCCAAACATCTAACACTACCCAAACATCCCCCTACTGCCAAAGATCACTTCTCTGTGTGCTGTGGTTGACCGTGGGATAAGTTCTAATTCGCTTTTCTCAGTTCAGTGACCACATGCCGAGCTCCACCCTAAAGTAAAGCATGCTCTAGTGATGAAATTTACTAATCATAACACCTCTCCTTCTCATTCAGCTTGCTCATATTTTCATGCTATCATACGATCTGTTGTACTGTACTTCCTGTCTACGCCCAAGCACACATGGCTTTCCTTTGTCACTCCTGTTTAGAATCACACTCTGACATTTGTAGTATACCTCTGTCTTGTTCCATCCCCTAAAGTCCCTTTTTTAAATATTGTTGTTATCATGATGGGGACATACAATGAAGCACAGTGCAGATCGCAGATGTAAGTAAAATGGTGCACCAGACAAGCTCAACATCAGCTGTGGTTTGGGTATTACTAAACAGGAAGCTATAAACAGATAGTTTCTTCAGCTATCACACTCCTTCACCCCTGAAAATCTCTCCATTTTGTTTTGTATCTCCTCCTGATGTCTTTGCATTCCAGCTGTCTCCACACCAAGGAGTGATGATAACCGTAAAATGCTACTAGAATGATCAAATGCTGACACTACAACCAAGTGGAGCTAGCTTCAAAATTTGGGTAATGATATTTTGAACTTCACAATAGTCTTCAGCTTTTGGCAATTCGTCTAAAAACAAAGTTTGGCATTTGTTTGCCTTTTCTTCACAAGCCTCGACTCAAACTCGCGAACTTCTGTCAGTCTGGCACTGAAAAAAAAAAATGTTAATAGGACAAAGGGCCCTGTTTTAATGATCGGAGCACATGGCCTGAAGCGCATGGCGCAGGTGCACTTAGGGCATGTCCGAATCCACTTTTGCTAGTTTAACGATGGAAAAAAAGGTTGGTGCGCCAGACGCATGGTCTAAAAGGGTTGTACCTAGTCTCTTGAGTCATGGGTGTGTTTTGGGCGTAACGTGCAGTAATCCAATCAGAGTCTCATCTCCCATTCCCTTTAAAAGCCAGTTGAGCTTGCACCATGGTAGATTCGCTATTTACATGGCGGAATTTGCGAGCGGAAAGACTGACCGCTTCTCCAGAGATGAATCCAATTCGATTGAAACAATTCGCCTGAACACACCTCGTTTTCAGACTAGCACGCCCATGGGCGAACAGATGGGCGCGAGTGCATTTGCCATTTAAACAACGTGGTGCTGGACGTGAAAATGATAACTGTGTCGGGCTGAAACTAGCAAAAAACGTGTATGATAGGGCCCATAGTCTTCCGGATGCAGGCACCTGAGGTCCTTCTAGGAAACAGAGCCAAGTTCACTGAAGTACACACAGGAAAAAGGCTGTGAAATGTCAA
The DNA here is from genome assembly GCA_018749465.1 of Paracanthobrama guichenoti. Classification (NCBI taxonomy): domain Eukaryota; kingdom Metazoa; phylum Chordata; class Actinopteri; order Cypriniformes; family Gobionidae; genus Paracanthobrama; species Paracanthobrama guichenoti. Next base: position 12,900,531 of record CM031951.1, read on the forward strand.
AATTTGCATCCTCTCATAAAACAATGTGTATACTTTCCAATTGACACACAGACAGTGATAAAACACCTTTAGTGGTTGCCATACCCATCTAGTTTTCCACATAGATTTGGATCATAAACCAACTTGTATAACAGACACAAAAAACACACACACTAGACCGCATGATCACAAAAGAGGCCCCAGAGACTTAGATGACAACTTGTGTCAGATAGGAAGGATAACAGCATTCAGTGGATTGTGGCACCAGTATCTGAGTGACACTAGAGGACAGAGGGCCCAGTCTGCCTTCAGGACATCGTCAAACTCACATACACAGGCCTACTTAACCACAAAGTCAGTCACACAAAGTCAGCCACACAGTGTCATAGCAGCTACATTGTCATTGATCTTGACTAGCAGCCAGTGACGTTTTCTAAACAATCACTGTCCAGAACAGAGAGTAACACTGCAGAACAAAGTTTACTGTGATCAAAAAGATCAAAAACCATGTCAAATTACTAAATTGGTAAACAACAATGAATAATGGATACTACAATGGGGCCTGAGGGTTTCTTCACAGCAAGTCTTTTACAAAGTGTTTAATATCATTCTGGAATTTAGATGTTGTTAAATTCTGACTAGTTCGTTCTTCAAAACCTCTCCTTTTGTGTTCCAAGAAAGAAAAAAGGTCCTTCTGTTTTGGAACAACATGCACTCTAATAAATGCTGGGTTAAAAACAGCTCAAGTTGGGTTGAAAATGGACAAACCTAGCAATTGGGTTGTTTTAACCCAGTGAATGGGTTGTTTTAACCCAGCAGTTGGGTTAAATGTTTGCTTAAAACAACCCAATTGCTGGGTTTGTAAATATTCAACCCAACTTGGGTTGTTTTTAACGCAGCATTTTTTAGAGTGTGAGGGTAAGTGATGACAGAATTTTAATTATTTGGATGAACCCGTCTTTAATTTATTTTTTATTTTTGTTTGCATGAGAAAACTGTGAGGGGAGAGAAAAACATGGAGGGGGAAGGGAGTAAAAAGTGGCACAGAGATTGGCAAGCATGAAAAGGAAATGAGAGCGAATCTAGAAATACAGCAAATAAGGTGAAATGTGAAGTAGGCATTGTATGGAAGACTGTAATAGACACACAATAATAAGCTGTGGTCAGACAGCAGTGATTAAAATGGAAAGTGTTCATGAGGCTGAGAAAACAAGCAAGGTGTTCCCCAGAGCTCTGTACTTGAGCTTCCCCAAGTTTGTTTTTCTGCTCAACTGTCAAAACTCACTAAAGCGCCACTCTGAAATGTACAGAGTCGTTTCCTGTTTCCTCATGTAAATCACATGGTTTAAACTTTACGGTAACTCTTAATAAATATCCTGCGGTTTCCAAGCTTTATAATGGCAGTGGACGGGACTCACGAGTTTGATGCTGAAAAAAGTGCATCCATCCATCATAAACGTACTCCACACAGCTCCAGGGGGTTAATAAAGGCCTTCTGAAGTAAAGCGATGTGTTTGTATAAGAAAAATATCCATATTTAACAGGTTATAAAGTAAAATATCTAGCTTTCGCCAGACCACCTTCTGTGTGGAGTACGTTTATGATGGATGGATGGTGTTATGAGAGCCCAGGTTGCTCTGATAGTGACCTTCAGCTCTTCTGCATTGTTGGGTCTGGCATATCACATCTTCCTCTTCACAATACCCCATAGATTTTCTATGGGGTTAAGGTCAGGCGAGTTTGCTGGCCAACAGGGATACCATGGTCCTTAAACCAGGTAGTGGTTGCTTTGGCACTGTGTGCAGGTGCCAAGTCCTGTTGGAAAATGAAATCTGCATCTCCATAAAGTTGGTCAGCAGCAGGAAGCATGAAGTGCTCTAAAACTTCCTGGTATACGGCTGCGTTGACCTTGGACCTCAGAAAACACAGTGGACCAACACCAGCAGATGACATGGCACCCCAAACCATCACTGACTGTGGAAACTTTACACTGGACCTCAAGCAACGTGGATTGTGTGCCTCTCCTCTCTTCCTCCAGACTCTGGGACCCTGATTTACTTTCATCAGAGAGCATAACTTTGGAGCACTCAGTAGCAGTCCAGTCCTTTTTGTCTTTAGCCCAGGCGAGACGCTTCTGACACTGTCTGTTGTTCAAGAGTGGCTTGACACAAGGAATGCGACAGCTGAAACCCATGTCTTGCATACGTCTGTGTGTAGTGGTTCGTGAAGCACTGACTCCAGCTGCAGTCCACTCTTTGTGAATCTCCCCCACATTTTTGAATGGGTTTTGTTTCACAATCCTCTCCAGGGTGCGGTTATCCCTATTGCTTGTACACTTTTTTTCTACCACATCTTTTCCTTCCCTTCACCTCTCTATTAATGTGCTTGGACACAGAGCTCTGTGAACAGCCAGCCTCTTTTGCAATGACCTTTTGTGTCTTGCCCTCCTTGTACAAGGTGTCAATGGTCGTCTTTTGGACAACTGTCAGGTCAGCAGTCTTCCCCATGATTGTGTAGCCTACAGAACTAGACTGAGAGCCCATTTAAAGGCCTTTGCAGGTGTTTTGAGTTCATTAGCTGATTAGAGTGTGGCACCAGGCGTCTTTAATATTCAACCTTTTCACAATATTCTAATTTTCTGAGATACTGAATTTGGGATTTTCCTTAGTTGTCACTTATAATCATCAAAATTAAAAGAAATAAACATTTGAAATATATCAGTCTGTGTGTAATGAATGAATATAATATACAAGTTTCACTTTTTGAATGGAATTAGTGAAATAAATCAAAACTTTTGATGATATTCTAATTATATGACCAGCACCTATATATCTAGTCAGTGACAGAGTGAAACCATATTAGTCTAAAATAATTCTGTATTTTCAGCTTCAGAATCATGAATATTTTTATTCTGGTGTCACTATTGTCCTGTGCATTGGGTTATCAGCACCAAGTCCAAACCTTTTCATTTCTAACCAATGTAATACCAAATGTACCATTTTAACCTTTTACCATATGTATCGCAATAAAATCTTATTGTGAGTTCAGTGTCTTGGTATATGTATTGAATCGTGACATGAGAGTCACGTTGATTGTTGATAATCTGTTGATTGATTTCTAGAGCTAACAAAAACATCATAATTTTAAATAATTAAGTACAAGTACATTAAACATTTTGCATTCACTTTGTTTTTGAATGGATACTTATAATGGACTAATATAGAGTAAAATTTGGTAAAGTACACTCCTAACACCTCTTCCATTGTCCACACACAATGAAATGTGTATAGGCCCTTATTTATTTTATTCAAACATGAGAGTACAAGTACCTTCAAAATCAGCAGGTCAACAAGTGCCTATCATCATTGCCTGCTCAGGTTCAACTCCACGCTGTGCGCTCTTGCGCATGCACTACTGCGCAGAGAAAGCTCTGTAGATATCAGGCAAGCAACAAGTTCTCAAGTCTGTTAAATATGTTTAAGTTTTGCATCCGTTTAAAAAACAATGATGGCTCTGGACATTTGTCTTGGAGGGCTGCGCACTTTGGCTGAGCACAGGGAACATTAATCACATTCTGGATGTGAAACAAACTGAACCAAGAACCCGGTCTGGGATGAGTCACATATGAACGCTGCCCCCTCTCTCCGCTCTATCGCAGTGCCTGTCACTGACATCATCAGCTCCTTTGCCATCTGTCAATTATCCTGAGCCACTTCCTGCTCACTGAACTAAGAGAGCCTATTCGAGACCTGTGAGTGCAGTCTTAAAATTATTTACTGGTCATATGGTTCCATGAAGAGCCTTTCACATTCATAGAACTTTCTATTACACAACAGGTTCTTAATAGTGGAAAAAGGTTCTTCACATTTTTTTAAGAACTGTATACTGAAAGTTACTTTGAGAAACCAAAAAGGTTTTTCTATGGCATTTCTGTGAAATCACTCTTTTGGAACCTAGAGTGTTCTTAACTAAATAGATATAGTCACAAAAGTTGCAATTATGACCATAATACACATAACATTTTGTGTCACAAATGTGGAAACAGTCACTTGCAAGTGCTGTTTTATAAATGTTACGTATGCAGAGACTCATAGCTGGCTTGCTTCGTAATCCTTCTACCTAATCATGCTGAAGATAATTGGCTGACCTTCAATGCAAAGCACTGATGGAGAGTCATTGCTGCACTAGTCCATAACACTGGATCAATGATTATCTAAAGCATTAGTAAACCCAAGACCCCAAGGGCATTTGTGTGTTTCAAACATGTCTGGCTGTTGATCTGACCTCTTGACATATCATTTTCTTCAGGGATCCTTGTAAATGCTGATTAAGTTCTTACATAGTAAATTGAGTCCCCTTTCATGTACCTCTTTTTAGTCATTGTCTGGTTTATTCTTGCAAAAATGGAAGTGTTCCAGGCCAGCCTTTAGTTCACAATGGTCTTGCAGTTTACATACTGTAACAACCATTCTGTGGAAAACGGCCTCTGGCACGTTTTGTTTCACTGATTTTTTTTGTTAAAGGGGACAAAAATGCTTCCATCCAAGTAAAGCAGACGTCTATGGTTATGTTACTTAATGATTAGCAATCTAGTGACTTGCAAAAACGTACCTGCACTAAAAAAACCTAATGCTTTTGACCCCATTTGGATGATAGACAAGTAAATGCCATTCAAATCTGTGAAGGTCTATAAGAACGTTAACTCATGGCAATATCACAGTTACTCTAAAGGCATGACAGTATTTCTCTTGTAGTTAAATTCCTACTGTCCTCAGGTGAGGATGTGTGAATTCAGCAAGAAACAAGAAATATCAAGTTAAAGATTAAACTGCAAGGATTAAAAAGGCACAACGGAAAGATCTGTAATGTTGACCAGCGGGCTCAGAGTTATATTTATGGATATACTTAACATCATTTCTGTTCATAAGGACTGCTAATATCAGTTTTCTGGGATGAATCTACTACACCAATAGTTGCGAAATGGGTTACGGGTCTGTTCTGGGTCACAGACAGCAGAGAAAAATAATACTAAAAGTAATTAATAAAATGTGACTAATCAAATAATTCATAGTTAGCTTTTCCAAAAAAATAAAAAATAAAAAGGGACCAGAAAATGTTGTGGTCACACTTTATATTAAGTGTCCTTATCTACTATGTAGGCTACTTGCATCAAAAAATAAGTTCAATGTAGTTATTGTGTTGATGTATTGCAAAACACCTGTTCTGCTATTGAGGTGGGATACGGGTAAGGATAGGGACGGGTTTGGTGGTATGGGTAGGTTTAAGGGTGGGTTAAGGTGTAAGGGAAGGGTCAGCAAAGTAATTAGACGTTACAACAATTACAGCTAATATATATATATATATATATATATATATATATATATATATATATATATATATATATATATATATATATTTTAGTAAAAACATGTATATACACAATAAGTGCTTTGTATCAAATGATTAATTTAGACACCTGATATAAAGTGGGACCAATGTTGTTAATATCAAATGTTGTACATTTAATCATACTCTATTTTGCCAGAATCGTGATATTAAAACATTTCAATCTTCGATTTTAAGAACATTTTGTTTACATCAGACAGTTTTGGTACCGAGTTTGGGTTGCACTTAATGTGACGTTCTGAAGCAAAACCAGTTGAGAACCACTGGGCTACATCCTGTATATCCTAGGATGGTAAATGGAAGGTTGTAGGTTCAAAACCCACAAGTTTTAACATTACGTCCTTGATCAAGTCACAAACCCTGACTTAAAGGCAACTGCACGAGAATAGATCCTGTCATAACTGCAAGGATACGGGCTGGTTTTTTTTTTTTTTACATGTTGAGGGTTACTCGCTTCACTATATTCCGCAATCTGAATTCTTATTATAGTTTAATTTGAACAGACATGATAAGAGTACGATTCACACTACCAAACTCTTGACAACTCATAGGCGTGTTTCTGCCATTACCTTAATGATGCTGCTCCTCCTCGGTGCCGTTTTCACCGACTCCAGGAGAGCCACCTCATCGCGCTCCACCAGCGGCACGGTGACTCCACTCCGCCGGCCTGATCGAATCGCTCTCGGTGGGATGAACTCCGGAGCTCCATCTCCGCACACCCCGTCCTCGTAAGACTCCGACATCTCAAGAATGTGTTGGTTAGGAAATCAATATAATTTTACCCTGATAAAGATGCACGTATTTGGACCCAAGAACGTCCACATCCAACTCTTGATATGTGTCTTTGGGTAGCTCCGGTAGTCCAATTTAACTTAATTGCGCAGACTGTACGGCAGGTTGAGAATGGATCTCGTTCCTTGAGTCCATCCTAAAGCAACTTTTGCCCGTCGAATAGCTCGAAGAACAAATTATATGTATAATAACTGACGCATGAATCATTCTCTTGCGCAACAGGACACTTGCATCACCGCGCAACAAGTTAAAAAGCGCCGCCAGTACCTAACTTCTCTCACTGATCCAGTGTGCGCCAAACAATCTGACACGTGCAAAAATGCACAATTGTTTACAGATAAGCAGAAGAGCGGGGGGATTGCGGTTCACCAGATATTAACTGGCATCAAAACAACCATAATGTGCGCGCTCTGTGTCAGCATGATGGAAAAGAAACGCCGGAATAGTCTAATGGTTAGTGGATGTTGGTCGCCTCATCTCACTGTGTGTTGTTTGGTTAGTCAAGAATGAAGAACGCCACTGACACTGGCACAACCCCTTAGATCCGCTAAACCCGCCCCTCGCGTCCGTAAGCTAGTGATTGACTGGTGTCGTGACCAATCAAACACTCTCAAATTTTCACAAACTCTAATCGCTCTTCTTTCAAAGAGGAGGAGCCATGCGTATGAGCCTCAGGAATGTTACTCATTTGAGTTTACCAGATGTTTGGAAGAAAAAGAAGCTTGGGGTATCACTTTTCCGAAGTAGCCGATTTGGGGGTAGACAAATGGGGATAGTCCGATAATATTGACATTTGTGTTGTGTATCAAAGGGGTATATAATTTAGGCTATGTGTTTTTAGGCAGCATTCCAAATATGATACTTAATAGTAGACTACTAGTTTGCAGTCATTGAATTAGCACATGCTCTGTTGTTTATGACATCTGAATTCTAAATGAAAGATCTGATAGTCCAACAAACCTTGATTTTTATATATATATATATATATATATATATATATATATATATATATATATATATATATATATATATATATATATATATATATATTATATATATTACTTGCTCTCATGACAAACAATTAAGAGCAATTTTCCCAACGATGTTTGCAAAAAGTATGCATAGATGCATATTAAAAATGTCAAAACACACAACAAAATTTCAAAAGCTTTAAAATGAAAAAATAATCATAAAAACAAATCTCAATGATACTCAAATAACACTGCCGAGCATGTTTTTAATGTAAAGTTACTTTTTTCTCCCTTCTATATGATTCAATATTTGTGATATTGTTATTTGTTTATTTTTATTTTATTTATTTTATTATTGTAATTGAATGTTGTAATTTTATGTAACACCATCCTGCCCAGGGACCACAGATGCAAATTAGCTAACTCTTAATAATAGGCACAACTCTTCCACTTTATAAAAAAAAAAAAAAAAAGTGTTTATTTTTTCTTATGTATAAATAATTTGATAGGATTTATAATATAATCATTATCCAAGAAATTCGTAGTCCCTGAGCCTGTAAAAGTTAAACTGAGTTTTTATTATTTCTCACTGATTTCTCAAATGAATGTCTTTCAAATGCCTTTATAGCAGGTTTTCACTTTATTAATATTCCCCATCATTAGACATTGCCTATTTGTTAAAAATAGACAGCAGAACCACACTGAGATGAGGCCTTTAACACCTAAATGATGAATGTAGTCTTAAATGATACCTGGACTGCCCTCTATGTGCCTGATGTGTGTGTAGAGCTTGTGACAAAACTGTGTGAATATGGTTCATAAAACTCACACAGAAATGCAGAATAAAAGAACATTGTGAAGCCCTTGTGACGAGCCAACTGATGTACCAGACGGATGAGAGGTTGCTCGAGATGCAAGCCCTCTGTGAAAAGTAGACAGAACCCGAGGGTCATTAGCGCAGGACTAAAAACTCTAACACCTCTCTGCAGCTTTTCCCTTAGCGTCAGGTTGCCATAGTTAAACTAAACCCTCTCTATGAGAACACTGTCATTAAGGAGAGCTCTAATATACACTTTACGACTGATTAGTGTTTTAACATCATACTTTGCTTTGCCACACCTTAAATGTTTAGGACATTGGGTGGCACAGGAGGGTTATGAAATGTTCTTAATATATAAAAAAAAGAAAGAACTTTGAACAAGAAAAACAACAGTGTAAGAATTTTAGTCAGCCCATAAAGCCAAAAGTAGACAGATGGTCTAAGATGTTGAATGTGTGTGTTTGAGCTAACAGTTCATGAGGCAAAAACTGGATCTCATAGCAAAGTTTAACTCCACAACATCCGCCACTTTATATTTATTAATTATATGAGCAATATATGGAGGATTTCTGTGAAAAATATTGATTTAGTCTTATATTCTTTCACTATCACCTACAAGATTATGTTCAGGCCTATCGGTTTTTTTTCATGTTTAGAGTTTTTTTGATATTTCAGAACCAGATTAATAACATTTAACTCGGCAAACGTTACATAAATAACGTTACAATTATGCCCACTATAATAATTTAAATGTGTGTACATTCATACCTTAAAATATTACAAAACATACAGCAGTTTTCACTAAGGGTTTCACTAAGAAACTAGCAACAGCGCCCTCAAGTGTGTGAGGTGAACTACAGTTTAAGACCCTTAAAGGGATAGTTCACCCAAAAATAAAAAATTCTGTCATCATTTGCTCACCCTCAAGTTGTTCCAAACATGTTGAATTCCTTTATTCTGCTGAACACCAAAGAAGACATTTTGAAGAATATAACCAAACAGTAAATGATGACAGAATTTTTATTTTTTGGGTGAACTGTCCCTTTAACATGAACTTTTGGTAGGCCTAGTAGATTTTCCGACAACAGACATTTGATACCTCAGACTATTATATCAACAAATATAGAGCTTACTTTGAAAATATGGTACATCTTTTATGCTTTTGTGATTTATGAACCCTGAACTGATTGTTTATCTAGTAGCTACCTTGTAAACTAGCTTTAAAATGTTGCTACAATGTTTCTGCTTTATATGAGTGAAGTTTTGGGTAATGCACTCCAAAACAAGAGCTTGTTATTGCCGGAGAGTACAGGCGAGTGTGAGAGGTGACAGATGTGTGTCAGGGTCGTGTTGCTCTTATCTCTGTGTCCTTCACTCTTCTGCTCTGCTTCTTTGCTCCCTTTTTGATGAAGAATGAGGTAACTGCAGGTGCAAGGAGTATTTGTATCTTTAGTAGGCCTACTTTAGTGCCTCAATTGTATTTCAAAAAATCAAATGTTCACAATGTGTTATAAGAGCTTTCCTGTAGCTCAAACAATAAGAGCATGGCGCTAGCAATGGGTTCGATTCCCAGGGAAAGCAAAAGAGTAAAAAATGTGTACCTTGAATGCAATGTAAGTCGCTTTGGATAAAAGCGCCTGCCAAATGCATAAATGTAAATGTAAGAAGTTTTGAACAAAAGTGGTCATTTAACTAAACTCCAAGTGTTTAGAAGGTTGAAAAGTAGGCCTATTTGAAATCTAAACGATATTTGCATCATTTCTTCTTTTCATCTACAGAGATTCTTAGTTTCGGTCAGATCTGTTTATTTCCATCTTCTTATCTCAGACCTATTTCATGTTGCTCTGTCTTTTCCATCTGTACTCTACATCTCTTTACATCATTCAAAATTGAATTGCTTTTCTCTTGTGTTGGATCAGTGTTGAAAACACTCTCAAGTAATGAAAAGACTAGGAGCAGCTGGTTACGATCTCTCACAATTGTACAAGAGGAAGATGCTGTAGTAATTCATAATGCAATAACTGCACACAATTACAATATTATTGGAATAAAATGTTTATAATGTAATAATTTCCTCAAAACATAAAATCTTGAGCTCATAATGTAATTTAAAATGAAATGTATTACATTATAAACTCACCAAAAACATGTTATATTGTAATTGTAAGCTTTTAAAACATAAAATATTAGTATTCCCTTACAGTAGATTTAAAAAAATCTAAATCCAGTCTTAAAATAGCCTACCTTCGAAATGCAACAGATTTAAATAATAATTGCATGAATATTTAAATGTTGCATTTAGTATGTAGTTTAAGACTTTAGATTTTTTTAAATGTACTGTAAGGGAATGCAAATATTTGTATGGTTTAAAGGCTATCACAATAATGAAACTGTGACGTGTTTTTGGTGAGTTTATAATGTAATAATTTTCTCATAATGTAAAAATTGTTATTACAAGATTTGATTACATTTTGAGAAAATTATTACATTATGAACATTTAATAATAATAATAATGTAATTATACTATGTGCAGTTTTTACATTATGTGCAGTTATTACATTATGAGTTGTTACAGATTCCAAAACCATAAAGAAATAAATTAAAAAGGGGTTGCATGTCATGTTTAACTTACAAGTTACAAGTTACAAGTTATTTTATTTGTCATTACACATGTACAAGTACAGTATAACGAAATGAAGTTTGGAGCAAGCCTCCGGGCCGCAGCCTTTTCAGGCGCCGCCACACGCTCTCCAGAAATACAAGAATGCAGTTTAGCAAGCATTACATAGCAAACACAACAAAACATAACATAACACAGTACACGTGGTCACGTGATGGGATTTTTTGTATGGACTGGGGGAGGAAACACAACATGATTACAGGCAACATGATAAACAAATCAGAGTTATAGTTTGTTTATAGTTTGCTTTCTCTTTTTATTTTTTTATTCTATAATTCATCATTTTCACGTGTCGTCACAGGCTTATAGGAACGCCCACCTGGAGGGCAAAACAAGGCTTTCCTCCATTGCACGCCAGTCATTTTTACCAGATTTGTAGTCAGTATTTCGGCGGTGGACAGGGGTCAGCATGGGCACCCTGACTGGTCTGCTGCTATGCAGCCCCATACACAACAAACTGCGGTGCACTGTGTATTCTGTCACCTTTCTATCAGAACCAGAATTATCTTCTTGAGCAATTTGAACTAGAGTAGTAGTAGTCTGTTTGATCGGACCACACGGGCCAGCATTAATGCAGTAAGACAGTGATATTAAAATACCAAATTCAGTATACACCTTATTGATGTTGCATACTTTGTACAGGAAAGCAGATGAACACAGAATATTAGTGCAACACAAAGTTTCTCGTTAAGCGTATTTTTCCAATCGCCCATTATAAGGAAAACGCGTTACGTTCATATTCTTGGCTCATCTGCTCGCCTGTATATAGTATGCATCATCAACTGAATTTGATCTTTTAATATCGGTTATAGTACATTAAGGCACTTAATGCACTAATAAGATTCTTTAGCCTGTCGTCAGTCCACCCTCCGTCTGCTGCTTGATCAGCTCTATAACGGTTTTACTGCGTAGCATAATTAATCTGTTTAAAATTAAGTGGTCCAACAACTCGATTTAAAATAAAACCCATATCAACAAATACTAGATTAGCGTTAAACTTTGATTAATGTAATCCTTATTGGTGCAACTCACCCTATAGTGTTTTTCACATTAAATGTTTTAGAACGTCCCGCTGTTTTTAGTGATTGAAATACTGCAGCAGGAGCTGTATATGGATCATAAGTGCCCAAAACGTGCATCTTGTTCACATATTTTTGTTATAGGATGGAAATTTAACAGGCTTGTGCTGCAGTTCAATGGAGTTCTATGGCAGTTTTGCCCTCCAAGGCTCCGCGACAGTCACGTGACTGAAAACTATGAATAGTGATAATCAGTTGCAAAAATGTACATTTTGTATTTATAATTTATTTTAATTATTTATCACAGTCAGACAACCACTGTCTGACAAAATGGCAAAATATCCACAACAAATTGTATTACACAATGAGATAAAAAAAAAAAAAAAAAAATCTAATCGATATGTAGGCCTACTGCCACTTGTTATTTTGTATGACACTATTAAATATAAGATTACTACATGTGTTGACCGGTAGATGGCGCTGTGTCACAAGTATTGGAGAAGTGTGTGCTGATCCTTTGTAAGGTCGACTCGCATGCATGAGCCCAGTTTAGTGGCCTTTGTGTAGTTAAGAAGCTCAGATATAAGCAATATTATACCATTAATATTTACATTTTCTTGTTAGATCTTTTCTCAATAAGGAAAATTATATAGTATTGGAGAGAATAGGGAGTTCACATTTTGTTCTACACGTCAAACTTTTATATAATATTCACATATTTCTTAAATCTTAAAACTTCTACAGCCACCTTATGGTGGTTATCATGTCTGATGTGATTTCACCCTGTAAACTAGCGTTGTAGTAGGCTACTCGAGACCGGTCTTAAAGGCACAATATACACTCACTCACTCATTCATAACTCCAAACTGAATGTCAGAATGGGAAAGAAAGGTGATTTAAGCAATTTTGAACGTGGCATGGTTGTTGGTGCCAGACGGGCCGGTCTGAGTATTTCACAATCTGCTCAGTTACTGGGATTTTCACGCACAACCATTTCTAGGGTTTACAAAGAATGGTGTGAAAAAGGAAAAACATCCAGTATGCGGCAGTCCTGTGGGTGAAAATGCCTTGTTGATGCTAGAGGTCAGAGGAGAATGGGCCGACTGATTCAAGCTGATAGAAGAGCAACTTTGACTGAAAGAACCACTCGTTACAACCGAGATATGCAGCAAAGCATTTGTGAAGCCACAACCTTGAGGCGGATGGGCTACAACAGCAGAAGACCCCACCAGGTACCACTCATCTCCACTACAAATAGGAAAAAGAGGCTACAATTTGCACAAGCTCACCAAAATTGGACAGTTGAAGACTGGATAAATGTTGCCTGGTCTGAGTCTCGATTTGTGTTCAGACATTCAGATGGTAGAGTCAGAATTTGGCGTAAACAGAATGAGAACATGGATCCATCATGCCTTGTTACCACTGTGCAGGCTGCTGGTGGTGGTGTAATGGTGTGGGGGATGTTTTCTTGGCACACTTTAGGCCCCTTAGTGCCAATTGGGCATCGTTTAAATGCCACGGTCTACCTGAGCATTGTTTCTGACCATGTCCATCCCTTTATGACCACCATGTACCCATTCTCTGATGGCTACTTCCAGCAGGATAATGCACCATGTCACAAAGCTTGAATCATTTCAAATTGGTTTCTTGAACATGACAATGAGTTCACTACTAAAATGGCCCCCACAGTCACCTGATCTCAACCCAATAGAGCATCTTTGGGATGTGGTGGAACGGGAGCTTCGTGCCCTGGATGTGCATCCCACAAATCTCCATCAACTGCAAGATGCTATCCTATCAATATGGGCCAACATTTCTAAAGAATGCTTTCAGCACCTTGTTGAATCAATGCCACGTAGAATTAAGGCAGTTCTGAAGGCGAAAGGGGATCAAACACAGTATTAGTATGGTGTTCCTAATAATCCTTTAGGTGAGTTATGGTCAAATATCCACTAGAACAGTGTTATATATGACTTATGTACTTACATTATCCCAAATGTTTCCAAGAATGTTTAAATCCAGCGAAATAAGCAATTTTAACCATGACACGGACTGTGTCCCTTCCTCACCTATCAAAGACATCATACCCACGTTACCCTCGATTTTTTTAATTTTGTAGAAACCATGGAAACACCAAAGACACTTTAATATATTATATGTTTTATTAAACAAGGGAACAGACATTTATGGACAGAAATGTAAGAAACTAATAATTGTACAGTAATACAGCATTTTCTCTGTCATACAATGTTTTAAAATTAATTGCATGCCATTTAGCAACACAAGCCATCCAGCATTTATTAATATGCTATTCTAATATCGATCTAGCTTACTGCAGTGTGCAACAAGTGTCTCATAGCAGCTGAGGACCGAACGCACAGAGTAACGTTATAACATCATTTTCAACACACTCAAATGTATCTAATATGATAAAACAGCCCCGCATATGCTTGACCAGAAGAAGCAGAAGCAGCAACTGTGGCATAATAAAAGCTCCGCTGCTGTCGAGCAGTGTGTCATGCTCGTCTCTCATTAGCAGTCACTTCAGCGACCTGGTTCAGCTCCCACAGCACTCGGCCCTGCTCTGCTTCATACCACAGTAACGTAAACAATCTCATCCATGAACATGATTTCTGCTCGCATCCCGTCCTGATTCTTTTCCACTGGCTGTGAGGGGAAGACTCCCCCTCCCAAGATTCCTCACTCAATCTCTGCGTCATCAAGCTACGCCTTTGTTTTGAATTAGCGACCTCTAGCGGCGAAAAACTACATAGTGTGCCTTTAAGACCATTTTTTTTAAGGTCTTGGTCTTGTCTCGGTTTCGACCACATTTGTACTAGGTCTTGTCCAGTCCTAGACTCTTAGAGGACTCTGGATTTTGTTTCAAGACTGGTCAAGACCACAACTGTTGGGATATTACTAAATTGCAGATGCATTGTCTGATTTATTTATTAGTATCATTAATGTGATTGAATGTGAAACTTTTTGCTTTAGATGCAATCACTTATTTGATTTATTTATTGTGCCGGTTCAAAAATTAATGAGGGATTGTGTCAGAAATGTTACCAAAATGAATACAAATGAGATAAAAAAAGATATTGATGCAAAAAAGTACTTGTATGAGATCTGGATTTTTATATTATAACGTGATATAATTAAGCAATATCACAAGAGCAAGAGAGCTGTTTTCACAAATTTGAGCATGACTGCAAACATGATATTGTTTTCATACAAAAACAAACAAACAAACAAAAAAACTTTCTCAACATTATTTATGCATTTATAGGCTAATTTACCAATTTAGATGCATGTTTTGTACAACCTCTGCAGTGCAAAGATGAATTTTGTTCTTAATGATTTCATTTGATTTAATATTTTGATATACATCTATAAAAATAAGTAATTTCTCAGGCGGTATAATGTGGGTCTTTATGAATTTAAGGAGTGCTGGTCTGGTCTTGGTCTTGGATTTGGTGGTCTTGACTACAACACTACCGTAAACACATTTCATATTACAACTCAGATCTTGTTACAACAGTCTTGGTCTCCTTATGTAGTTACGTGCCTTTTAATTAATTTACAAGATGAAATCAAATACAAAGAAGTGTCCATATAAATGTTGAAATCAATAAAACCACGGGGAGCTTCTTGCTGTGAGGCAACAGTTCCCCACTGTTGAAAATGACTGTAAAAAGTTACACTTGATTCTCATCAGATGTGGTCTCACTGAAGTTCAGGAATAGATGAATAGTTAGTGTAGAGTCTGGATTATCTGTCAGAGCGAATGATGTAGGCCAGTTCAATCTCACAGAGATGGGATTATATTGTGGAGTAATTTGTATCAGATGGAGATGTCTATATTCGTTTTGGGATGAAAATACAAAGACAGATGAGACATGAATAATGAATGTGATTTTCAGAAGTATTAGGTTTAAAATTAAATAATGCATTTGTGTTTCACAGGAGGTTTATTGCATAAGGTTTTGTGTCGGCTAAACTACCTATACTTGTTTCCTTTCAATGCTGTGTGTTTAAAGAAATGCCTTCTTTCCTTCCCAGTGTCCTCTGGGTGTGGTCTCAGAATGACAGTGGTTTCCGGTCTACGACCCAGACTTGGTTTTTCTGTGTTATTTCTGAGCACTGACTAAGAGGCACATGGGCAGACAGATGTGTGACATACTGCCGAGATATAAAATTTGGATGTTCTTTCATTTCTATGAAAGATTAACAAATATTGTCCATTATTCCATCTTTGGATTTGGCTCTTAATCAAATGCATCTGTCTGTTGTGTTGCAGGCCAACCCAAGGCCACATAATCTAAAAAGAATTACAGGAAATTTGACACAAAGATGTTTTTGAAGGATTGATTTTTGAATACTATGGAAACAAATCCCTAATCATAACTATTGTGTCGTGAACGGCAAGAGCCAAAACAATAAAGCGACATAAAGCCACTAAAATATGCCGCTTTGTGGCTGGTTAATGCGACTGTTGTTCAGCGTGGTGGTCACAGCCAGCAGGTGGGTATTGTTTTCAGCTGTAAAGTTGACAGGTGGTACAGTAGTGAGCTACTTTGGTAGTTTCATGATTTGTTTTTGTTCCGCTTTAGCCTGGGTGAATTCTGACTCACAGAAATGTGTAAAAATAGAGCCACATAATACACACGTTGATGGATTTGAGTTTTGTCTCTTAGCTTTCCTCTGCTCCCCCCTATTTAGAGGCCTCCTTCCTTCCTTCTCTCTCTTTTGTTCTGTTTTATTAACAAAATGCTCTTATTGCTTATGTAAGAGAAAAGGTACTATCTTTGTTTTTCAGCCACAGTGGTGTCTATGTTTGTGCTTCAGTTGTGTGCTACTTATTAAATGCACAAATAAGATCCAGATGCCTTGTAAACACCCCCTCAACATTAGGACTGCATTACGGCATGCCGACACACAGTAAGGCCCACATATGACACAATATCTCACTCCCAAGTCTGTAGACTTCAAACAGGTAACTGAAATTATGAAAGCCATGAGCATATATAAAATAAAATAACACTTAAAAGAAACTTCATTAAATAGGCCTAAATGGCCATAAATCAAGTATTTTAGACATTAATCTTTAAAATAAAATAGTCTATCGCTCATGCTCATACATATAATTTTCTACTCCGCTCCACAAGTTTGGTATGGTGAACAAATTTAGCTCACCGCTTAGTTTGAACAGATGTTTCTAGTCTTCACTTAAAGTGGTTTCAAGTCACTTTATAGAGTTTCCATGCATGCTTTACTTTGTTAAAGTGCCAGAAAGTGACCGAAAAGCCATTTGCTTCATTGCTTAATTTATTATGAATTATTCACCAATTCATTTTAAAACTATTAATATGAATTAGCTCCTGCATTCATGTGACCCTGCAAAAAGGATTAAAGCGGTCTGGTGAATGGATGGATGGATGAATGGATTATGGTTGGAGGAGGAAAAAGGGACTATTCCATTCTTTTATATAGCAATTATTAATAATTATAGAAAAAAAAGTCATTTTATCATTTATAGAAATTAAAAAATTGCCAATTTAGGAAAACCATTTGAGGACAAAATAGTGAGAGTCCGTTCTACTATTATCTCAATGTGTTTTAATGTGTTATAATTATCGTTTTTCTTTCTTAATCTGTCTGAAAATAATAATAATAATAATAATAATAATAATAATAATAATAAATATATATATATATATTTATTTATTTTTATTCTTCAAAATACGTTAAGAGTCGGTTACCAGAATCTCCTAACGGAACCTTACTGTAGTTAGAAGTACGTTATGTTTTCTGCCTTACCATTTATGATATATGCATGCCCCTCCTCCTTATTAATATGCAGTCCCGCCCTGATTAATTATTCTGCAATGCCGTTCTTCCTCCGCCACGCCCCTTCATTAATTTCAGCATGCTTCCAGCCCACTACAACTTTTGCTTTATTATTTCGCGGCCATTTAGGGAGACTGGATGTGATGTGGTTTTTCTGGTAGAGGTTTTAAGGGAAACAATCTGGATTTCTTTACTGCACATCAACTTCAGAAAGTATTTTGTTTCATAAACCGTCTTCGCAGGCAGCAGGACTTGGTGATTTTTGCTTGTTCATTGAGACGTTAAGCCGTTTTCTTAAAGGGGATCGGACACGCTGTGCGTCATCCTCAGTTCAGTGCCACTCCCAAAGGATTAAGTTGTAGGAATATGGAGCAAACCCACTAAGCGCAGGAACGGGAGTCCTCTGTCTGTGTGGCCGAGTGGGTCGCCCCGTGTCCGGTCTTGCGTGTGCTGGAGATCCCGTTAAAATGGGATGCGGACTACGGAAACTGGAGGACCCGGAGGACAGCAGCCCGGGGAAAATCTACTCCACTTTAAAGAGACCACAGGTCGAGACCAAAACAGAAACCGTGTACGAGTATGTGCTTCTGGACTTCAGTTTGGAAGGTAAAAAGTTTTGATGTGATGTTCGATTAGAAAAAATGCCATGGTAACCACAGTTTCCATTAAAATAGTAGGCTAGTTATTTCCTTTATTCTTAATACAACTGCATTAACTTGGTATTAGCCGCCAAAGAAACTTAATAAACTAACTTATGAAAGCTTTTTAAAAGTACTAACAATAATTAAGAAAGAATGGTATGTTTTGCTTAAACTTGCGCCTTCCATGGTACTTTCATTTTGCAAGGGTGTAAGTTAATGAATGAGAAGAGCTCCTGTTGTTCTTTAAGCTTTCCTCACACAACCTATCTGCCTAGATAATAGTGGCACGTGCCAGTGATGCCCAAAAATGCTCCCTGGCCAGGCAGCTCACTAGGATCTGAGCAAACAAGTTACCCTATTTTCACTTTCAAACTAATCGGAATTTAATCAGAAAGCGCTTTATTGCCAAGTGTGCTTGTACACATAAAGAATTTCCCTTGGTATTGGAGCTTCCAGTCACATATAAATATAACAAGACACATAACGTTACTAACATTTAAAAACAACAGATATTTAAAATAAATAAATAAAAGTATAAAGACCGATAGGTTTAGTCAGAATAAACATGAAAACTGGCATATGTGCCCTGGAGTTCATGAGAGCTTATACCGTTTTACCCAGCAACAGCGCTGAAGCCTCATCACATGTGGAAATAGGTCAGCGGTTTTTTACCTTCGTTAACGGCGTCTGAGACACACAACAGGCAGCACAAGATGACATTCGTGCTCAGACTTTGAATTTCCCATAAGCGCCTTTTTCTTGGTTTGAAGGAACCATGTGCCTTCTTACTCAGTCGGGACAGTACTGCCCACATTTATCACATTAGTATAGTATAGTCAGTGTATTGTAGGGTTGTGTTATTTTGCCTGGAGGGAAATGAAAACCACGTAATGGATTTTGAAAACCTGGAATGATTACAGGACGCTTTGAGCATTGAGACTTCATTTGCTCCATTTGACTCACGTGCTCTGCTCCAGACCGTATTCAGTATGTGCGTTAAAACTATTTTCGTTAAGGGTTAGTTCACCCAAAAATGCAAATTCTGTCATAATTTCTGCCAAACCCGCAAGACTTTCGTTCATCCTCGGAACACAAATGAAGATCTTTTTGATAAAATCTGAGAGCTTTCTGTACTCCATAGACAGCTACGCAACTACCACTTTGACGCTTCAAAAAGTTCATAGAGATCGTAAAACTAATCCATATGAATTGAGCAGGTTTGTTCAAATTTTCTGAAGAGGCTCGATCACTTTATATGATGAACAGATGGAATTTAGGCTTTTATTCACATAAACATTCATCAACGTACACATTAGTTATGGTAAACGGAAGCTCAAGCATGTTCACTTGATGTGCGAACCAATGAGGTTCATTCTCGTGTGTTGTTACACTGAAACAATGAGGTTTGTTCTTGCGCATCAAGTATGTTCGGTTGAGCTTCTGTTTATGTCGTCTGAACAATATTTAAATGTGAATAGTGGTGCAGGTATGACGTCACTTTGTAGGCCAACCAGCAGTTAGCATCACACTGGTCTCTCCACAAAAACCCAATAGGATTTTTCCATAGGCTTTTGGATTGTCGCAAAAAAAAACAAGCTGAGCAAAGTTTGATACTTGCACGTTTTGTCCATCAAGATATTTATCACAGACGAACACAACTTTTATGAATTTTGAAGCCTAAATTTGCCAGAAGTAAAAACTAAAGGTAGACTACAAACTAACTACACCACAGTCGCACGACTTCAACATCACCACCACTAAGCTTCTGACAACTCTTTCAGTTTTTATCTAAAAACATTTTCCCAGAAAGATATAAAGAAGTATATAAGAAGTATAGATATAAAGATTAGATATAGTTTATAAGAGCACAATTAGAAGCATAACGAGGCTGTAAAAGCGGACTGAGCTTAGCCTACCTGTTCAGCGTGATGACGTTTAATCTTCCCGAACGCTTCTGTACAGGGCCGTACGCAGGGTTCACCTGCCTAATCACAGAGGTCCCAAATGTGAGGGCGTTCGGGGGCATGCTCCACCGAGAATTTTTATTTCTCTGATCTTCATATATGCATTTTAAGATGTTTAAGATTGAAGTCCAAAAAAATTTATAATAAATAGCTTTCAAAGCCATGTCAGTGGGCAGTAGATTATGTCAATACCTGCTCTCTCCTCATTTCCATCACTCTTTTTCTCCGTCTCCTTGTCTTGCCCTGTCTCTTCCCCTAAAGCTAAGCTTTGACTTAACTTGAGCTTAGACAAGTTAATTTACTGAAGGCTACGAACGCTAGGTAAATAAGTATATTAAATTCATTCACAATATGTAGGGTAAACGTACCTATTAAGCTCAAGTACCCATTAAGCACACTACCATCTTTAAGCTCAGATTATAAAAAGAAAAAAATGATTTATCGTCCTACTTGATGTCTCAACCATGTGTTTGTTACTATATACCTCCTGTAGATTTCAAACTAATCAGACCATTGCACACTGAGATATGGGTGTTCATGTGTTCACACTGTCTGGCTGCCGTTTTGAAAGCTGTTTGAAAACTTTCACTAAAAGCAGAGCCCCTTAAATGTGCATTTTTTTTTATTATTTTTTTAGACGTTTAAGCCTTTATTTTCAATATGTATAACTTATCACTGCAAAATTAAGAGATTCATGTTTAGACTGTTGCATATTATAACCTGGAACCTGGATTTGGGAAATAATTACAGTTAGATCCAAAAGATAGTTTAGCTTACTAGCTGTATAAGATTGTGTGGTACACTAATATATTACTTCACAAGCATTACTGGCTTCTACTTTTAAATCCATTATATTATACATTTACAGTTTATTGATGTTCTGTGGTATTACACTGCCGTAGCTTTTTTTATTATTATTTTTAAAATTATTTTAAGGTGAGCTTAAAGGGTGCACTACTATGAAAATCACACTGAAGCTGTGTGATTTCAATAAGAGTAAAGTATAACTTCATAGATATTTTCAATAATAGCTGTTCATATTAAAATATGTATGAACTTAATACATGACAGATTATTTATTTAGCAAATTTGTCCTTTTAAATTAAATTTAATAAATGTTGCTGTTACGACTAAGATCAGCGCGCTCCTGTTAAGCTCATCCACATTGAACTTCTATGCAAATACTTCATAAACAAACTTTAAATGTTAATTGATGGTTGTCACTTCGTTAATCTTTATAAAATTATTCTTTAAAAATGTTGTTTAAAATAATAAACATGTTGTGGCAACAGGGGTGTGCTTAAAGGGTACAAACATACCCATTAAGCACAACCAGACTTTTTCATTTAAATTAAATTGTTATTGTGTGAGAGATTTAATATTTTATTTTAACGTAACTTCTTGTACTGAAACCAATACCTTGTGAGCTAAAATGTCTCAATGTAGACTTTGGTGAGCTTAATAGGTATGTTTACCCTACACATTCATTATCTTCATAATCTGATGAAACTGGCTTTGTTAATGTTTCTTGTCCCCTCACATTGACACTAACTAATTATTACATTACGTGAATCACGCCAATTATAAGCCTATTTTTAATAAAAAATTGTGAAATTAGACAATTTAATTAATTTGCCTGATTATTTTTCCCGATTGTTTAACATTTCTGTCCTAAAACAGCAGTCAAATATGAAATGTTTTCAGATTTGAGAAAGCTATAGAGTGGTTTTCCAATTCTGTAGATAATGCTTCTTTGGCAGCAAGAGAAGACTATAAAATTGTAGCATGGAGAAATCTAGTCAAAATTGATGGACACATCTAGTTGGTCACACCATTGTTTTGTGATTGTAGATATGTTGAGTATGCAGGTCACGTGTCTCCACCTGCCCAGGCCTCAAATCCACCACTTTAGAAGATTAAAAAGCAAATTATTTGCTCTCCCTGAAACTGAGCTAAATCAGTAGGCTACCTGGCTTGTTGTCAGCTGGTCATCGTGAAAGCCTCAACAGTGGCGTGCACAGGGGGAAAGTACCCATTTTAATCGTGAAAGTGCCCTTTTCGATCACACCACAGTGCCCCCGATTTCTCATTTCTACCGGAGGCGATTTAACCAACAACCCCGGCCCATCCCACACCGTGATTTCTAACGAGGGAGAACACCCACCACCACCCATTCTTACCGAGGGGGTCCAACGTGATTGCCCCTGCGGAGGTCTGTGCACGCCACTGAGCCTCAAAGTAACAGAACAATAAGTTATATTTTAATACAACACATCTTCAGCCAGATGTTGGAATATTTTATTTTTTATTTTTTTTTTAATCGGAACATAAACTGTGTAGTGAGAGATTTGAGGGAAAAGTCAATTGGCATGTCAGCACCCCCTTTGTTCTAGCCGTTCATTCCTGAGAGCACCTGGCGTACAGATGCCTGAAGCGACGGTGTCTGACACTGCTCACCGGAGCGCTCACATTATTTAGACAGATCTGCATCACAGGCTGTGCTTCTTTGGCTCGCTCTATCTGCATATCCAATGTAACCTGTGGAAACTCTTCCACTGCTGCGTGCCTGTGAGTGTTTGAAGTGTTACGAGATGTTCTTCTTTGCAACCTCAGCTCGACAAGTACACCTATCGCTACCTAAAATCATGGTAGAACTGTATCACTTGTAAAAAATACCACTGTTGTTGTCAGCTTGCATGCACTCTTCACTTGAACCTGTCTTGTCCTGCATCTCATGTCAGGACAGGCACAATGCTGGTTTCTACACTCGTAAAAACAAAACAGGTTTTCACAGCGATACCATAGAGGAACCATTTGGATTCCTATGGGTTCTTCTTAGTGTTACTTTGAAGAACATTTTAATAATCTAAAGAAACTTTTTTTTTTTTTTTTTTTTTTTTTTTTTTTTCTCGAATATAAAGGTTCCATGGATGTTAAATGGTCTTCATGGTCCCAAAAAATGCCAAAATAAAGCACCTTAATTTTAAAGTAGGGCTGTAATGTGTAAACTGTTTTGTCAGATAATCTTAGAGGTCTTGTCTGTTGTGCAAGAGAGAAGCTAAAGGATATTCCTCAAGGGTGCTTCCTCTTACTTGGGTGCTGCTGGGAAGGTCCAAGGTTTGGTGTGCTCCATATGTGTGGCTCTCTTGGATACTCGATTATGTATCATTTGGATGAGACAAGGTTAATGACTTTTGATCATGTGCTAAAGGATGTATTTTAAGTACTGTAATGTTCACTAACCAACCTCCCTTCCCCCTAAAAAGACCATTTATTAAAAATAAAATGGAATAAAAGTCACATTTAGAAATTAATTTATGACATTTTATACATCAGTGAGGCTATTGGCATGCACAGGAGCTTGCTTGATGCTTAATTTGGGTGTTTGGTTGTAGGAAGCCAGATGTTCATGTTGCAGACAGAATTACGAGTGGCCTTAATCTCTACCTTGGATCAGTTTCATTGCTGTCAGGTCAAAAATAGGGATTAGTTTCGCTGTCTCAGTTTGGCCTTAAATCACTATTTGAAAAACATTCATCAATTCCCCTGTCCATTAATGACTGTCCATTTAAGTCATTAATATTCTTATAGGGTTAGTTCACGCAAAAATGAAAATTCATAATGTTCTCACCTTCTCCATAAGTCTGCATAAGTATATGATGGCAATTTTAATTTGAGTGAAATATTCCTTTAAATGAAAGCATACAACATTATTGTCAGAGCATTGAATTGGATACTCCATGCAAGGTATGTTGGTGTGTAATCTCCCTTTTGGTTAATCTCATACTGGCATGTTGATGGATTTATGAGTATTAAAAATGATTTTCCAGTCAATGTAGTTTAATCTAACAAAACTTCTTATTTGGATTATCTCAAGGCCTGAAACTGAAATGAACCACTATGACCTTGAACATCTTGATCTTTTACACCAAAATAAACAATAAAAGAAAGTTGCATAATGTAAATAAATCCTATTTTTAGGCCATTAAATAATTTATTGCATTGCATTACAACATTATTTTTGGATGGAAGGAAAGCACTTTTTTAGAAAATTTAATTATATCAAATTCAGTACAAAATTCAGTATTGCAAATACTACCAAGATGCATTTAATGCAAAACAAAATTTTTGGGTGAAATGTATAATGGCAAGTATAACACACCCTGCTGTTGTAATGCATTTCTGGAATATCTGCCACATTTCCTTCACACTCTCAAAATGTCTACACAGTTCCATACACAAGACATCTTTTTCCCCTAAACCCTTTCTGGGTCATAAAATATCCCATAAATTCCTTCCCTCTACCTCCTCTTTCTCCCTCTCATATCCCAGTCTATCTGTTTCTCATTTTCCCTCTGCAGCTTTCACACCTTCATACTCTTCTTTTCCTTCTCAGTTTTCTCCATGTCTTGTTCTCACCCCTTTTCTTTTTATTCATCCATTCTGCTTATTCTCTTTTTTTATAAACGATAGACACAGTCTCACTCTCTATGGAGAACAGAGGCCTCTGTGTGAGCATTGACAGGAGGGGGGTTCAAGGGTTTGGGACAAATTGCAGGCCTTTCTAAGGTCTGTGTCTCTGTGAACGAGCCACCGCTCTCTCCAGCCCCTGGGGGTCGTTGTGTCCGTGGTGTCTCTCTGAAGCTCAGATGTGAAGGACGGATATGTATACGTGCCTGTTAAAGCCCATTAGTGGCCACAAACACTGGGATGGTGAAACTTTCGGTATAGCTGCCAAATCAGACTTGGATGAGAATCGAAAATTCATTCCTCTTCATATTTGCTGTTTGAGAAAGTTTTCGGAGATTAGATATGTGTCCAAGAGATCGTCTCTCATGTGAAGTTTAAAATTCGTGTCTGCTCCAGTGTGGGAACCAAAAGACTGAATGTTTGCGTGAGTATGTTTGTGTTGTGGTGTGGTGTGTGTGGTGGAATGTTGTGTTTGTGAGGCTGAGTGTGTGTGGCATGGGGCCAGGCCTCCCTGTGAACAGCAGCTCTTTGTGGACACAGGAAGTGTGTTAGGGGGGGTTGGGGGAGAGGAGGGAGACGTCAGGGTGATCTTCTGTCAGAGGCTGCAGACAGGAGGAAGAGAAGCCAACTAAACAGTAGCACGCTATTGAAGAGCCGCTTGCAGAAACCTTAACTTGGGCTCTGTTCCAAAACCTAGTGGCCAGCCTTGCTGTTTGCAGCATCCTAAGTGGAATGGAACTTGGAAATGTAATGCTGTACATGGGCAGCAACAGTTTGCATCATACAAATAACACTTGTCTTCAGTAACCTTTTTTTAATAGTTATACATAAAGATTTGCACAAATATTAGGTGAAATATGATAAGTAATTATAAATGTTTTATATATAATTTTATATATATTATATATAATATAATATCAGCTGTGGTGAACTGTCAGACTCAGATGAACCTCATATGACCTGTATATTGAACACACTGAAAGGGTGCTTTCTAAAGAGTGTTCTTGTTCTTCACTTTCAGGAGTTGAAAAAAAAGTTAGATCCAATTTCACCATTGCCACCCCTAAAAAATGAACTACCCACAGATAATAAAATAAACTGTGATTGGGCACTTTACATGTCCATCAGATAAACCTTTGCTCTCTAAATGGGAGGCTCTTGGCGATATTAGCACAACTTGTGGTATTCTGTGGCGGTGGTTTTCGCTGAGTGTATTGTAAATTTTAGTTCTGCTGTGTTCCACAGGCAGTCGGCCTACAGTGCAGTATCTATCCTCGCTGTGCGAGCTGCCCCATGCCCTGCAGTCCTACTACACCCAAGGCTATGTACTGGCTGCCCTACATCCCATCATCCTCTCAGTGGGCCGGACCCGCTCTTTGCCCTGCAGCCTGCTCTACAGGGCCATTCTGGTCCGCCCACGAGCCAGGTAATGTTCACCATGTGCATACCTCATCATTGCACCCCCTATTCTGGACCCCAAAAAACCCGGACCAGCTCCTTCCAAGTAAATAATAATTAACTTTTAATGAGTCAACATGAATATTTAATGAGATCAGTAGTGGGAGGTCAGACAGTCTAGCTAGAGTGGGCGGGGCTTGTTGGAAGTCAGACTAGAGTGCAGATGTGGGTTAAATTTAAGTTATAAAAATGCCCTGACAACAGTGTAGTTTTTCAGCAACCAATGAGAACCTGCAAAGCAGCAGTGGGTGAACAGGACAGGCTAATTTCAACTATGATGCTTTAGGTGACAATAAATTATTCAAGTTAAGTCTGGGACAGTTGTAGTGTGTTATCAGTATTGTGGTGTGAAAAACACTGAGCTGTGTAATGCCAACTCCCGTGAATACTGTATGAATGATGTCTGCATCCAGTCAGCATAAGCTTGAATGCGTTTTCAAGCAGAGACAATGGCAATGAAACCCGCAAAAAGCTGCCTTCTTCAAGGCAGTGGCATCCAGACATATCCACATCCATTGTTTGCTTAACTTCCTGTCTACGAAGATGCCTAAATGTGATAATTTCTTGTAGGAAAGTAGTATAGAAGTATTTTTGCATCCTGTGATGCCTGTGTGATTCAGTGGTTGCTTGAAAGAATAAAATGCTGTCTGATGGGCTAGAAATAGGCTTGATAGGAATTTATTTATATATGGCTTTTTAATGAACCTATTTCTGCCAAGAAGTAAGCATTGTAGTCATTAAATGTTTGCTTGCATCTAAAGCTCACTTGATTTGGTTCCAGATCATTAAATGTGGTGTTATGGTGCTGTGAAAGCATGTCTGAAATCAGTTTTAGTGTTGGCTTCATACAGAATAGCTGTCTGTTGAATCATTGATTTTCGAACACAGCTGATGCGGTCAGTTAGGGGCAGAAGGGTTAAAGCTCTAAGCAAATTTGTACTTTGCTAATGGAGGGCATGTAAAGAATAGCAAATGTCAAAAGTTATAAAATATGCATAATGTTTTCATGCTGTGAGTTTGCCTTAACTGACGTGTATTTGTTTTTGTTTGTGTTGTGTGGTTGCAGTAATCATGCAGTGCCGATGATTGACAGCTTGCCAGTGCTGCGAGTGGAGGAGTGGCCACTGCCCGGAGAGTCTCTGACCAGTGACACAGTGAAACTGCTCATAGACAGAGTCCGTTTTTTTTTCCCCCACCACAAAACAAACAATAAATGTTTATTTTAGCCATGTATTTTTATATTTACTAGAAATAACATTTACTTTTTTCATTGAATGTTTAGGTTTATAAAGTTGCTTTTACAAAAATAAATGGGTTGAACAAATGCACAAAACAAAATTTCAGGAATTACAACCTCATATATATATATATATATATTTGCTAGCTATGTTTAATAGGGCTGCACAATTATGATAATCACAATCGACATAGAATGTGCTATTTAAAGTTGGATATTCAACCAGTTTGTAAATGCAACTTGTTGATCTTATTGTGAACGAGTCATCTATGTAGGCATATGGTTAATTTTTTTTCGTTAACTTTTACAATCCCATTTCTTGCAAACTCGCAATCAGATTTACCAAAAAGTAATATTGACCGAAGTAATAATAGTGCCCAAAAATGCATGTTGCATGATGATTTTGAAGTCACATTGTAATGGAGTGAGTGACAGATTTTTTTCTTCTGTATTGTGATGTACTTCCAAGTATAACGGAGTATCGGAAAATCAGAAAATGTGGGGTGGGGACGTTCTATCTGTTGGTTGTTGATTGGTTGGAGGCAGATCTGATTGAAAGTTTGCAGTTAATTGTATGAAAGGGGTGGGGTTTACACTGGCTAAATTATTGGAGGAGCTATGACAATTTATATCGAATTATGACATTTTGATTCAAAATTATGAGCTCTAAAAAGCTGCTCACAATAAGCTCAATAACATGCATTTAGTTACTTAGAAACTTAGTTTCATTGGTCTTTTTCTGCAAAAATGTATAAATTTCAGTTCCTCATGGAGTTTAGACATGCTTGTATTATTAACCATGTTTTTTTTGTGTGTGCATCCACAGGTGAACAGCTACGCACGGGGTGGTGTGAGGTTTGTGGGATCAGTGCTTCAGCAGGCTGGAGGAGGGGGGTGTAACGGTAGAGTACCCAGTCCCAGGAGGGGCTGCCGCTCCCCGTCCCGTACCCCACCTCGCACACCGCCCGGAGACGGAGATCTAGAAGGCCGTGGCTACAGCCCAGGTGAGATTCTCTTGTAACCTCATTATGTACCATCTGAAGTCTCAATTATTAAAAAAATACAATAAATATATATATATATATATATATATATATATATATATATATATATATATATATATATATATATATATATATATATATGTATATGTGTGTGTATGTATACATACATACACACACACACACACACACACACCTAAAGTATTATTAGGAACACCATACTAATACTGTGTTTGAACCCCTTTCGCCTTCAGAACTGCCTTAATTCTATGTGGCATTGATTCAACAAGGTGCTGAAAGCATTCTTCAGAAATGTTGGCCCATATTGATAGGATAGCATCTTGCAGTTGATGGAGATTTGTGGGATGCACATCCAGGGCACGAAGCTCCCGTTCCACCACATCCCAAAGATGCTCTATTGGGTTGAGATCTGGTGACTGTGGGGGCCATTTTAGTACAGTGAACTCATTGTCATGTTCAAGAAATTTTGTTCAAGCAATTTTGAGCATGGCATGGTTGTTGGTGCCAGACGGGCCGGTCTGAGTATTTCACAATCTGCTCAGTTACTGGGATTTTCACGCACAACCATTTCTAGGGTTTACAAAGAATGGTGTGAAAAGGAAAAACATCCAGTATGCGGCAGTCCTGTGGGCGAAAATGCCTTGTTGATGCTAGAGGTCAGAGGAGAATGGGCCGACTGATTCAAGCTGATAGAAGAGCAACTTTGACTGAAATAACCACTCGTTACAACCGAGATATGCAGCAAAGCATTTGTGAAGCCACAACCTTGAGGCGGATGGGCTACAACAGCAGAAGACCCCACCAGGTACCACTCATCTCCACTACAAATAGGAAAAAGAGGCTACAATTTGCACAAGCTCACCAAAATTGGACAGTTGAAGACTGGATAAATGTTGCCTGGTCTGAGTCTCGATTTTTGTTGAGACATTCAGATGGTAGAGTCAGAATTTGGCGTAAACAGAATGAGAACATGGATCCATCATGCCTTGTTACCACTGTGCAGGCTGGTGGTGGTGGTGTAATGGTGTGGGGGATGTTTTCTTGGCACACTTTAGGCCCCTTAGTGCCAATTGGGCATCGTTTAAATGCCACGGCCTACCTGAGCATTGTTTCTGACCATGTCCATCCCTTTATGACCACCATGTACCCATTCTCTGATGGCTACTTCCAGCAGGATAATGCACCATGTCACAAAGCTTGAATCATTTCAAATTGGTTTCTTGAACCTGACAATGAGTTCACTGTACTAAAATGGCCCCCACAGTCACCAGATCTCAACCCAATAGAGCATCTTTGGGATGTGGTGGAACGGGAGCTTCGTGCCCTGGATGTGCATCCCACAAATCTGCAAGATGCTATCCTATCAATATGGGCCAACATTTCTAAAGAATGCTTTCAGCACCTTGTTGAATCAATGCCACGTAGAATTAAGGCAGTTCTGAAGGCGAAAGCGGGTCAAACACCGTATTAGTATGGTGTTCCTAATAATCCTTAATGTATGGTATGTAATGTATGTATGTAATGTATGTATGTATGTATGTATGTATGTATGCATACATATACATACATACATACATACATACATACATACATACATACATACATACATACAGTACTACATATACAGTCTGTATAACCTATATGTAACCTTATTCAGAGTAATGAAGAATTATCCCCCCCTTTTCAGTTTGAGTGGTGTCAGTTTAATTTTGGTTTAACCCTGTAATATCTTTGCTCTCTGTGGAGCCACAGTGCCTCCTCACCCTCTGGGCATCATACCAGCCGCTCGATTCTCCATGTCAACCATTTTGGGGCCACAAGTGAGATTAAGATCTGTCAGACGCTGTTAGCGTCTTAACACGAGTACTGTACCTCATTTCTCTGCCCCATTAGACTTATTATTTATGGTAGATGGACTGCTAGTTTGACCTAATAAAAATGGTTCCTAAAGCAATGATCATTGACTTATTTTATTGAAATATGCCAGTAAGTTTGAGCTTGCATTCTAGTTTGCATGAACTGTCACTGTCGTTTTCAGACCTAAGATTGCTGGTGTTGTTTCACTCCTGGGCCCCGGGCTGTGCCCCGCTGGACTCTCTCGCCTGCTGTTACCACCAGGGGGCGCTGTCCATGCGCGTGTCCAGAAAGGGCCAAGTTGTCAGTGCCCTGGAAGCTGATTGGCTGGAACTGACCGCAGCTTACTACCGCAAGGGCTGGTCACTGGTAGACTCCTTTGTATACTGGGACACACCCAAAGGTAGTTCTCTGACTTATTTTGGCTGTCGTTTGAGTTTTGTTTTGTTTTTTGAGCTGGTTGTTCATCTGGCGCCCATGTTTGTTTTTCTCTGATTGTGAAAGAAAGATGTTAACATCCTCTTTTTTTTAGCTCTTCCCAAGGAAGTCATTAAACTTCATTTTCTCCGAGTACATCTTTTCGTTCTCAGAAGTCATGCTCTTCATCCTTATCTTTTTAAGCACTCCACATCTCTTTGTCTTTAACTAAAGCCATGTTTCCCTTCTCCCATCTCCCACCAGAACTAAATTTAGAGTCTCATGTCCCTAACCTCACGACCGTGCTTCCTGTTTCGCACCAGGCAAATAGGAGCTAAATCAGATGTGTTTGTGTGTGGGTGTTTGTGACATCTGGGCTCACTCTTTCTATACCTTCTGTATGTACTGTGTGTGTGTACTGTATACATATATACACATGCATGCTACGATTCAAACATATTTAAAAAATCTTGACCCTAAATCTTTTAAAGAAGTCTCTTTTGTACGGAGTCCTGCATATAACATGCAGAGGGAAAAATTATATTGTTGTTCTAGTTTGTTCTTTTTGTTTTAATCAAAATATATCTTTGATTTATATCTGCATGTGGCTCTGCATTTATTTGATAAAAAAATATAAATTAAGTAATATTGTGAAATATTAGTACAATTCAAAACACTTTTTTTTTTTTTTTAAGTGCCCCTATTCATAGTTTTCAGTCACGTGACTGTTGCGGAGCCTTGGAGGGCAAAACCACCATAGAACTCCAATGAACTGCAGCACAAGCCTGTCATATTTCCATCTTAAAACAAAAATATTTGAACAAGATGCACATTTTGGGCACTTATGATCCATATACAGCTCCTGCTGCAGTATTTCATTTTTTATTTTTAAAATGCTTAACATGAAAAACACTATAGGGTGAGTTGCACCAATAAGGATGCAATTCAGCAAAGTTTTTACGCTAATCTAGTATTTGTTGATATGGGTTTTATTGTAACCCATTGTTGTTGCACCACTTAATTTTAAACACAGATTAATTACGTAGTAAAACCTTTAGAATTATAGAGCTGATCAAGCAGCAGACGGAGGGTGGAACTGACGACAGGCTAAAGAATCCTTATTAGTGCATTAAGTGCCTTAATGTACTATAACTGATATTAAAAAATCAAGTTCAGTTGACACCTTTTTGATGATGCATACTATATACAGGCGAGCAGATGAGCCAAGAATATGAATGCAGCGCGCTTTTTTTATAATGGGCGATGGAAAAAATACGCTTAGCGAGAAACTTTGTGTTGCACTAATATTCTATGTTCATCTGCTTTCCTGTACAAAGTATGCAACATCAATAAGGTGTATATTGAATTTGGTATTTTAATATCACTGTCTTACTGCATTAATACTGACTACAAACCTGGTAAAAATGACTGGCGGGCAATGGAGGAAAGCCTTGTTTTGCCCTCCAGTTGGGCGTTCCTAGTGTGTGACGACTCGTGAAAACTATGAATTATGCTAATTTTGTTTTGGCAGTCTTCTACAACAGGTTTACATGCATCAAAGGTAAAAAAAAAAAAAAAAAAAAAAAAAAAAACTTTCATTTTCTCATAATATACATTGCACATCACCACATTGTTCAATGATTCTCAAAAGACTCAATGAATGAATTGGTCTCTCTAAATCCCTCCTTTCCGTGAGCTTACTCTGCTCTGATTGGCCAGATGGCCCAGTCTGTTACGATTGGTTACAGTGTGTGTCAGAAGTTAACGCCCATTACTATAATTGAACTTCAGCTACATCCAGAGGCTTCCTCAGTCTTCAGCGATTGTACACAGACAGTAACAATGACAATTCAATTTTACCATATCAATCTGA
Source organism: Paracanthobrama guichenoti (assembly GCA_018749465.1). Lineage (NCBI taxonomy): Eukaryota > Metazoa > Chordata > Actinopteri > Cypriniformes > Gobionidae > Paracanthobrama > Paracanthobrama guichenoti. The sequence goes on from CM031951.1 coordinate 12,932,982, forward strand.
GTCTGATGATGAAACATTGAAAGAATTTTTCAACCAGAACCTCCATCGCAAGTGCGACTTGAGCAGGACGCTTCCCAGTGATGCGCTACTCAGTTTAAGGTACGTTATGAGATGTTGCAGCTATAATTCCTCACCATCAGCGTTAACAAGTGTATGTCCACCAACAAACCCATGGACGATTTCTAATTTATTGCAGTGCACATGCGGGAACTGTATCAATAACAGCACATACAGTACATTAGCCGAGCACTAACTTGAATGAATGATGCAACATTTAAAGTTTGTAAGCAAATCTTGCCCCATCCTTTATCTTTACTCAAAGTAGTAAGAATGACAGACAATCTGCATTAATAGACATGTTTTTAGGTAATAGTGGCCCACAGCTGCTTAGCGGAAGTATTTCAGTAAGACCGTAATAACGTGAGTTGGCTGGAAACTTGCACAGTGTAAAACACAAAACGATGTATTTTGAACACCCAGTAGAAAATGTATACATCAATAATTATTCATACTTACAGGTTGTGATTCTGAGGAGAAAGTTGGTCCAAATGAACTGCAAGCGTTTTGCCGAATCCTGCGTTGAACTGATTTGATTTGAGAAGCAGTCGTCAGTAAAATGACGTGTTTGAGGGATGGTCGAGTTGTTCGCGGATGGACGACGTACAACATAGACGGGCATTTTGCGAATGTCTTTTCTAGTGACGTAGAACCATCATGCAGTAGGATTCTAAATACAAACGACTCGTATTGACGGTTCAGTGTCAATTCTTTCTTTTGGGAGACAGTAACTTTTTTTTTAACGTGTACTGTCGACTTTACAACTTTACAACATTTACATTTCACAAACATGCACTACACGAAAGGGAATATTCGAAAAACCGTAATGAGGGCTTTAGCCTATTTCAAAATGTAATGAACTATTTATTTATTTGCAAAAATACAGAAAATTTTGAAATGTATGTTCTCTCTCTCTCTCTCTCTCTCTCTCTCTCTCTCTCTCTCTCTCTCTCTCTCTCTCTCTCTCTCTCTCTCTCTCTCTCTCTCTCTCTCTCTCTCTCTCTCTCTCTCTCTCTCTCTCTCTCTCTCTCTCTCTCTCTCTCTCTCTCTCTCTCTCTCTCTCTCTCTCTCTCTCTCTCTCTCATTTATATATATATATATATACACACGGTGGTGCACATGGATTTGTCTTGCTGTCTTATAAGTAGTTCAGTGTCATTATCTTTTGTAGGTCATTGACACACTTCCAGCACTGGATAAATGAGACCTACAAATTATTGCTCTATGGTTCAGTGGGTGACTATATACATCAGAATAAAATGGTCTCCTTAATTAAAAAAACAGCCACTTATAACGTTCAGATCTGAGTAATCATGCTAGAAGTAAATCATTAATACTGCTCATGCTTTAGGTTAGGTCTTTGAACAATTAAATGAATATACATGTAAAATCTAGCTGTGAATTGTCATATACTAGTTCTTACAGTATCATGTCATTTTTACAGGTGAGCCAGTGCCCAGGTCTCTAGAGGGGCTGTTTGTCTATGAGGAGAAAAGCACAGCGCCACCTGCCAATGACACTATTGTAGTGGAACAGTGGACCGTTATAGAGGTGTGACTGCATGTATGAAATGTCTGAAAGGTTTCACATTAAGTGGCATTTTTATGTTCTCCTTGATGGTTTCCGGTTTGTGTCTCAGGGCTCAGATGTGAAGACCGACTATGGTCCTCTGCTCCACACATTAGCAGAGTTCGGCTGGCTGCTCACCTGTGTGCTGCCCACCCCAATTATTCGCCATGACAGGTGGGACCCTCAAAGTTCAAGCTGTATGATTGTTTATTTACACCCCAAAGCTGACTGTTTTTCCTTTTTCTGCAGCGACGGGAATCTCGCCACTAAGCAAGTTGTTTTTCTGCAAAGACCTGTCAAAGGCCAATCGGTACCACAGCACAACCAGGTACAGTACCTGTTACCAGTGCCAGTTCAATCAATTACACTGGCAAATCCATTTCTTTTCTTGTAACTTAGTCTTTCAGAAATAATTAAATGCCATTGTTTCCAGTCTATTTTTGTGAGCGACACTTTTCTTTTATTATCAAACAAGCCAGTGTTTTTAGCTTTTATTTTTACATTTTTAGTTTTCATTTTAATGTAACATTTTTGGTAATTAACAAATAACTAATAAAATTACAAGTTTAAAATTAAACCTAAACATAGTAATATTTTTATTTATTTACAGTGAATAATTGTATTGCTTTGGCTTGTTTCAGTTAGTTGCCAGTTGGGTTATTATTGTTAACTTAAACTAAAACCATAAAAAAATTAATTGAAACAAAGTAATGGTTAAATAAAATAACTTTTATATTTATTTGATTTATCCTTTTCTTTTCTATTTTTTTATATATATATATACATCTCACTCATTTTATTTCAGATAGTTGCCAAGGCAACATTTCTTATTTATTTGAACTTGAAGTAGGCCTACTAACATAACTAAAATAAAACTAATAAATAAATATTATTAAAAACTATATAGACATTTAATTACAGGTAACCATTTACAATAAGGTTAATTTGTTAACATTAACTGCATTAATGTTAATTTCAACATTTACTTTCTCCTTTTGATATTAAAAATTATCTATTAACGTTATAGTTAATGCTGTAAAAATATATTTATTATATAAAAATATATCATTGTTTGTTCATGCATTAACTAATGTTAACAAATTAGACATTGTAAAGTGTTGACAAAATTACTAAAACTTTAACTAAAATTAATGAAACTAGAAAATATTTTAAAAAAGTTAACAAAAACTATCATAGTAAATCAGTGATACTAAAATAACATTTCTATTATTAAGTTTATCTAATATTTATTTCACTGGAATTTAGCTTTATATCAATTAACAAAACCCTCTTGTTTTCCCTTCAAGGGATCCACGTGGCGAGAGGTGTCCAGTCACTCTGTGAGTCGAGGTGTGGAGGATGCGCATACAGAGCTGTCGTCTCCATGTTCAGGGGGGATCGGCGGTTTCCCTGTGTTTGGAGGAGGGTATCCCAGTGCACTCTCCCATCTAGATGAGGGAGGATTTGAGCCAGACGATGGGGCTGCAGAAGTCACCTGTATGTGACGCACCAACTCAAAAACAAGCTGTCGCCCTAAAACAGAAACCTTTGATGGTTACAAACTGCAGCAATGCCCTAGAATTTACCACATCCCAAGGACAGAGATTGGCATTCTTGTATTAGAAATGGACTCATAGCACTTTTAACTTTTTCTAAGTTATTTTTTAACAAGCCATAATGTATCAGAGGTCAGTTTTATTTTACCCTTTTAAACTGAAAGCACAAAGTATGTGCAATCCTTCCCTATTTTAACACAAAGTATCAAAACCAGCACTGAAAGTCACTGTTATTTGCAACCGCAGTATTTCACAGCACTCGCATAACACACACACTACATGTACAGTTCATATCACATTTGTAGCACAATAGCAACACAACGGAAACCAGAAAAAGGCTCCAACACCTCAACAAATCTTTTATTTTCTCCTTATCACAGTGTCCTTCCTCACTGTTCATTTTTTGCTGTTCATTTTCCTGTTCCTTGTTCCTTTTTTACTTCAAACCAGCTGAAAATTGAGTTGTTTGTTCTAACACCTGCAACGGTTCAGTGTGACGAAGGCAGGAACTGAGTGTCCAAACAGCCTCTGCAGGACGCAGACGTTTATATGGTGTGAATATTTGGGACACGTTTAGATTTTCTTTTGAAAGGTTTCCAGGCCTTGGAGTCAAAACATCAGGAATGTTCAATGCAGCTCGGGGTGTCAGTGTTTAAGGGAAATGCATGCACTGTACACGTACAAAGCTGCAGGCTGGACCCCATGAATTAGCCTGTACTACTAAATACTGGACTTGATGCTGTTTGGTTTATCTGATCTGCACCATGAGCTCAAGTGGTGGTAGAGTTGAATTTGTATGTTAATCTCCTAGGAATTTCTGCTATCCAAAAGGGAAAGTTGATGCACTCAGATTTGCATGTTAAGTGGCAGCATTTCATTTTTACAAGAACTGCCATGGGACTATGAGCAGGGTACTTCCTCTTGTTTAGAGTCATAAACTGACTGTAGTTCTCCCCAGCCCGGTGATCAAATTAGATTTATCGGGCTGGATTTTTCTAATTGAGCTGCAATGGTGCTGCTTGTGCCACCTTATTCAAGTTGTAGGATTTTAACTGAGTTAAGCGTTGTACTTATGTCTTATATTGCCTTGACAATGTTTATCCCTCTTTGAGGAATGGCAGAATAGAATAAGCACATTTTAGCTTGCAAAACAGACTATCAAGCTGCTGTAAATGTTTGATGCCATGGAGAACCGAATATGTTTCTTCACTCCAGAAGCTGAACTCAGATATTTAACATTTATATTCTAATACGCCAGAACTGATCAGTATTATTTACCAACTGTAGTATTTGAACGATTCAGACCATTTTTGTAATATTTTATTAAATGGGTATTTACCTCGTATTAAAGTGGCTGTTTGTGTTGTCACTTAGCACATGACATAAAAAGCTAACACAAAAGCGTAAACTAGGTACAAGTCTTTTATTAACAATTGACATAATGAAAATACCATACATTTTAGTTCATTTAAAAAAAAAAAAAAAAAAGGACAAAGTGGGCCAGATAAGAACCCTCCACCCATGTAATAACTTAACAACAAGGGAAAAGACAGGGTGAATATCACCAGACCTGTTATAGTCGAGAGAGGGAAAAAAGAAAAGAAATTCTTATTGGTTAAGCAGGATTTACAATGGAGATAGAGTGAGATATGTACAAGGAGCTGCTGATGTTACGATTGATTGTTACAGCTGAATGATGAGATTTGGATCAAACAAAGCATTAGTGAGTGGAAAAGTAACAAATGACTAAAGTTGTATGCCTCTGCTGTCTGGATGCTAGAGGCTGAAAATGCACAAGATACAGCTCAGGCATCACTCTCCCCAGCAGTGGCACTCTGGACTTCCTCTTCCAGGATGGGCACGATGAGGTTGTCCTTAGACATGAGGTTGTACTTCATCACGAAACGAGTGAAGCGGTGACACAAGAAAGTCTCATTCTGTGGGAGAGAGATGCTAGTCTTTGTAAAATGTCACTCCTTTTTAGGAAACTGTCTGAAGATGCCTCCTACTGACAACAGCCAGAAATGTTGCTTGCATGAACAGTAGTTGCTTTTTCATGAGCACTGTCATTATCACGTTTAACATTCACTTTAATTTAAAGTAATGGCTCCAAAAATGTCTAAGACAGAAACCTCATAGAAATGTATGGAAGCTTGTTTCCGCCACAAACAAACAAACAAAAACATTTTAAAAGATAATTGCAGGGTTCGTACAGATACTGTAAAATGAAATTCCAGGACTTTCAAGGACTTTAAGCACTACTTTTTGGAGATTACAGATCTCACTTATCAATCAATATCTTTGTCTTTCAAATAAAAAAATAAATAAAACAAATAACAATATACTAATAAAACAAAATGGTACAAAGGAAGTGCAGCACATGCAATGGCTTTAACCACTGAAATGATCTATGACAAAGATATCACTTTCCTTATTCAAACTGATTTTTTCCCTCATGAATATATTATTGACCTAAAGAATGAAAGCTGTATCACATACTTGAATATTTATGAGCAATATCAAATATATAGTCATAGATAATAAAGACATCTCGCATATCAGACAGGCTGCAGTATTAGCTTTGCAAAATATAGTTATTGGAAATATTGTTTAATCGAAAAAATGAAACACTAATTTCATATATATTGTCATTGAATAATTCATGCACATGTTTTCCAGGACTTAAATTTCAAAGTCAAATTTAAGTACTTCAAGCACCTTGTACAAACCCTGTAATTTCGACTTTTTATCTCACAATTCTGAGTCTGCATCTCGCAATTCTGACTTTTTTTCCTTTCAATTGCGAGTTTATATCTCACAATTCTGACTTTATAAAAGTCAGAATTGAGAGATAAAATGTGGCAATTACCTTTTTTATTTTTTATTCTGTGGAGGAAAGGAGCTTCCAGTGAATTTCCTAAGTGACCAACTGGAAACGTTCCTAATGGGAAGCAATTCTTGTTGTGGTGCACAACCTCACAATTGCTCCATTCAGCATAAAAATACAGCACACAAATATTGGGTAAAATAGTTGTATGATTGAAGTGTGAAATGATGCCTAAATACGTAGTGCAGTAGGTTTTGCACTAGAGCCAATATTTTGTTTTATAAAATGTATGTGCTTATGAATTGCAAGAAATTATTTTGCTTACCTCATACTTGTCAAAAATCTGGCGGTGGTGAAAGTAAGCATGGGAGAAGATCCTATAGATGCGACGGCAAACCGAGCCCAGTTTGGCCACAGATGAGTCCTTAATGCTGACACTATATTTGGAAAGCATTGAGAGGATCAGTGGCTACACAAACAAAACATCAATGGTTTGTATACAGCTAGAGAATCCTAAACATGAACATAGTAATGCAGGGATGCTCAAATCTGCTCAGAGAGAACGTCCTTGTTAGGTAGTTTAGATCCAACCCTCAACTGAAACTTAATTTTCAGTTTAAAACCTGATTTGTATAAACCTGAATTTTATTTGTATAGTATTTCCTACAATATAATGTTTCAAAGCATCTTAATATGAATTGATATGATATAATGATATTGTAATATGATTACATTTTGCAGATTAGCTGAGCGATAGGATCATTTTCATATGATTTTGCTATACAGTATATAGCGCTTTATGTGTGAGTACTGCATGTATGCGGATAAAGCTGGATATATTTATAGTAGTTGGAGCAAGCTGTTAATTCATTAGTTTTGAATTTGAGGTATGAGTTATGAGCTCTGTAAGATTGTTTAATTATTAAAATATTTGTGTAGTAACAAGCATAATTACTATTTGGTGATGTGTATCACTGTCACAATTAAATTATGCATATAAATGACAGGGTTGAACATTTTCCGCCCATGGCTATATCACCCACTAGGGGTGGGAATCTCTAGGCACCTCACGATTCGATTATGATTCAGAGGGCTGCGATGCGATTATGAAACGATTATCGATGCATCTTTTTTCTATACGGATTTTCTTTTTTTTCCCATTTGGTACTTTTAAAGCAAAGTATTTATGACCCATAATGAATTTACTTCCAATAGCTTTGATTAATAAAGCAAATAAAAGTGATTTTGCAAGTCAACAGGAAGGTAACATTTGCCAGAAAATGTCCCAACATTGCAAAGCACCAACAGGAAAAGTGTCTGTAGCAGCATACTTAATACATGCATATAGTAAATTAATACAGACTTCAGCATATTCTAAATCACTAACATAAAGTAATAACCAACACCCTCCTGTTATGTGCAATGAGCAATATAATAAAATAAAAATAAAACATTTTGCTGTCCCAAAATCACAGCTTTTATATAAAAATATAGAATTTTGTACCAGCAGCTCTCATACAAAAGTAATGCTTGTGGACTTCAGCATATTCTGAATAACTAGAAACATGCAGATGCTCTTATACACAAATAAATAATAGAGTCTAAGACTTATGACTTCAAACTAAATCCTGAGCACAGACACTTTTTCACATCTGAACACTAAATGAACATCTGCAAAGAATACGGACGCAAATCTTTGACCATCAAATTTGCGATCGAGTTTGTGGTCCTCTGGTTGGCAGCAACTAGCGGTACAACTGAGTGTTGGAAACATGTAATATGGTTTCTCACGTTTGTCGTGTTTAGAAAATATTTTAGTTTAGTTTGACAACTTGCATATAGTGTGGCTCTTGTCCAGGTCATTTTCCCCTTAAACTTCATAGAAGCCGAAGTGCTTCCATACGCTAGCTTTTAATGCAGAGGGTGCCGGTCAGATTTCTCGCAGCTTTCATGCGTCTCTGTTACGTGCACGCCACAGACGGTCCGGGCATTGCACTTCCCACGCTTTTAGAGTTGCGCTTTTTGCGTTCCGTCAACATTACGTTATCAACATTTAGAAGACTGTTTTTTGACATTGGTGAATCGATTCAGAATCACCCATGTCCGCATCACAATGCATCTAAGAATCAAATTTTTCCCCCACCCCTATCAAATCAAGGTTTTTGGGTTGAATAAAAGCTTATTCGGTGTGTTCGAGCAGTGTTGGAATTAAACCCTGCAGGAAGACAGATCTCCAGGAGGAACACTGAACATCCCTGCTTTAATGGATTAGATGTTCAATAACTCACCGGCTGGGAAAATACTTGTTGCTGTTGAGAAGACACGCAGCTCCATCGAGGGTGTGCCTTGTGTAGTCAATGGCAGGGCACTGTGATCCACAGTAAACAAACAAATCAACAGAAGACACAATCATCTATATTTTAGCTTCTCCAGCTCAGTCTGTTCACAACAACTAACTAATCAAAAATAACCAACAACAAATGTAAAGTGATTAATCACATTCTGCACACAAAACATTTATAAAATATGGCCTTTTATCCAATTAATTGAAGACAATCAACTGCTTGTTTGTTGAAGCCCTAAAATTCATACAATTAATTTTGTCTAACAAAACTAACTTCTAAAGTAAGCATTTAGTTTAGATTTCAATTCTGATTCTGCTAATCGATTTCCTGTTCGACTCCAATATGGTTAAAAAAATTATATTATATTATATATATATATATAAAAATTTAGATAAACATATTTATTCTGTCTTTTTGCAAAACATTCTGTTGCAGCTGAATACCGTGAACAAAAATCAGCAGCCTAAAGAACGACTAATTAACATAAAATTCAAACATTATTTAAGACAAATATACAGTCTGTAATAGAGTAAGAACAAATAAACAAATTAGCAATAGCACAAATAAATACAACTGAAAAAAGTTCTGAACTTCAAATCAAATGTAAAAATAACAATGATTAGTTTTCTTTTTATAAATAAAATATAGATTAATAAAAGTTATTCAGTCAAGATAAGTGAGGAATTTTCTTTTTCTTTTGTTCTTTGATTAACAGTAAAGACACAGACTGCAGCAGGTATAGGATGTGTTTACGAGGATAGTTGACATAATTTTGAGTGTATTTGTCCATTTAAACACAAGAAAATGCAAAAGACAACACGTATTCGTGCACTATATGAGAGGCGGCTTTTTGTGTACGCGCTCTGGATGTGCCCAGCACAGAAAACAATGTGCGAGAACCAAATTGAGTTCTCTTTAATGCGCTTGAATAGTTTAAAACTACATTAAAACACGCACACATGAATCGATAACTGGAAGTATCCGATTCCTAACCATAAGTATTCAATTCCAGAATTGGAATCAATTTTCGTTTCTCCAACTCTAGCAGACACTCACCTCTTTGGGAGTCTTATGGGCAGCACACAGAAAGATCCACTGCTCAGTGGCCGTCATCTGGGTACATGTGTCTGGATGACACTCATTCTATGGAGCAAAGGCATCAGAAATCATTGTCTTCATAAATACCATTTTAAGACGTTTGTAAAGGCTGTCAACTAAAACAATCTGGTATGACAAAGACACATTAAATTAATAGTGCAATACAGATGACTTGGATTATTTGTGAGATAACAGTAGTAGATGTAAGAATGATAATTACCTGCAGTTTAACTGCTAAGCCATTGAGCTCCAAACAGAACTGTCTATATAAAGCACATAATATTAACATTAACATAATTCCCAGGGACACTGCAAAAACGAGTATATGATAACATTTTGTGGACCCACTTTGTATTAAATATCTTTAACTAGGGCTGCAGCTATCGATTATTTTAGTAATCGAGTATTCTACCGATTACTTCCTAAAACTACAACCTATAAATCAAAATAATAATAATACCTAAACATTGCATTTATGTTGTGCAACTTAACTTTCGAGTTTCAGCTTCAGCTCAGGCATGACATAAGCCTTTACAGTCTTCTGAAGGCTTTGTGGCTTTTGTAAGAAGTAAAAAATATTGGACAGGAAGGTAACTTGGAACAAGAGTAGAGATGGGCATACTAGAGATGCACGGATCACATTACAATTATTCAAATTATCAGTGTTAAGCGCGATGCTATCGTAACATTTTTGCTTTAAAAATCTTCATTGGCGAAATTACATTTCTTAAATAACCTAAACCAGGGTCGACAACCTATACAGCACACTATACAGGAATAACTGCTGGAACATGAGCAAAAGCGAGAGATTTTGTTTGTATTTAATTTAAATAAAAGTACATCGCACATACAGATCTACATTTTGAGCTAATCATTCATCATAGTAACACAGCTTGTTTTATTAAGTTAGGAGCTATAAATATGATTATGATATGAAGGCACGCAGCTCTGAAAGCACAAGTGCTGCGCATCACATGCACACAACAGTTACAGCTTGTTGTGCCATTTGTTGCGCTTAGCTTTGAGAACATTTTAAAGGGCACCTTATTTGAACATAAATGTGTGTTGGCAGTGTGTACACACAACCACCCTATAATGGTAAAAATCCACCCACTCCTTTTTTTTTTTTTTTTTAATCCCCATAAATCATAAGCAGTGTCTCAGAACAAGCCGTTTGCAGATTCTGGGCAATGTGATGTCACATTTCACATTCCCCACCCACAAGTGTTGATGGACACTGCCGTATTAGCAAAGGCCCAGCCCTCAGAGAGCTGTACAAAGTCTGCCATGTTTATCTCCTCGTCAGAGCATTTAACAGCAGCATTCAAGTAAGAAATGTGTTCTTAATAAAGCTACTAAAGTTCATTCAGTCAAGAGCCTGAGTGATTTTCTGTTTTTATTCTGTTTGATTCGTATTAACAGCAGATATAGCAGTAGGTGCTGTATATTACACAACTGCTTTCACTTTAGCACACAGATCTAATATACACACGGGATTTCTGTACTTGCTGCATATGTGCACTGACATAACCAACTGTTTTTCTGACATAACCTTGTGTGCATTTGACAGTTGAATCGCAATAACACATGAAAGAGAACTAGTCTAGTTTAATAGCCTACTCACGGACGTGCCGACATCCAAGCTCTCTGTGCGCATGCGTCGGGTGTGTGTGCTCAAGTTGAGAGTGATAAGGCTTTAAAACGCATGCAGATGATAATATTTCATGATGATGAAGAACTGCAATGTCACATGAGCGTGTCTGTGACACAGATGATCATCAAAACAAACATGCAAGGTACAACATGTATCACGTTTCAGTTTTCATTCACGTGTTCACGAGCTGTGAAGGCTCCGCCCTCTGGGGTGGGGAACAGCATTTCATTTGCATTTAAAGGAGAAAACGGCTCATTTTTCTTAAACCCAAGAATTGGCATTTTCAAAATGTATATTAAATGATCTGTCAGGAATTTTGATCTGAAACTTCAGACACACTTTGGGGACATCTGAGACTTACATTACATCTTGTAAAAAGGGGCATAATAGGTGCCCTGTAATGGTGTTTTTCGGAAATATAAAGTCCCATTAAACATTTCACATACACATCACAATGATGATTGATGCACGTGCAAACTCCATTCATGCTGGTTGCTTCATGTGTTTCGAGTTGCTCGTATCTCTTCAGCTGACGCCGAACTGCATCACATCCTGAAGCTCAACACACAGTTGTCTTAATTTAAAAATAGCGAGACTAAATTATTACCAGTGCTCTCGCATTGCGGTCTTTGATCTTGAAATTAGCTGAAAACAAAAGTTAAAGAATGACACACATTCATTGCATTTTACCATGAAATGAGAGTTCCACGTCTTTATTAAAATCTCTCATCCACCCGCATTTTTTGGAATGTTACTTTAAAATTAGGCCTACTTCACCCACCTGACCCGCGGATATAACCGCAATCCACGCATACTCTGAGTCCTTGCACAAAAATTGTCTTTCTGCAACATGACGGTGTGCAGTTAAATAGACTAAATGAATAAGTGTACCTTATTTTGTACATAGACGTTTATGTTGTACTTATAATAAAAAAAACAAAACCGCATGTTATCACAGCTGTATTAATTTCCACCTCAATAGCAGAAAACGTGTTTCGCAATGCAACAGAACACAATAAGTACATTGTACTTTAGAATTATTTGTTGACGTGCATAGTAGTTAAAGCTGCGGTCCGTAATACATGAATCCATTTTTCAAACCGCGTTTTTGTCTTACCCTGAATCATTATGGTACACTTATAATAAATGTTTATATTGAGGCTATTTCACACCGGACTGGTAGGAACCGCTGCGGAGGAGTACAGTCCCTGTGTGACTTGCCATAGACATAAAGAGAAGTAGCTCCGTCTGCAATGTTCATCCGCAAGACGCATGCAGTTCTGTTTATTAACCTAGAGCGCCAAAAGTTACGGACTGCAGCTTTAAAGACACTTGATATAAAGTAGGGCCCATTTTGTCATCAAAAACAATTGGAATACACATAAGTACATTGAGATGAGTCATTATGACACTAGACGATGTGAAGGATGAAATGATCAAACAGTAGACGTTCAGACTAATAATATACCTGAGATGTTCATATTTCCACACCCCCTCATCCTGTCCCTCTGGGGGCTCCATAATCTTCTCTATGTTGGAACAATCTGAGCGGATGTTCTGCTGAATATACTGAAAAAAAAAAAAAAAACTAGTCTAATCAATAACATTTTAAAGTCAGCAAGAAATAGAAGATGCATGTCTTTTCTTTCCTATTGTGATATATATATACAGGAGCAAATAGCTTCTTGAACAAGAACAAACTGATTGTTTTTTTGGATTGTTGTGGTTTCTATTGCTGCAATCTCAAGTGAGTGACAGGTTGCCCTGCCCTTGCGCCGGTAAAAAATGGGGAGTGGCAGCAAATAACCCTAGTCTGTTCCTCATGTAAACTTACTGTACTGCTTAACAGACTTAGAATATAGTATAATCAAAGCCAATAATCATAGTAACAACTTTTACAGTGTTTTGGATCACTGTATGGGAAGAGAACCTCTCAAAATCTTCTTTTATGATCTCCTTAAGTAAGAAAATACTCTTACCTGTTGCACTGCCAGGGTGCTGTCCATCTCTTCAAAAGACTCATCAGACCAGTTATAGAAGTCCTAGGGATTAAAACAAAAACGTTGTTTTAAAAATAGGGCCAGCACTGTAATAATCGCTACAACTGTATACTGTAGAAGTAGTTGCGGTTGACAGTACATGTTTGATATACCCTTCTAGGGACTGTTGAACAATTTACTATAGTTCTTACGTTGCAACCATAATTTATATCTATAGTAAACCCATGGTAAAATGACCCAATGTTTATGTCAATTCCATGAAGTATTAGTGACTCAAAGCAGCAGTTTATAATAATAGAAAACTTCACGACTCGGCTATAAAATGGTATATTAACTTAACTGGGTTTTAAATACAATAATTCAATGTAACGTTAGTTATATGAACATCAGCCGTTCAATCCGGGTACTTTCAAATGGCTGCTAGCTGGCTTAGCCAAATAACTAGATCATGAAAACCTGCCATTTCGGACACCTTCTGACTCTTATTTCACTGAATATTCACCTACTTTCAAAAAAAGAAAGTAAATCCTATCATGACCCGATAAATATTACAGAATATTCCGTTAAAACCCTTCATTTGAGAATCATTAGTTTTCTCGGTTAACTGCTAGCTTAGCTCTTTAGCATATCTGCGGCTTCCGTTACCAGGAGAACAAATCGTTTTTTATGTTATTATTACGTTACAATATACCTTGCGAAATTATTTGAGCTTGGAAAACGCTTTGAATTATTATTCGCTGTTCATTTTACCTTCGCCTTGGTGCCTGGTCTATTCCTCCTCAGAACAGCTGTGCCCTCCGCCATGACCATCTCGACAGATTTAGAGTTTGATTGACAGCGCGCGCCCCCAATGGACGAGTAGAGCTACAACAGGAAGAGCTCAGATACAGTGACCCCAACAAATATTGGACAAAACGTATCATTGCATTGCATCTCAAAAACAATTTGTAATTATTTTAAAACCTTTCTAGTGTTCTAGTCCTTGCTGTTGAGAAGGCCATTGTGCACTAATACTCTCAGGTTTTAACTGACCTGTTGCATTAAATTCTGTCATCATTTAGTCACACTCAAGTTGTTCCACACCTGTATGAATTTCTTTATTCTGCTGAACGTAAAGGTTAGATATTTGAAAGAATGTTTGTAACCAAGCAGATCTCGGCAGCCACTGACTACCATAGTGGGGGAAAAAATACTATGGTAGTCAATGGCTGCCAAGATCTGCTTGGTTACAAACATTCTTCCAAATATCTAACCTTTGTGTTCAGCAGAATAAAGAAAGTAATACAGGTTTGGAACAACCTGAGGGTGAGTAATTAAAGACAGAATTTTCATTTTTGGTTGAACTCACTTTAACACAGCCATTATGTCTTTAGAACTACTAGTCTGACCAACTAGCGGTTAGCCAATAAACAGTTCATTCTCAAATTTGACCATTTTTAAATGTCTTTACAAAAAAATGACTAAATTGTAATAAGGCTTACAAAACTGGCCCTGGTGTGCAAACTCCAGGTGGCATCCCATGACTTTTACTCCTTCCATCTAGTCAGTCCACAAAGACCTGACAGATGAAAAGAGTACTGCAAGAATTTTTCCATAGTTTTTTTTTTTTTTAATGACTCAAAGCCCTTCTTATACAAATAAAAAGCCTTGGGTGCATTCATATTTTGTTGAATTTAGTGCTTTTCCTTTTCAAGTCAATTCAATTATAGCCTAGGTAAACGTAACTTCCTAGAGTACACATTTCTTCCCCCCCACCCCAAATCTATTCATTAACATTATATGTGCATTTAGCTACTGATTATTCTATATTGTCAAATAAGAAAAAGCCATACTTTGAATTTTTCAATCATTTTTAATGAATAAAAATGTTATGTCAGTTGAAAACACTTTTTATATAATGAATTATAGTGATAAAAAAAAAAAAATTTATGAGTCTGATTACTTTCAGAAGGCACTGTACAATAATTATTTTACTTATACCTTCTGATCACATATTCATAATTGAAAGAAAATTATTAGGGAAAACAGATATTCAGTAAAATTTATTTTCAAACCCTAGAATTAGTAATTCACTAGTTACTTTATAAATCAGTCCAAACTCCCAAAGTTAAGAATTAAAGAGCATAATTAATATTTGACCGTTCATGAATATGGACGATGAATTCATTGGAATTCATAGTGTTTCCTAATACACACAATTTAGACAGTCCATTCACAATCAATTCCAAACTGTTCTGTGACATGAAGCAAAGATGAAACATCAAGATCACTTTATTTTAACAAAACATGATCATACTTATTTACAATCAAATGACATAGAAAAAGAAAACAAACATGGAACAGCCATTCGTTCTATGAACTCCAGAATGACGCAGTTGAACAAGGTTGTACAATCAGACTTCATTCTACATATTTGCCAAGAATATCTCCATCCCGGAAAAGGAAGTAGTCCTACAAAAGAAAATAGTAAAAATCAAGTCACTTTTATACAAATTATTATTAAAAAGATTAATTTAGTTACATGTCTCCTATACTAAAAAGCCAAGAGCTACAAAATTGGCAAAACAATGGATAGATGTTTGTTAATAAGAAATACATCACGAAAGAACTAAGACGATCTGATGATCTAATCAATCATGGCAAATGTTCTAACCTTATCCTCAAGTACAACTTTAGTTCCTCCGTACTCAGGCAGCAAAACTTTATCCCCAACTTTGACACAGACAGGCGTTACTTTCCCATCCTGAAAGACAGACATCGTTTAAACTCTATAAACCTATAGATCACACACTGTAAAGATGCTTCAATCGGATCATAAAACATGATTGACTTTGATTAGTTTACCTTGCTGGTGGATCCTGGACCCACTGCTACCACTGTAGCCTGTTGCACTTTGGCTTGAGACTTTTCAGGAATCATGATGCCTCCTCTTGAAACGGTCTCTGCAGCAAGCCGCTCCACCAACACACGGTCGAACATGGGAAGGAATTTCCGGAAAGCCTGCTGTGGGGCAAAGGTATGCTTAGTGCAGTGTAGAAATAGTCATGCTTTGCAACACTAAAAGCAGCGTTCTGAGAAGAAGGAAAAAAAGGCCCTCCACCAGGGGGTGTTACAGACCAGCAAAGCGAAAACCAATAGTTTTAATTAATTACAAGCCTTTTTCTTTCCCTTTCCTATCAGTTCTGGACTTCGGTTATTTACCTTATTTCAAAGACAACACATTTTAGGCTACTAAACCAGATGTATACGTGAAGCAGAAAACTTGGGAGAAAGAATATTGACCAATCAATCACCCTGTATCACACAGTTTCAAAGACACCAGCAGCTGCTTGTCTGAGAACAGATGTGTGTGTGACCTTGAGAGAAGGTCATGTGTGAGGGAGGGTAGATGGGACATAGGAGATGTTGAGGGTTCATGTAGGGGAGGAGAAAAGTTTGGAGGTTTTGTAAATGTTTACCATCCTGGTGAAGGACAAAAGGACACGCGACAAGATAACCCCAACCCCCCCAAGGCTGAATGGTCGGTAAAGTAGAAGATTCCAGAATGAATGAATGAATCAACAAATAAATGAGTCATTTCAATGTAATTCATAATTCAAGTCACAAATGACTTTTGCTACTGAAGTATAAGCATACTTTACGTCATAGCAGTTTATTACAAGGGTTAATACATACAAATAACAGTCGGCCCTGATTAAGAGAACATTTGAATATCTATGCCTCAATCTAACTAAAGGCAAAGGCATCAGAGTTACAATACATCACAAATAACACGTGTGCGCTCCATTCAAAATAACCCGGAAGTTCATATCTTGCTGAAATGCTATTGGTCTTGGAGCTTAGCAAAAAACCTGATTCACGTTATCTAGTTATGATAATTGAAATATGTCCAGTTTTCACAAACAAGATGTGACAGATACCTGCAGGACAAATATATTTTATACGCGTGAACAGAAAGTATCATACTACAGACGGTCATATAAAAATGTATGCAGTAAAATAATTATACCTTTTAAACAATACTATAACGTTAATAAGATTATATACACTTGTCTACAAAGCAGCCAGAAGCTAAGCTTTTCATTAAACAAACCAGGTGACCTGCGAAATCACCAATCCTGAACACAGAAAACCACTATTTTTTTTAACCATGTCTCCCGTACTTTACATGCACTAAGTAACATACTTAGCATCACATCATGATCTCGTATAAACTCAGAGCATGACTACATTACTAACCGTGACCTTGCGGTTTGCAAATGATGGAGGATTATAAAACATTGCGCTATCTCAGTCACAAAGATCAAATAATTATTGAAACACCTCATTCAGATGCAACTAGATTAATTATCTTACCATTTTGTTTGATCTTTATGAAATGAGCGTCCGGCAGAGCAGCAGAACACAGTCACACTGGATCACTTTACTCCGGCGATCCACGTGAAGAAGAAATGTCTGGAAGGCCACTGCGCATGCGCCATAAAACTATCCTTACGGACCCCGTCCTGCAATCTAGAATATTCCTCAATCGCCTAACGTTAAACAAAGACATTTTAATAAATATATATATTTTTAAATTGCACATTTGGTTAAGAAATTGAGTGTTTAAACGCTTTACATGAAAAATGCAAAACTGAGGTGGATTACAGCCAAAGAAATAGTAAAAAGCAAAATAAAGGTTTTGAATAAATGGTAAAAGTGCCTATATAATAAAATAAAGTATAATAAACAATGATAATTATATAATACATAATACAAATATATTGTAAGACTATTAACAAATGCACAGACATTTGTAAAACGCAATAAAATCTGTGGTTGCACAATCCTGACCTCTGACGCCTTTTTTTCTCCAATAGAATCTACGAAATTTCTCGAACTTGACACCCAGGAACGAGCATAATAACCATTTAATGCCCAATATTAGTATATTTAATTTGCATTTTCCTTCAGTATCAAAGAAATATATTCAATGACATTGAGGCAAAAAGCAAATGAAAGCGCGTATCTATTTTATAGAGAATAACGCCTGTCTGTCATGAGAGTATTGTGTTATTCAGATGCCAGGGCAGCGGGGAGGTTACCCGGATGAAGAACACATGTGCGTAAAGTGTAACTGCAGCAGCTCTAAAGCGGCTCCTCTTCTTATATCATTCAGTCTTCTGTACTGACGGACACGCGCATCCCTTCAACCTCCAGACCACTCTGCAGTAAGTAATTTAGAGCATTATCATAAAAGCTTATGAACATACTACATTGCATACCGCTTTTTACTGGTCTGGTAACATAAAGATTAAATTAATGAGAGCAAACAGGCAGATACGTAACATGTAACATCATCATGCAATGTTGGAACTGTCAGTTTGTTTTTTGGTGTTGAATGTAACATCGTGCACGTTTAATGTCTAATTAGCTGTCATTTAATATTTTTTTTAGTACATTTATACTTAATTACAGATGCAGATTGTGCTTATCAGAATAACTGGCATTAGAGTAACAAACATGTTTCGTACATCATATGCACTACTTAACAACTATGCTGCATTAGTGTTATATCTGCTGCCTTGACTATTTTACAAGCAAAACAAGTAAAGCGTAGTCTTAAATGAAATATAGCGATGATAGCTCGCATGCTAACTATAGCAAATTCCATGAAGCTGCGGCCTAAGGATATTATACATGTATGGAATAATTAATCAGTGTCAGGGCTACAACGGGTAGTTTTAATAAAACAGAAGGAATACGCCGGGAAGGAACGCAAACTCATGGAGATGAAAGGGATCATTTCCGTCTCTGTCGTGACGCGAGTAATTTTGACCTTGTGACGGACGCCCTGAACACACGTGGGGTAGATGAGGGACTCACTGCATCTTTTGAGTGAACACATTTCAGTTTAGTTTACCTTTTTAGCTCTGCGTTTTAAAACCTTTTTTTCCGCCTTTAATTATATGTTTTTTTTCTCTCTTCTCTCGAAATATTGCCCACGAGAAACATGAAATTGATTATCTCCCCACATTTACCAGCTCATAATTATAACATTTTACGGAATTTATATTTTTTATATTTAGGACATTTAAGTATAAGGAGAGTAGGTTAACGAATTAATGAATCGGGCATTGTAATCCATTCAAGGACCAACGGGGGCAAAGTCTAGTTCATGGAATCGGGGGTTGTTATCATGTGACCTCTACAACAATTAAAATACTTGTTAAAGTATTTTATGCCATCCATACAATGTCCTCACTGCGTGACAGATATCACAAAAATGGACAAATCACACTAGTATGTGACTAGGCTCTGTAAATCAAAAAAATAACCGAGTGTTGTCGGTGACTGTTTGCCAATCAGAAACGGCTGTCTGCCACCCTCAACCAATGCCGTGAGTTTTGGGCGGGGCTACCCGTTTGTCTAAAAATGAATGGTTCTTAAAGGGGGAGTTCACCCAAAAATTAACATCTGCTGTTAATTTACTAAACCTCAGGCCATCCAAGATGTAGGTGACACTTTTTTTCCTTCAGATTTTTTTTTAATCTCAAAGTGATGGCACACATTGACTTTCATTATATGAATCACAGAGGACCATGGTTTCAGCTAAAAATCTTCTTTACTCTAATACTGAAGGAAAAAGTCACCTACACCTGAGGGTGAATGAATTAACAGCAAATTTTCATTTTTGGTTTTAAAACCAAACTTCCAAGGGTGACTAACATAGAAAGTCTAGAAAAGTCTAGAAAAAAATCTAAATTTCATAACTGAATTAGTTTTTTGTATTTGTAGAACCAGTATTTGAAAACCAGGATGCGTGAGGAAGCCTCATTCTGAAAGTGTGATTTCCTAGACTTAGAAAAGTTGTGTAAATTAACTAAATCTTGTGGGAAATTTTTGTCTAGTTATGCCAAGCTCTAAAATATTATCAAGTAGAAATTGTGAACTGAAAAGGGGGTCCTCAAAAATGTGTTGTGGACAATCAGGGGGACCTTTGAGTCAAAAACCACTAGAGAACCACTAGTCTAAAGGATTGGAGTGTTTCTTTTTTTAATTTTTTTTTTATAAATGTTATGCTTCTGCTCTTTCTTTTAGAAATGCTGCGTTTACCCAGTGTAATGAAACAGATGAGGCCGGTGTGCAGGGCGCTGGCCCCACACCTGACTCGTGCATATGCTAAGGACGTCAAGTTTGGAGCAGATGCCCGGGCCCTCATGCTTCAGGGTGTTGACCTTTTGGCTGATGCTGTGGCTGTCACCATGGGACCAAAGGTATGCTGAGTTTGATATGTTTCTAGATAAACAATAGACATGTTAAAGTCAAGTTTGTAATCATTAATGGAACAAACACAACTAGATTGGCCTCTTTCCCACAGGGTCGCACCGTTATCATTGAGCAGAGCTGGGGAAGCCCCAAAGTCACCAAAGATGGTGTCACAGTTGCCAAAAGTATCGACCTGAAAGATAGGTATAAGAACATCGGGGCCAGGCTGGTACAGGACGTGGCCAACAACACTAACGAAGAGGCTGGAGACGGCACTACAACCGCAACAGTACTGGCCCGTGCTATTGCCAAGGAAGGATTTGACACCATCAGCAAAGGCGCAAACCCTGTGGAGATCCGTAGAGGAGTCATGATGGCGGTGGAAGAAATCATCAATGAACTCAAGAAACTCTCCAAGCCAGTCACAACACCAGAGGAAATTGCTCAGGTAAAAAGTGGTCTTAAATTTGACTTGAAATAGAAGTTGCAAAAGTTTTTTTTTTTTTTTTTTTTTTTTTGAAAAACAAGAAAACAACATGTAGGGTGGGACTTGATTTGTTCTGCCCTTGTGTTGATGAACACCTCATCAGTAAAGAGATGCCGTTGCATGAGGGAGGGGAAGTTATTTTGATTAAAGCGTTTGAATAAAAAAAAAAAAAATCATTTATAATAAAAACTGCCATATAAAAGAAATAAGCCTGGTCCGTTCTGATTTTAATGGTGACTTTAACCTTATAAATGTACTAAATGTGGACCTTTTAATTTACGTCAATCTTTCTTTGATATAGGTAGCCACTATTTCTGCCAATGGAGACACTGAAGTTGGTAACATCATCTCCAATGCCATGAAGAAAGTTGGACGCAAGGGTGTTATTACAGTGAAGGTAGGCTGCTACAGTGAAAGTAGTATTTAGTACAGATAGAATGATGGTTTGGTCCTTAAAATATCTCAGAAAATATACTCAAACTGTTATTCTTGTTTAAAGGATGGTAAAACCCTACATGATGAGCTTGAGATCATTGAGGGCATGAAGTTTGACCGTGGCTACATTTCTCCTTACTTCATCAATACCTCTAAAGGTGCGTATTTGGTATTAGAAGGTCATGTGTTTGTACCAGTATTAAGGCTGGAATAACAACAGCGTTTATTCTCTGCATGCAGGCCAGAAGTGTGAGTTTCAGGATGCTTACGTGCTTTTGAGTGAGAAGAAAATCTCCAGCGTACAGAGCATCGTGCCAGCTCTGGAAATTGCCAACCAGCATCGCAAGCCTCTGGTCATCGTGGCTGAAGATGTGGACGGAGAGGCACTCAGCACTCTGGTCCTCAACAGGTTTGTTTCATGTTCGCACAAGTCTGCAAAAAATGTGTGAAATGGATAAATATGAAAAAGAACAAGGTTTTATTCAAACAGAACTTCAAAAAGTCAATTTACTGACCGGTTTTGATTTGTGATTCCCTCACACATAATACCAAGTTAATTGTTTTTCATAAATGCTGTAGTTATAGTGTTAGATGTTTACTAAATGATTATGGGATCTCCTTTAATCAGTTTTCAGAATCTTTGATGTTATTAATAATAAAAATATTAACACATTTTATTTATATATATATATTTATTTTATGACATTGGCCCTCACAAAGTTGTTGACTAAATGACATCTTCCAAAAAAAGTAATTTATACCATTATTTTTAATAGATTATATAATTAAAATATCTAATTATTATTAAAATATTACTAAAATTTTGTAAAATATTTAATGACTATTTCATGACTTTGACTAATACTACAGTACATTATATATTGTTTTTATTTATTAATTAAAAATGTAACTACTGTACTAATATTGGTATTTTGGTGGAAATCCCTTTTTTTGCTAATGGATGGTCATTTTGGTGTTTAAGAAAAGCCTGTTATTTAAATGTGCTGGGTTAAAGGTCAGTGTTAAATCTCACCAACAGGTTGAAGGTTGGACTTCAGGTCGTGGCAGTCAAGGCTCCAGGATTCGGGGACAACCGGAAGAACCAGCTGCAGGATATGGCAGTTTCCACTGGAGGCACGGTATGTTCCTAAGATCTTGTCTTCATCTGTATTCATGATTATAAATTAACTTATTAAAATGTCTCACTCATGTAATGCATCAGCATGTTGTATTGTGACATGTATCATATCATGAGGTAGTCTTTTAACACCCCTGAACTGTTTTCAGGTGTTTGGTGATGAAGCTATGGGTCTGGCCCTTGAGGATATCCAGTCACATGACTTTGGCAGGGTCGGCGAGGTCATTGTGACAAAGGATGACACGATGCTCCTCAAAGGCCGCGGTGATCCATCAGCCATTGAGAAGCGTGTGAATGAGATTGCTGAACAGCTGGATAGCACAAACAGTGATTACGAGAAGGAGAAACTCAACGAGCGTCTGGCCAAGCTCTCTGATGGAGTGGCTGTGATTAAGGTATGAAAGCAGGACGCATGTAGCTTAGTGTAATGTATTTATCTGTCATCAAAAATCACCATTCTCTTTGTTAGGTTGGTGGAACAAGTGACGTTGAAGTGAATGAGAAGAAAGACCGTGTCACTGATGCGCTGAATGCCACTCGAGCTGCTGTGGAGGAGGGAATCGTTCCTGGAGGAGGATGTGCCCTGCTCCGCTGCATCCCAGCCCTGGAGAACATCAAGCCAGCCAATTCCGATCAGAAGATTGGTAGGGACTGGAGATCTCATCCTACAGACCCTGTAAGAAATAACCCTGTGTTAACTTCTTAAAACGGACTCCTTTTTTCTTCTTCTTGCTCTTCAAGGTATCGACATTATTCGCAGAGCTCTTCGTATTCCTGCAATGACCATTGCCAAGAATGCAGGAGTTGAAGGCTCTCTGGTGGTGGAGAAGATCTTGCAGGGCACTCCAGAGATTGGATATGATGCTATGCTTGGAGAATATGTCAACATGGTTGAAAGAGGCATTATTGACCCCACAAAGGTGTGTATGTGTGGTTCACAAACTTAGAAGTTATGTTTAAATTAGTAACAAAGTATCAGAGTGCGGTTTCTAAATTAATATGACATGTTCAATATATCGTGACCATATTGGCTGACATTATATACACTGTTGTTCAAAAGCTTGTTTTATACTCACCCATACTGCATTTATTTTGATCAGTAAAAATAATGCAGTAATTGCAGGAACAACAGTAATATTGTGTATATTACAATTTAAATAACTGTGTTCCATTTGAATATATTTTAACATGTAATTTATCCCTGTCATGAAAATGTATTATTATATTTATTATTATTATTATTATCATCATCATCATCATCTATGTTGAACAGAGTTGTGCTGCTTAATATGTTTGTGGAAATCCTGACAATTTTTTTTTTCTGGATGATTCAAAATAACAGCATTTATCTGAAATAAACAATCTTTTGTGACATTTATAGAAGTATTTAGTGTCACTTGATGTTTGAGTCTTGCTCAAAAGTATTAAAAAGAAAATCGCACTGACCCTATAAAAAATAATAATTATATATAAAAATGGATTGTGATGCCCAATACATTCTATTGTATTGCCAAAATTCATTTGCAGCATTTAAATTGATTTATTTTTAATTTAGACAAAATAGTATTTAATTTTAATATTTGCCATTTACCAGTTATTGGCCATAACATGAAAATAATTGGCTTATTATCTGCCAGAACTGTAACATCAATGCTTTTATTAAAATGAAATTTGTCTCCCCCTGCAGGTTGTGAGGACGGCTTTGCTAGACGCCGCAGGTGTTGCATCTCTGCTGTCTACTGCTGAGGCGGTTGTCACCGAGCTACCGAAGGAGAAGGAGGATGCGCCGGCTGGAGGAATGGGTGGAATGGGAGGCATGGGTGGAATGGGTGGCATGGGATTCTAAACCGATCTACACTGACTTTAGTGGAAGGGTTGTGGGCAGGGGACATGATTTGCCCCTCCCCTTCGACTTGGAAAAACCTGCCGAATCTGAGTGCTGGTGGTCTGAACATGGAGCAAAAGAAATGGACGTTACAGTCTCCCATCCTTCCACCACCGTGTCTGATCTCATCTCTTTACTCATGGCTGAAGATGTTACCCTACTTTAAAGACAAGTTCCTTATGTGACCAGAGATAAGTCTGTTCGCGTTTGATCTGTAACATTGTGCTCACCAATGTCTAATGGGAAGTGCATTTAACAAATTACATATTGTCATGCTGTTGTATTGTGTGATATAGCTGGTTCTAAATCAGACCATCTGTTGGGGCTTAAAAAGCCAGGCGTTAAGGTTAAAGTCTGCCTTCGTGAGCAAGAAAATAGTAGAAACTGTCCAGTTGTATCTAAAAAAAAAAAAAAAAAAAAAAAATCCACTTCATTGATCAGTTCATTTTTTTTTGTACACTGTTCATATGTTGTTTCATATAAAAAAATTAAATAAAACCCTCATTTGAAGATTACACAACTTGACAAAGCATGTACTTTTCAGTTGTTACAATTTTTCCCACTGAATAGAAATACTTCATCTTGAAGAATTGTGCTGTTTTCCTTTTGGTTTCTGGTTTAATATCTGGAATAGTTCACCCAAAAATGAAAATGGTCATTTATTCACCCTCATGTTGTTCCAAACCTGTATGTCTTCTTTTTTCCATTTTCTGTGAAACACACAAATTTGATACTTTGAAAGTCAATGGGGTCCAAAACAATACTGGACCCTAATGACTTGAGAGACTTGTAAATATATATATTTGGTTTTGTGTGAGTGGTGACCATTTTATTTGTGGGTGAACTATATTCTTTTAAAATCGGAGGGTTAAACATCTTTTTGGTTAAAACAAGAGTTTGGTTGGAAGGTTGAGTGGAGGGATGGGGGAGAACTTGTTGCACAGCAGTTTTAAAATGGCTATACAGGCATATGCTTAACAATATACTGAATACAGTTCGTGTGAATTAATTCTAAAGATCTAACTCTTGAGTAGTCTAGTGGTACAGAATCATGTTTGAAAAACTGCTGTTCATTAAGAGAATTACTTGTTTTGGGGTTTTTTTGTGTTTTTTTTTTGACGCTACATTATCTCTATGAATGTGCAACAATCATCCAACAATGTTTTGTACAATATAGTCATTAATTCTGTATTTTTATTTAATAAAATTCAGTGTTCACAAAGAAATACATTTTTGTCCCATCGATGTCCTAGCCATTCAGTGGCTTAAAATAGTAATAAACTTGTTATAGAGATGGCCTGTCTAGGACTAATGACTTGAGAGGTTTTATTAAGTCAATGTAAAACAGCACCCAAGACTCAAGATTTAATTTCATCCACTGAAGAATTAATTGGATTGTGAAAAGTGGTCATTCCATACTAGACTACAACCCTCAAAACACCAGCAGGGACATCAGCTGAAAATGAAGCACGTTATGTTTTGATGATTACAAAGACAAGCATTTGTTTCCTTTGTAATATGCACTGATGCAACCAGGAACATTGGTAGAAATCAGGAACAAGAAATTGGTTCATTCTGATTTCATGTTGAGCCTTGACTTTAATAAGTCCTTTAAGTAATTATTTGCATGAAAATGATGCTGGTTTGAAATCTAAACTTCACTATAGGGGTATTTGATTTTTATCACCGTCACCCCCATTTTTGGGCACAGACATCAAAATGCACTATACAAACTTAAACAGCTGTAATTCAGGAATGCTTTGGGATACAGACATAAGGTTGGTCTCTTTTGAAAGAAGACACTTTGGGGATTATTGTTAAAGTGGAATAATTAAAATGTATTAATATTTCTAAAAGTTATTAAGTAATTTAAGTTTATTGTTATGAAAATTAATATTACATATTTATAATATTAAATATTTATACATAAAAATATATGGTTCAGCCTACAAATGCTAAAAAGTAAAAGCCATAAGTTTCAAATTTCAGCTTGATATCTTAAAAAATGAGGTTTCTGTGAGACTTTTAGTTGTCACATCACAAATGGCCACTAGGAGACACCCTTGTTCATTGTTCATTCCCGAAGGTCACTTAGTTGCTTGAACTTATATGTGACACCACAGTACAAACGCAGAGAGAGATTTTTCTTTTTTGTAGTACCCGACAAGGGCATCGGAGAGATCAACTCCTCCCATGTACCTAAAGCATAGTAACAGCCTTAGTAACAGCTCTGATAGCTCTTTTTAGCTACTGAGACTTTCTTGCCTTGATTTTATTGGACATAACATTGTGAAGGTGGGCTGTTGCTGGTTAGAAGACTCTACCATTATAGCAATTAGTGTATTATAACAAATCCACACACAATTCTTTATTTTTTTATTACAAAATGAACATTATAATTATTCTAATTATTATAACTATATATACACTAACTTTATAATTCTCATTCAAGACAATATACAGGAACTATTAATATATAGATGGATATAGTAGACATATAATAGCATAAAAACAGAAGTTTCAATGATTAAAAGTGGGTGCATCGACTTTTTGTGACAAAGGTCAGAACTCCTGTTATGACAGATTTTTTTTGAGGTGCACTCTTGTCAAATTCATTGATTACTTTTCCTACATAATCTTTAACAAAAAAACAGGGGTGATGTATCTATTTAGGAGGGTTAGACATTTCCAACGATATATAGTTTGTCATGATTAGATTAGGATTTAATTGTAAAATATTGTAGCAAACGTAGGTGTCCCGCTAGCAGGACGGTGACAAGAAAGGGGTTAAGATACATTTTGACATTTTGGAGTTTGACAGCACATGGTCAGTTCATTTAACATTGTGTCTAAAAGAGCTGCACATAAAAAATATCTCTAAACAGGTTTGATATAAATGACAGAATTTAAATTTTTGGGCAAACTAATCCAGTTTAGTAGTTCATATACACAGTTTTTAGTTCAACTTTTTTCAAGTTAAGGATGCTTCAAATTATTAAAAATGACAGTAAAGACATTTATAATGTTACAAGTTTTCTATTTCTTTTGAACTTTTTATTCACCAAAGTATCCTGAAAATGATCCTTCAACATACTATCTGAATGTTTCTTGAGCACCTATTCTGCATATTAGACTGAGATCTGAAGGATCATGTGACACTGAAGACTGGAGTAATGCTGAGCATTCAGCTTTGACAGCACAGGAATAAATTATATTATTAAAAAGTTATTTTAAATTGTAATAATACTTTCAAATAGTTTATTTTTTTTTAATTGTATTTCTGATCAAATAAATGCTGCCTTGGTAAGCTTCATTTAGTTATCTGAATATACATTAATGATCGTTTGGCAAGCATAACGTAACATTTAATAGTTTTAATAATGTTCAGTGATCAGTTAGCAATAATAGTTTGTTTATACTAATTTACTAGTATAATATACTATATAATAGTTTTGTTTATAAATATAATGTTCCTGTACTGCAAAAACTTCAGTCACACTTTATATAAGGTGTCCTTGTTACAGTGTAATTATAGATTTAAGTCTGAGTAATATTAATTTAGAACATGTACTTATGGTGAAGGTTAGGATTTAGGGTTTGAATTAGGGTTAACTGCATGTAATTATGCATGATTTACTGTTATTACTACAGTTAGTACATGTAACAAGGACAGTGTAAAATAAAGTGTTACCAAAACTTCTCTCAGGATAAAAAAAGACTGCTTCTATGATCCAAAGTCTGTAAATAACATAATACTATTATACTAATGCTATTAAACAGCAGTATTTCTTGCACATGTTCTGTACAATAATAATACTAGAAATGTAGTATTCTATAACAATGCAAAATAACTATTTCTTGCTGAGTAAAACGTCTTGAATTAAATGTTACATGCTACAGTTTGATATTTATAGCATTGCATAATTTCATTTCACACACGCACGCACTCACTGTCTAAAAATAAAAATAGTATATTGTGTGTTCTGCAGACTCTCGTGACGCTAATATTCCATGCAACACAGCCAGTGTGACGTAATTAGATCTTTAGAGCGGTCACTGACACTGGCCACTAGGGGTCATAAAAGGGTTACTTGGAAGCATTCTAATATTAACCCTCACATGATCAACCTATTTTAAGTTTAGAAACTAGTCAGAATCATATGTTGATAAACAACACACAAACCACACCAGACACAAGGCTAGGTTTTACATATAAAAATAGTTTATAAACCATGCAGGCAGGATATATATTCACCCACAACACACTCATTAAAACACCTCAATTAAAACAAAACAAAACAAAACAATAGATCCCAAAAAGAAAGGAGAGAAAAAAAAGAAAAAAAAAAAGTTTTTTTTTTTATAGCTCAATTGTGCACTGAAGTTTAGTCTGTGGTCTTACATCAGATATGTACACGTGGTTAACCCATAACCAAAATAAATATAGGATACACGCATACATGTTTTTAAGATAAGGATAAATAATATGTAACTTTCTCTGTAAAAAGGCAGTAAGCATGTTGATGCGAGCAGGGTGTGGATTGAAATCTTTAAAAGTCGGTGGCGACGGATACCTCACTACAATCTGATGAGAGCTCTGGGAAAGATTCGGTATGTTCTCTGTTCCCAGAGTTTGGGCCCTTTTAGAAGAAGTGGATACCGTAGATGGGTGAGCGGTCTTTTAAAAACTACATACAAATATATTGCACACCTCTAGGACAGAAAAGCAGTCTTTAATATAGACACTTAAAATCATCATTTTGCTCTCATCGGAGGAGTGAACTGGAGCGCTACCACCACAAATACATTACGCAAATTTGTATAACACAAGGCAGCGTAGTTTTTTTGTCAGCCTCTTAGCATTTGTTTTTCAAGCCCTTGTTTGTGCTGGTATGCAAGAATACAACAGACCTGAGTCTGACGTGCAGCCTTGATACCCTTATAGCGATTTATGTGCATTTGGCTGCAGTAACTGTCAGTCTTCTGCACATGACGCATGCACTCAAGTTAAGTCTCCTCATCCCAATCTTGAAATCTTAAAGGATCACCTAAAAGCTTTTAAATAAATACATCACTCACCTGTCACATAAACTGTGTAACATGAGGGACAATCTTTCCGTAATACCTCAAAATAATGTCCTTTCGAAGAAACACATGACCTTTGTCTACTGTGCCATTCGTGAAGCCCTTATGGTTTTTGGCAGCTGTTTTTAAAACCATGTCAAGGTCCTCATATATTAAAAAAAATACGGCTCCTGGTGCCATATTGACAGCGGGTTTTAAAAAGTTAACATGGAGGTAGTGGGGCAGGGCTCAGTGGGGACAATCAAGCCCCCCATAAAAAGATCCAGCCACATGTGTTTTAGCATAATTTTTTTTTTAAATTAACTCTTTTGTTTGGACCAGGCACTGAGATATTCAGGCACACAGTGTTCACATTCTCCCGACTGTCTTTAAAATACTCTAAATGTATGCATTCAATAAAACCCCCAGTTCTCTGAACGACACCCCCTCCCCATCCATCTGAAGCTGTGGAATGAACTACGTGTGGTGGACCTCATGGAACATGAGTTCGCGTGGGATCTGTGTCTCTGGGCCGTACAGCTTGGATGCCCGTCGCTCAAAGGCTGACACCATCTGCTTCACGACCTCGTCGAAGAAAACGGTGGCCAACTGAGAATGCAGGAGCGAGCGGAATTCGAAGGAAATCTAGGAACAGACAGAAGCAGGGAATCACAGACTGCTCACAATAAAGCTCCTTAAGTAAAACCCATAAACCTTTCAAGAGAGACCTAACATAAGCTCTAAGGTTGTTAAATGATGGTACAAACTTGTGTTAAAGTCAGTGAGACGACTTATAAACAAAATAATTACAAAAATGTGCTTCTGTCAAACACCAGAAGCAATGAAATTGATTGGTTGATCTTGTTTCAGCATTGCAGCAAAGCCACTGTTATGAAATCTTAGGATACCATAATCAAGGCACAAACTTATTTATTTAAATTTTTCACAGTGCTTTATGGAATGAGTGGATTTTTCATTTCCTCTTAATAGAAGCGAAAGTACAGTCTTTTTAATTTTATTTTTTGAGGGTCAATAAATGATAGCAAAACTTTTAAATATTTAAGTATGAGCAATGGTAAAACAGTAGCATTTGCAAACACCCCACATAATATTAAAGATAAAATATACACTAAATATACTCAAGACTGCTAAAAAGGTTCAGCTCTATTCTTCCGTTCCATCTACATATGCAGAGTAAACTAAAAATAATTTTAGTTTCAAAAGCAGCTTAACCTCAGGATGATAAACCAGTTTGTGTTTGTAATACTCACAGCAAAGTCGAGGGTGCATGTACGGGGGTAACCAGGAAGGCCAGGACTGAACCGCCACACCGTCTCAAGGTTATTGAAAAGTTTCCCATCAGAGCAAGATGCCTTAAGAGCAGAAGTCAGAAATTACTTGTAGCTCACACTAGATCACACAAAGTCTGATAACACTGTACAATGCGTACAGAATTATTACGCACATCGATTTTTTTTCCAGGCACATTTTACTAATTCCAAACCATATTAATCTTAATAACTACTATTCATTTTGTATTTAATCATTTATA
Organism: Paracanthobrama guichenoti; assembly: GCA_018749465.1. Lineage (NCBI taxonomy): Eukaryota > Metazoa > Chordata > Actinopteri > Cypriniformes > Gobionidae > Paracanthobrama > Paracanthobrama guichenoti. Next base: position 12,963,897 of record CM031951.1, read on the forward strand.
AAGTGATATATATAATTGTTCGTGAAGGCTGGAAATGAAAAACACCTTATATTCAGGTGTGCAGAATTATTAGGCACGTTTACTTTTACAGATAAAATGAGCAAAAAAGAGATTTAACTCAGACTGAAAAGTCAAAAATTATTAAATGCCCATGAGAAGGGTACAATACTAATGCAATATAGGAATTGCAGTTAAGGCATGACCATTGGACAGTGAAATGCTCATTGGGTCAGCAGGATCAGACAAAAACAGGTGGTGAAGAAAAGACACGTCAGCTGCAAAACAATTAAGAATTAAGGTGAAGAATTAAGTATGAAACCATCAAGAACGCTTTAATCTCCAGTGCCACTGTTTGAAGAATTCATCTTCCAGAATCTGGCAATAACTTTTGGAAGTTAATTTTTAAGTCCATCTCCTATCCTGAAGTCTGTTTTGCAGAGATGGACAAAAAAACAATTAACTCACAAAACTTACTGTCAGATTCTGGAAGATGAATTCACCAAACAGTGGTACAAAAGAATGTGGTGCTGATCCTTCAGGAGTCACTCTCAACCTATCTATCTATAAAGCCTATAAAAAAAATAAAAAAATAAATAAAAAAAAAAAGTATTCAGTATTCAAAACACTTTTACAACACTTCAGCTTGTGATTCTTATTGAGTGGGGGTCATTTTTTAAGATTCTTTACCCAACTTAAGTCTCTGAGATCCTGACACCTTGTACTTCTGGAGACTCCAGGTAGGTTGCAGTTCTGGAAAATGGTGGTGCTGGAGACTAAAGGGTTCCTGATGGGTTCACACTTAATTCTTAATTATTTTGCAGTTAACGTGTCTTTTCTTCGCCACCTGTTTTTGTCTGACCCTGCTGACCCAATGAGCATTTCACTGTCCAATGGTCATGTCTTAACTTAGCCTGACGTCGTCATACTCAATTCTATTCAGAATATGAGTCTGACACTGCTCCATTGGGCTGTGATTATGGGGCGTGTTTCAACCGAACCAGGAAATACCTCAATTGGATAGACCCAATACCAATCAGAGCATAGTTGTCAACAGAACTCAACTGCACGCACACTGGAAGAAGTAAAAGAGGAAGATGAGTGTAAATGATCTTTGCCGGTGTTTTAAGGATACACAGAGTGCTTAACAACACGATCATCATTTTTGAGAGAAATAGTAATGGTGAATGAATATACGAACTAGTGCTCAGTTTAGGATTAGTACGAATTCAACCCAAACGCCCTTTGGTGACGTGAATGCTTACGTTACGGTTTATCATTTGTCCACCATCGTATAAAGCCTGCCCTGACAATTTCATTGGTCCGAACAGCTCCTGTTCAGGCATAGTTGCTCCACAACGGATCAAGTCCAGACCGAATTTCCCGAAATCAAATGTTGTGGGCGGGGCTAAATTCGGCTGGCATCCAGGCTAGCCTTAACTGCAATTCCTATATTGCATTAGTATTGTACCCTTCTCATGGGCATTTAATAATTTTTGACTTTTCAGTCTGAGTTAAATCTCTTTTTTGCTCATTTTATCTGTAAAAGCAAATGTGCCTAATAATTCTGCACGCCTGAATATAAGGTGTTTTTAATTTCCAGCCTTCATAAACAATTATATATCACTTATAAATAATTAAATACAAAATGAATAGTAGTTATTAAGATTTATGTGGTTTGGAATTGGTAAAATGTGCCTGGAAAAAAATATAATCAGAAAATCAATGTGCCTAATAATTCTGCACGCAGTGTATATGCCACTAAACCACTGCCATCAATTCATAAAAAATTAAGGCGTACATACCTTTACCAAATGAGGGCGGACTGTAGTAATGAGAGAGGTGTAGTTTTCTACCACAGGAGGGAAGCCCACAGTCAGCTTGGCCTTGCAAAATCCTGTGCGGCGGAATACAACGTCTGAGCGCTTGCACCAGGGCACAAACAGCAGGTAGTCTTCTACTTTGGCCACAACCTCATACATTTCCTGCATTGAGTACCTGCATGCCATATAAAAGACTGTTAGCCAAAATCATATAATAATGTTCTATGTAAATCATGCCAAATGTTTTGGTTTTATTTTTGGAGTAGACCTCTCTTTTTTTTTTTGGGGTTCTTTCTACACAGGTAAGTAGTAATTTAGCAGACACTTTAACTCAAAGTGACTTACAGTACACTGAATACAGTGGAGTAATCCAGGGTTAAGTGCTCAAGGTCACAATGGTGATAGCTCATAAACTTTCTGATTACCAGCCATGAGCTCCTTTAGCCATTACGTCACACCACTGAATCTGCAGTTATAGTCTGAAGAGTGCGATGACCTTTCCTATAAATCTAACTATAGGGGCATGGCAGCTCATAACCTCACTGCAAAGGAGATTGGATGATTTAAATATAACTCATCACCATACAGGTGAGACCCAAACAAAAGGTTGTTTGCTAAAGACGAAGATGGATTTAGTGCTGTCACTGAAACATCTTTCTAATGGTCAATTCAGACAACCAATCAGATATGATAGCACAGATATCAGTGTGGGATTGAGTCAGTCCAGAAAGGAATCAAGACAGAAGAAAGGTCAAACACTGTTTACAGTCACTTTTTTGTACACAGGGTCCAGAGGTAAATGTGGACACGTCCTCAGTTTTAAGGTCTCGTTTTAGAGCATTTTAACACCTTCAAGTTAAAGATGAAAGATAAGATAAAATGTCCCTCAGCATTTGCTTGTAAGCAACAATCCAACCAATTATGATACTTTTGAAAATGTACTGACTACACAGGTGCTTAGTTTATTTCCTGGATATTCACATAATCATTTAGCACATGCTTTTATCCAAAGCTACTGATGGTACATTTATTACAAGGACTTCCCCTGAAGCAATGTATGGTTCAATGGAAGGGTACAATGGTGATTCTCATGGCTCACTCCTTACAGCCTTCTGGATACCAATACTATGTCTCAGGAGAACCATCATCCTGTAAACTCTAGTCTGAATGTAGACTGGTCATAAAAAATTAGATTTGTCTAATCTGAATCCTAAATGTAAGCCTGATTGATTACTCCTTGGATAATTGTCAGTTGGACAAACTAGCTTTTATGCTGCGTTCCAGACAGCTCGAGATTTAGATTTTTCCCACCTCGTTTTTGGAAAGAACATCTGGAATGGCACTCAAAGTCAGACATTCGACCTGTGAACTCGGGGTCCATCGATCAACCCTGACCTCAGCGAGACACGTCATTTCACGTCACTTCCAAGACGTCGGCAAGTTCTGCTTAAATGTGAAAACAAACTTTACCATTAGACATTACGTTTATGTAATAATACCTTTGATTTTGCTTATCGTCTGCTGTTTTCAAATCGATTTTATGTTGTTTGTATTCAACAACAAGTATTCTATTTTTTCCATAATTGACACAAAAACATAATATACTCTTGTTGAGTGGTGGCGACATTATGCAGTCAATGTGTGAACATGACGTCTGACTGCCTGGAACTTACTGGGGTCTGAAGTGGGACATTTAATTTGGGATATTCCGACATTCAACCTTGTCTGGAACGCAGCATTACTCCTACACGGTATGCAAAATCTGAGTAGGTGAACAATACCTGGATAACACACTGCATGTTCTGAGAGTGTGAAGTGTGCAACATATAGACATTTTGCTAGGGCTGTCGCGATAACCGCAATATTACTATTGAGGAGCCAACCGCAGAGCAACGCAAGAACCACAGCAAACACGATTTTTGTGATTTCTTTTTTTGTTAAACTATGCCCTTCTCGTTTTACACTTTGTGCATATGTACTGAATATTAAATAAGTTAGTAATGATAACATAATCTGTACAATGGTGATTTGTACTGAGGCTCCGTAGATTTGCACTTAACAAGCCTAAACAGAAAGTGAATGTGAGAGATCGACTGAGTGCATGCGATTACCTGCATCTGTCCTTCAGGCCGAGACACATTCGAGAAAAACGGGTCTTAGCATCAACGCATTGCTGATCAGCTGAGTCTTCTAAACAGGTGCTCAAAGTTAAAATTATTTCAACAGCCGTTTCATTACATCTCTCTTTGAAAGAATCAGCGTTTTTGAACGTGCAGTTGAATGAACGGCTTAAAGACTCACTCAAAGACAGTCCCTTGCCCCCTGTGGCGTAACATTGTAACAACACTGACTGACATCCCGTCTAGAAAGCGCAGAGATGAGATAGTTCTGCTTTTACTGATGAAATATTAGCAGAAAGTCTCTTGTCCAGTCAGATTCGATTATCAGAACTAACTGTTATACATATAACAATAGCCCTACAATTTTATTGTCAGGTTTATGTTCTCCTATGTGGATATGGCGATAATACCGCATACCACACCATTGAGCCACTCATAATTACCGCAAGGGAAATTCTGTCACCGTGATAGCCCTACATTTTGCTATTCCATAAGGCCAATGAAACTATCAAATAGTTGTTGTTAGTATAGGTCGCTGTTAGTATGTCATAGGTCAAAGAACACATGGGTCAAAGGAGGATGCCAACAAAGGAGGCTGTAGTGTGTCCTGGAATTCATTTACTATACATCTGAATACCTAAAGAACATACTTCATAGACTGTAGACGAGATCTTCGTCAAATTTAGTATGTGTACGTGTACATGTGCTGCATTAGTACTGGGGCTCTATTCTGCAGGACAGCTGGTCCGCTGCTCTAAAATTTCAGGCATCAGTTGTCAGAAGCGGTTCCTAAGTGACTTTTGATGACGTGAGAGAACCAGTACAGATCCATACTCCAATAACTCCAGATACCTAGAAAGCTGACACAATAAATAGTCCCATGCCCTGTTACATAAACAACATTTGCAAGTACACTGGGGATAATGTAATCATGGGCCTCAATAAAAATAGCAACAGATCATGCACCATATCCAACTTAATTGGGAACATACCCAATGATACGTCTTTCAGAGTACTCCTTCCTCTTGTTGAAGGACTCAGAGAAGTTGAAGAAGCTCCTGGCAGGTGCCACCACAGCACGACCTGACACAGCCCTGAAGAGCGGCGGCACTCTGGTCATCAGAATTCCACATGAAGACAGATATCTGTTGACAAAACAGGGTGAAAGCATGTCATTCAGCAACAGCATACTTAGTACCTATACATAGACAGGTAGAGGCATTGCAAAATACTTTATTTAGGCACTATCTGCTTGTTGGATGTGTCAAGATAGCAGACGACTCCAAGTCAGATAACTGTATCTATGAATTACATAGATAGCTGTTTGCAATTAACAAGATTTGGACTCTCAATCAAGACAGAGCATTGATTAAGAATAGTGAAAACAACTGCTCACTCACCTTAATCTAATCCCAATAGCGTTTTCAGACAAACAAAAAAGATTACTGCAAAATTAAGTTGTCATTGTGGGCCGCACACAAACATATAGCACAACCACCAAATTTTTTATAAAAAAAGAAAGAAAAAAAAAAAAGAAAGGCAAACAGCTGTCAACAACCTTTCCAAAATCCAAACAGCATGTGATAAGTATGTGTAGCCTAGATATGGTACAGAATTCCCCTATAACATTTTATGTGGAATTGTGTGTAAAAAAAATTTAGCATTTAAGAGTTCCCTGTATTGTTTTAATTGTTATGCACTGGCTAATTTAATTTACAAAAGCTTTGAATGACAAACATTTGAAATGCTAATGATGGGCTTAAAAATGCCAATTGTGATGCATCCAGCCTTACAAATTAGACCACACAAGCAATCCACAAAACAAGCTGTGTAAAGCTGTTGTGTACTAGAAAGTGTACTTCTTGATTCAAACTGTTCATCATTAACTACAAAACCTTATGGAGTTGTGCATTCATGCCGTGGGAGCATGGTTAATAGGAAATATAGGATATGCAATCCATGATGACATGTTAACCTGCCCTCTATTTGTCAAGACATAAATCAAAAGAAGAGCATGATCACTGACCACTATAACCAAGTCAAGGGCAGTAGTAACACCCCATTCCATTAAAACGTGTCCGATGTATGAAAGATCAATCACATACAGATATCTGAAACGCAAAGGGATGGGGCTTTACTCTAAAAATGGCGCATATCTCCTCAATGGAAAGAGCGGCACCAAAATTCATTCATGTTGCCGCAGACCACAGACACTTTAAATGGCCTTAAGCCAAGCATTTATAGCACTTGGCTGCCCGGCACTTGGTATGGGTACACTACGTCCCTGGCCACAGGTGATAAACGTCACAGCTTGGCTTGTGACATCACACATTCTGCAGAAATATTTAAACTCATACCTGCAAAGGTGTCTGGAAATAATTATTAATGAAATAATTATTACACTATATACATATGTAGTTACATGATGTGTTCCAAATGTTGTTAGTATTTAGTTATTTCCCCAATAAAAAAAAATTAAAAAAGTGATTTCATCTGATATGCCCTATATTAAATAATTAAATCTTAACTAACACTAATAACTGAATGCAGTTGATGACAAGATTTTCCAAAAAGAGAAAAAAAAACACTTTTTGTTGTTTCCTCTTATAAAAGCATTTGGTTGCATCTGAGCTTGGGGATATATTAATCAAATAAATAAACTCGAATAAACACCAACTGCATGCAGTTGATAATCAGTTGTACCAAAAATGAGAAAAACTCTTGTTAAGTACACCTGGTCAATTACATAATTTCTTAACCTTGCCACTGTCACTTATCTGGCAACCAGATATGTGACTCCCTCCCACCCCCTAAGTTACCTAAAGTTAGTGTGGTTTTTACACACTTATTTGAGTACTGTTACGTCAAATGCATTAATACATCGTTGGACAATAAATAAAGGTTTTATGAACACAGACGTCTCAAGTTGGCCTTCAGTTGTATCCACTTGTAAGAGCGAAACTAACCGTTCAACTACCGTCAAGCAGCTCGCGAGTTCTCACTAATCACTTCGATCTTCACATTACCGCACAGAGACCGTGCGAAACATTAAACCGTCGTTAATTACCTCACTCCATTTCTGCCCGGTGTTTCTCGACTGGTTGTGGACGGTAAGTTTCTGATACATTCCGCCACCGCTCTCCTCAAACACCGGGAGCCTCTCGCCATCTTCACTTCACCTCTTTTTCGCCTCCCGTCGAGAACTCTTTTCCCGTCTCGAAGACCAGCCTACTCAGAGACCCGCCCTAGGATCTTATTGGCTGAGGCTGTTTTTCTTGGCATCGGATTGGTTGAGTCTTCCGTCCGTCACATAGTGAGTGTACTGACGTAAGTGTTTTAATTGTGCAGAGGGTTTGCGTGCGCAGAATTGTCACGGGATGCGGGATTGGGTTGCCCAGACTGCGCGACCTACAGTGCATAGTTAGTAAAGGTTACAGCTAAATTTGTTTGAGGACACAATGTAAAAGCATTAATAAGTCTGAAAAAAAAAAAAAAAAAAAAAAAAGGATACAGTTGAGGAAAATACTTTTAGTCTAAAAGACATAGGGTGAATTCAGGCCGATTGGGACACTTCTTTTGCCATTGAGATGACTTGGAAAAAGTGTTCCAATCAATCAGAATCGACCCTTAAGTCTGTCCCGTATTATAGCTGTTATAAAAAAAATACTACAGAACTGTATTGAACCAGACTGCTTGTTATTAAGTACATCAATGAAATTGATATAATATAAGTTAGCCCTGATCCAATTTGGAACACTTTTTCCAACGATGTACTTTCCAAAGTTGGTGGTCTCCCCCTTTTTACTGTACAGTATCTCTAAGTTCCCCTTTAAGCTATACAATTTTGATAGGAAAATGCTCATTGCCTGGCAGCTGATCTCTGACCTCATCTTTATTAATTTAGAAGAACTAGAATATTTCCATTAAAAAAATAAAAATAAAGTATATTATGTATTTCTTCTAGGTCCATTATTTGGTTTATATCAGTAAATGCTGAATTTTGGCATTTTTGTTCTTTTATTCAGTTTTTCAAGTTTTGCATCCCAATTACTCACAAGATACCACAAAATTTTCTGTGGAAATGGACGTTATTCTTTATTTCCCATAATGCTTTTTTTTTAAAAAACTGTAGTTGGATCTCTGAATAGAAAGTATAACATGTCCTGATGACATGGTGGTCTTCTTTGCCACGTACATATTTCATTAATTAAGGTGCGTTATAAATAGCTTCATTGAATTTAATGTTGATAACCTATATCTTGGAGTCTGCAATAAAAATACACGCACACAGAAATTTTCCAAAAGCTACTATGGCAACATTTCTCAAGCAGAGTGAGGGGTAGACAACAGAATGTGGACATTTTCCAGCTGTGGACGCCTAGTGCCTCTGCGCATGCGCGTTCTTGTGACCGCAGCAGAGTCGGATGTGCAGTCAAAGGCCTTCCGGTACTGAGGCGCACACAACAGCACGAAAATGGCGCAGATCGCCAAAACACATGACGGTAAATTTATTCATCTTTTTTCTTAGGAATATGACGCATTTTTGTTGTTCGTAGACGTATATTGTATTTGGGGTGCAATGTCTGGTCTTGAGAAGTGGAATTAACGAGAAATAAGCATAATTATACCAGTTTGAGGCGGTGAATAGAATATGGCGTCTGATCGTTGAATAAAACCCGACCGTGGCGCACAAGAGAAATATCAACAAATCCTCCATCTGGAGATTTGTATTTTGCTATATAGCGGAGTTATTTCTAACATTCATTTGCAGAAATACGTATTCATTCTAATGCAGTTTGCCTTTACTGTGTAAATGTTAAAATACACTGGTTAAACGCCGATGTATTGAAACCAAAATGGCGTTGCAAACACAGATCAAAACTTTTCCCATTATGTGGTTATCTGCATATAGGTTTATATTCAGTGTAGTTATTTCTATCACTTTGTAGAAATATGAGCTGTATTCATTGTCCAATTATTTGCTGTGCTTATGTAAATCGCATGGATCTTTTATGTAAAATCAACAATATATTATACATGTTTACACGCGATATATATATATATATATATATATATATATATATATATATATATATATATATATATATATATATATTAGTAGATTGCTACGTGTGTATCCACGTACACATTTCTCTCTCATATATATGGGTCATAGAAATTATGGCTCTCTTGATGGTTATAAATAGTTTTATCAGTTTATAGGTATATTGGGGTTTGACCCTTTTTTTTTTTTTCTTCTCTTCTCTCTCCTCTCTCTCCTTCTTAGACATAGAGGCTCAGATCCTGGAAATCCAGGGGATGAAAGCCGCCCTGGCAGAGGGAGCTGACCAGGGGGTCGGGCTTGATTCCACTGGATATTATGACCAGGAGATCTACGGAGGCAGTGACAGCCGCTTTGCCGGATATGTGACTTCAATTGCTGCCAACGAGCAGGAAGAAGTAAGTGATGACATAATGCTCTTGATGGTTTTAGAAGAACCAATGTCAGAATGTGCAAGTACTGCATGGTGGTGTTTCTGATCCCTACTATTTTTATTTCAGGATGATGATGAAGATTCTTCCACTAGTCTGCTTGGACAGAAGAAACCAGGATATCATGCACCGGTTGCAATACTCAATTCCATCCCTCAGTCAGATGAGCAGGTAATTAACAGATTTAACATAAAGTTCCAACTCCAAGTTCCAAATTCCTCCTTGTTTTGCTTTAAGTCTTCAATGAAGCTTCACTTTATGCATTTCCCAAATGCATTTGTTGTAGTATAGAAAACTGTGATTATAAAATATTTTCTGTTTTGCCCACCCTGCAGTATGATCCCTTTGCTGAACACAGACCACAGAAGATTTCGGACCGCGAGGACGAGTACAAGAAACGCAGGCAAAAGATGATCATCTCCCCAGAGCGCCATGACCCGTTTGCTGATGGTAAATTTCACACCATCATTCTCCTGTTTATTTTATCTGTCCATGCCGATCAGTATTTACTCTGCCCATGAAGTTCCTTTTTGCTGCTTAACCCTTCGAACACCACCCAACAGCTTGCTCCCTGGACTCAACTGACCTGTAAGACTGTCTCAGTAACACACAGATCATTTAATGGAATTCACTGAAAGCTAATTATGATGGATTAATGGTTATAAATGAGTTGGGCAGCAAAGGTTTTGGGAGACAGTTGGTTGGGTGGTGTCATCTGTCCCATCAAGGCATAGGTTGCAGGTAGGTGTGTTGTTCGAAGGGTTAATATATTTTTTTGTGTGTGAAACAGGCAACATAATAGTCAGGCACCTCCAACAGACACTTTGAAGTATAAGCAAAAGTTTATTATTACCAGAGGCTGCAGCATACTGTCATTGTGCAGTTACAGTTTTCTTTTCAGTTTTCTCTTGTTCCATAATATATTCTAGATATTTGCCCAATGGCATGTTTGCTAGACACCCCTGATGTGTCAAAGTCAGTAAATATTTTTCCAAACAAGAGTGGAACTCTAGATAAACTTGAGCCTCCTGTGGACAAACCTTACAATTAACTGTTTACCAGTTGTAGTGTGTTTTCAAAGCCAAACTGAACATCCAATGAAATGTTTTCCAGCTATTTAGTATCTTTGAACCTATGGCCTGTGGGTGCTCATACCGCTACAAATTCGCAAGGAGTTTAGGAAGTTCAGAACATGTTTAAACAGGCTGCACACTCTCAAAACTGCAACATTCGTGGATCAGATTATGGGAGGGAATTGATTCTGGATCAGGCAAAACGTCTTGCATGTAGTCCCAGACAGAGGAAGCTTTACAAAACTGTTGTGTAAATATATTTCTATTTTATTATCATAAAATAGAGATATATCTATTGAAGAATCTGTGTACCAAGATTCCACAGGCCCATACTAACTGTCCTTAATTTCTCTCCTACAGCAGTACTGCTATGCCAGTCCTGTCTGCACTCTCTTAAGGGTGCAGCAACTCGTCCTGTGTAGGTTATGGTCAACAAAAAGAAGCGTGTTTATCAGATAAATCAAGACCATAGTTGGTAGTTTTGCTTTGGTGTGAGGCCAGAGGGCCTTTCAGGGGAATCCACCATGGTTTCACGAAACCTTCTTTTTTTTTTACTTTTATGAAGTTATATGTTATTTTTAAAGCCTCATCAAGGACAATTTTGTCAACTTCATGTCCTCCCTTCTCATTTCATCTTTTTTAACCAGTTCATCATAGCTTCTTTTCTTTTTTTTAAAGAAACCAGATGCACAATTATGCACAAGTGTGCCTTTTAAATCCTTAATTTGTTTCTGATATATATTTGAAAGATTTTATTAGAATTCCCCAAAGTGTTCAGTGTCTCTGGCTGCAACACGTATAGTAAAATAAATGATTTTAGAAGTCGGTTTTTGAATACTACAAGGTTTTTTTTCCCTTTTTTTGTTTATAAATGAGTGACAAGAGCAGAACAGGTGGTATGCAATTGTGTGTGTGAGTTCAAACCCTTTTCCAAAGTGTTACTAATGGTAAAGAGAAATTTTCTAGGCTTCTTTTCTGCCGGTTGAAGTCTGACTGCAGAGGGACCCTTGGCACTGAAAGTGTACGTATTCTGGAGAGCGCAGCCCAGGACCCTGCATCAGTGATGGCTATATCCTCTCCTTATCTCCTCTTAAAAGCAACAGAAACCTCTTTGTACCTGCCTGTTCTTAATGTATGACTGTAAAGAGTGCTTAGCTTTTATTGTCTAGGGTTGTTTTGTGTTATGAGAGGACAGTAATTTAAACATTTAAGGCCATCTATTCAGGGACAGTTGACTAGTGCTTTGTGTGTGTGAAAACACTGGTTTTGAGACTCACTTGACTGACGGTCTCGCTTTTTGTTGGTGCTCTTTCGCATAGGGGGCAAAACACCGGACCCCAAGATGCAGGTCAGGACGTACATGGATGTTATGAAGGAGCAGCATCTGTCCAAAGAAGAGGTGAATATTTCTCTACATACTTGTGCTTTTCTTCTAGTGAAACCTGGTTTATAAGATTGAAAAAAAAGTCACAAGAACCTTTAAGTTAAACTAAGAGATATTCCTTTGACTAAACCTTCCATGTTACTTTCTACAGAGAGAGATCAGGCTGCAGATGGTAGAGAAAGCAAAATCTGGAGAGCTGAAAGCAGTGAACGGCTCTGCTGCTGCTCAGGCAGCTGTGGCCAAACGCAAACGTCGCTGGGACCAGACAGCCGACCAAACCCCCAGCAACTCCACACCCAAAAAAATGTCCAGTTGGGACCAGGCAGATGGCTCTTCTGAAGTGAGTCTGTTTTCTTGAACAATATTAGGGCTACAACTTATTGCACTCAGTCTGTAAAACCTATTCTTACGAGTTTAACTTTTTTTTTTTTTTTTTTTTTTTTTTTTTTTTTATAACTTTGGTTTACATTTTTTCATGCACCTTCCCCACAGCAGATGGAAAAAATCTCCTTTGCTGTATTTTATCAGTTTCGTCCATACAAATGCTTTATTTTCTGTAAAGTGATGTAACTGGTGGATGTTTTTTGTGCACAACGTGAATAATCAAATTCGTGCACATTTTTTTAAATTTTATTTTTTTTATTATCGATTTATGGGTTTTATCAATTTGTTGTTGCAGTCTAAACAACATTATCACAAGGCCACTTACCCAGAAATATTACTAATCATGATCTTCTCTTTACCCAGACACCCGGACATACACCGGGACACACACCTTCCAACAGTCGTTGGGACGAGACACCTGGCCGTGCCAAAGGTAGTGAGACCCCGGGAGCCACTCCGAGCACCCGTATGTGGGAGCCCACACCTAGTCACACTCCAGCTGGAGCTGCCACACCTGGTCGAGACACCCCTGGACATGCTACTCCCGGACATGGAGGAGCCTCTTCCAGCGTGCGCAAGAACCGTTGGGATGAGACACCAAAGACAGAGCGAGGTCTTTTATTTTTTTTTTGTCCATTTTGTGGTACAATTTCTAATAGTAGACACTTAAAGCAGAGTGATTTGAAGTTGTTTTATTTTATGTTTCAGAGACACCTGGTCATGGCAGTGGCTGGGCTGAGACTCCACGTACAGATAGAGGAGATGAGTCAGTGGGTGAGACGCCCACCCCGGGTGCAAGCAAGAGGAAGTCAAGATGGGATGAAACGCCAGCCAGTCAGATGGGTTCTTCAACTCCTCTGCTCACCCCTGGAAAAACCCCTCTGGGAACACCTGCCATGAATATGGCCACGCCCACTCCAGGTACTGGACCAATGCTGTTTATTTCTATTGTTGATTGTAATGTTTTTTTTGCATCAATCTGTGGACATTGCTGTAAAGTTTTCTAATTTTGAAGGTCACCTGATGAGCATGACTCCAGAACAGCTGCAGGCTTGGCGCTGGGAGCGAGAGATTGATGAGAGGAACCGCCCATTGACTGATGAGGAACTTGATGCCATGTTTCCGGAAGGATACAAAGTATGTCATTTTATATTAACACTTATAGAACACCTTTTGTTTCTGTCTGAAAATGAATTTGACATTCCTTGGTTGCTGATTGATTTTCATCTGCCAATTCCTCCAGGTACTGCCCCCACCAGCAGGCTATGTACCCATCCGCACTCCTGCTCGTAAGTTAGCTGCCACTCCCACCCCCATCGGAGGAATGACTGGCTTCCACATGCAAACAGAAGACAGATCTATGAAACAAGTCAATGACCAGCCTTCTGGAAACTTGCCCTTCCTCAAGCCAGATGACATCCAGTACTTTGACAAACTGCTGGTGAGTCACATGTACACCGGGGATATCTTGTATAATATTGGGATACTTTTTTAAAAATAATTGTTTTTTTAAATAAATTTTATTTTGTATTAATGTAATTTTTAAATAGTAGTAATATAATGATTAAAAGTAGTGGTAGTAGTTGCATGAGCACTAGTGATAGTATTCAATAATTTATTATTTGTAGTATTAGCACATTAATAAAAATATTATTTTAAATTTTTTTTTTTTTTTTTCAAATTTCTTTTTACTGATTATCCCATCTCTGTTTGCAGGTTGAAGTTGATGAGTCCACCCTCAGTCCAGAAGAACAGAAGGAGCGTAAGATCATGAAGCTGCTTTTGAAGATCAAGAATGGAACACCTCCCATGAGAAAGGTTAGTATCCTTTCTCATACTTAATGGACTGTAACATGTAATCTTGCAAATATGATCTTTTAACCTGTTCTGTCCTTTCAGGCTGCTCTTCGTCAAATCACGGATAAGGCCAGAGAGTTTGGTGCAGGACCCCTATTTAACCAGATCCTGCCACTGCTGATGTCTCCTACACTGGAGGACCAAGAGCGTCATCTCTTGGTGAAAGTCATCGATCGTATTCTTTACAAACTTGACGACTTGGTTCGACCATACGTCCACAAGGTAAGTCGGAGTTAACTGTAAGCGTCAATTTTGAAATACGAGTTGAGAAATGTATTCCTTTTAATTTGTCTTTTCTAACATGCCTATTTGTTCATACAGATTCTTGTGGTAATTGAGCCTTTGCTGATTGATGAAGATTACTATGCTAGAGTAGAGGGTAGAGAGATCATCTCCAACTTGGCAAAGGTAAGATGGTTGACTTCAAATAGCATCTTTGGTTGAAAACAGTATCACATTGTTAACAGTCCTTGAATTAATGTTGAAATTATTTAGCCTTAATCAAATCTACATTTCTTTCTCAGGCTGCCGGTCTGGCCACCATGATCTCCACCATGAGGCCTGACATTGACAACATGGACGAGTATGTGAGAAATACAACAGCTCGTGCTTTTGCCGTCGTGGCGTCTGCCCTGGGCATTCCATCTCTCCTGCCTTTCCTCAAGGCTGTTTGTAAGAGCAAGAAATCCTGGCAGGCTCGTCACACAGGAATCAAGATCGTACAGCAGATCGCTATTCTTATGGGCTGTGCTATCCTGCCCCATCTCCGTAGCTTGGTGGAGATTATCGAGCATGGTTAGTATGGCATTTTGGTCTGTCCAACTCAAAAATTATTTTACATTGTCTGCTATATGGGCCAGTCTCAATCTGTTGTTTCCCTCAGGTCTCGTGGATGAGCAGCAGAAAGTGCGAACCATCAGTGCTTTGGCTATCGCTGCCCTGGCTGAAGCTGCTACACCATACGGTATCGAGTCCTTTGATTCTGTGCTGAAGCCTCTTTGGAAAGGTATCAGGCAACACAGAGGCAAGGTGAGGATCATTGGAAAATTTACATTGTTGTTTTATTTGTACTGTAAGTTTGCTTTCCAACTTAGTTTTTGTGTTAAAAGAACAATTTTTACTAAATGTTTGTAACACTATTTGTTTTCTCAGGGTCTTGCTGCTTTCTTGAAAGCTATTGGATACTTGATTCCTCTTATGGATGCTGAATATGCCAACTATTACACCAGAGAAGTGATGCTTATCCTCATCCGAGAGTTCCAGTCTCCTGACGAGGAGATGAAGAAGATTGTCCTCAAGGTGCGTCAGGGAAAAACTATTCAGAAGCATTAAAAACATGATCTTTCTGAACATTTTAGGCTAACCTTTTTTTCTTATACATTGTAGGTGGTGAAGCAGTGCTGTGGCACGGATGGTGTGGAAGCCAATTACATTAAAACTGAGATCTTGCCCCCCTTCTTTAAACATTTCTGGCAGCACAGAATGGCTTTGGATAGGCGCAACTACAGACAGGTTTGTTAGGTCATCACCTAATTAGAAATCTATAACCATGATCAATACACATTTAACTTAATTTGTCTTTTTACCCGCTTTACAGTTAGTGGACACTACAGTGGAGCTGGCCAATAAGGTAGGCGCAGCTGAGATTATTTCCCGTATCGTGGATGACTTGAAGGATGAAGCTGAGCAGTACAGAAAGATGGTGATGGAGACCATTGAGAAAATCATGGGCAACCTTGGCGCCGCTGACATTGATCACAAACTGGAGGAGCAGCTTATTGACGGCATCCTGTACGCCTTTCAGGAACAGACCACTGAGGTGAGTTTCAGACTTTGCTGCAGTTAAACAATCCTGCTCTGTTACTCTTCTTGCATCGTCATTTTGCCTGTATCTCCAGGACTCTGTGATGCTGAATGGCTTTGGTACGGTGGTGAATGCTCTGGGGAAGAGAGTTAAACCATACTTGCCTCAGATCTGCGGTACAGTACTGTGGCGTCTCAACAACAAATCTGCCAAAGTCCGTCAACAGGCTGCTGACCTAATTTCTCGCACAGCGGTGGTCATGAAGACATGTCAAGAGGTGAGTGCAGCCCTTATGTTCATTTATGGTCTGGAAAATATTTATATTTGTTAAAAGAAACTACTTGTAGTTAGTAATATATATCCTGCTCTGACATTTCCCTTTAGGAAAAGCTCATGGGCCATTTGGGTGTGGTGTTGTACGAGTATCTGGGAGAAGAATACCCAGAGGTGCTGGGTAGCATTCTTGGAGCCCTTAAAGCAATCGTCAATGTCATTGGTGAGTGTTGGCAAAATCACTTCATTAGTTGTGCTTGCTAGCATCTATGCATTAATCCAATGTATTAAACTTTTTAGTGATACAAACAAAAATTTTTTTCGTCAAACAACAATTTTCATCCAGAGCAGCAAAAATAATTTTGAAGGGCCGAAAGCAGTATGTAAAATGTTCAACAGAAATATCGAGAGGCATCTCATCGCAGAGGAACTTTACTATGACTGGTTCAATTTATTAACTGAAAATACAACATCCTGAACAGCATACAGTTACCTAGTTCAGTTACCCAATTATCCCCCCAAAAAATTGGTATTGGTTTTCGCCTAAATGGAAACTTATTGCTTTGCTTTCTTTTGACTTTGAATAAATGTTTAAATGTCCCGTTCTCAGGTATGCACAAGATGACACCACCTATCAAAGACCTGCTTCCACGTTTGACTCCCATCTTGAAGAACAGACATGAGAAGGTGCAAGAGAACTGCATTGATCTAGTGGGCAGAATCGCTGACAGGTCAGTCCTATAGTTCTTCGCAGAATTTAAGAAATGTAAAAATTTTGATAATGCCTCCTAAACGCATCGTGTCCTTTCCAGGGGTGCGGAGTACGTGTCTGCCAGGGAATGGATGCGTATCTGTTTTGAATTGCTGGAGTTGTTGAAAGCCCACAAGAAGGCCATCCGCAGAGCTACTGTCAACACTTTCGGCTACATCGCCAAGGCCATTGGGTAAAAGACAATATCCTTCTCTCAGAATCTGTTATTAGAGGTATGAAAATGTTGGTTTTTAATTTGTCCTGTTCTTAATTCTCTAGTCCTCATGATGTGCTGGCCACATTGCTCAACAATCTGAAGGTGCAGGAGCGTCAGAACCGTGTGTGCACAACGGTAGCCATCGCTATCGTGGCCGAGACGTGTTCGCCATTCACCGTGCTTCCTGCGTTGATGAATGAGTACCGTGTACCTGAGCTTAATGTTCAGAATGGTGTCCTAAAGTCTCTGTCCTTCCTGTTCGAGTACATTGGTGAAATGGGCAAAGATTATATCTATGCCGTCACACCCCTGTTGGAGGATGCTCTGATGGATAGGTAAGGAAGTAGATTATTGCTTTTCACAAGACAGTTCCCACTTAAAGCATGCAGATTGTTCTCAATAGCACTCTCTAACCCTCCTGTATTTTTGCTTTCGGTCACAGGGATCTCGTACACAGGCAAACAGCCAGTGCTGTGGTGCAGCATATGTCTCTGGGAGTTTATGGCTTTGGCTGTGAAGATTCTCTCAATCATTTGCTCAACTATGTTTGGCCCAATGTCTTTGAAACGTCTCCTCATGTCATCCAAGCTGTAATGGGGGCCCTCGAGGGTCTGCGCGTGGCAATCGGACCCTGCCGTATGCTGCAGTATTGCTTACAGGTACGTTTCACTTCCAACATGGAATCTGCATATTTGTTTGCTATTTATTAGTTTTTCCATTGAGTTATGAAGACTTATCTAATGGCTTAATGGTTTTTCTCCCTCAATAGGGTTTGTTCCATCCTGCTCGCAAAGTGCGTGACGTATACTGGAAGATCTACAACTCCATCTATATCGGCTCCCAGGACGCACTGATTGCACATTATCCTCTTGTCTTCAACGATGAGAAGAACTCGTACGTTCGCTATGAGCTCGAGTACTACCTGTGAATATGTCTACCCTTACATGTGCACTCTCCACCTATATCTGTCCAATTCATGGTTTATAGGACTTGGTCCATTTTTTTATGTTCTCTGGTAGATTGCAACCAGTACCACAGATTCTGTGGTCTAAAATTAATTTCTTATTAAAGAACAGGAAAATGTTGAAAAAAAGAATCTGTCAAATGTGGCGCTTTTAGATCTTTGGATTAGACGTTTCTGTTTTTACGGCGTGGCACCAAGCACAGTGACAGTAAAGGTAGTAGCAGAATTTCTGAGGAATGTGATTTATCTTTAGTAAGTCTTTTAACTTGAGGCTTGTGCTGGTTTGTCAAGTTCATTCTTGCTCAGTCACATCTGTTCTTATTATAATGTTGCTTAGTTTGGCTGAATAAACGTTTGTGTATTAAAAGTCATTGAGCTCCTCTGTGATGTTTTTAATGGTTACGCACAACCAAATTAAGTCCTGATTTAATTCTACATTTTTTGTTTTAGAATCCTTTCAAATGTTGTCTGAACAAACTGATTACACTTCTTCACCTGCAAAATGACAACTGGGAAAGTCAGTCCTAACATTTGAATTTGAAAATCGAATCAGATTAGACTGTAGCGTGAACAAAGACCTTTAATCGAGGAATATTTCTAGCTTTTACCTGTAGTTAAATGAAGACACTGAAGCCATTGTGTTTTAAACCGGTTTAATAAAAGCTTACCATATTTTAACTTTTTTTTTTTTTTTTTTTTACAATATTTCTTTTACATTTTCCTTGTGGAAGGATCTTAGTTAAATGCATCCATTATATGAGGTTTTGTTTGATTATTTCCCACATTCTACTTAGACATAACAGCAGACGTGGAGGAAAGATTGTCATTTGTAGTTCTGCACAAACATGAGGGTCCTGGAGTTTCTCAGTCGGGAACAATGTGAGGCTATACTCGAGTGGAGAATTTCAGACACCATTTATCTTTTTTACATCCACCCTTTATGATGACATCTGCTCTTTTCCATGAAATTATAAACAATGTGGCTTATCATGGGCTGAACTATGTTTGAGCTGATCTTGACTGAAAATATTCTCTAACCTTTTTCTTGGTCAGTGGTCTTTGGCAAAAACGTCCCCTTTATGCCTTTTACTTGGAAAACTGCATGTTCATTCCAAACTAAG
Organism: Paracanthobrama guichenoti; assembly: GCA_018749465.1. Lineage (NCBI taxonomy): Eukaryota > Metazoa > Chordata > Actinopteri > Cypriniformes > Gobionidae > Paracanthobrama > Paracanthobrama guichenoti. The sequence continues at coordinate 12,983,158 of CM031951.1, forward strand.
TTTTGGAATGTTTGAACGCAGTTTTCATTCTAAAACAATTTAATTTCCCTATATCCTCCTGTGTAAATACATATCAGCTACTTCCTGTGGTCTCCTCCTGACCTGTCAGGCCAAACTCTCATGCCTCTTTAAATATAGCCTCAGTATCAGTCAGTAACAGAGTCTGTTAGGTGATGTCATCCAGCAGAGCACAAACAAACACTGATATTTGCTTTCAGTGACATTGTGGGCAAGTTCCTGTTTTTCATTCCTTGAAGAATGCAGTACTGTAATTTATTGACTACACAGGTAACGAGACCAACAACAGCAGCAAAATAAAGCAACGTTTTAAAATCGAAAAGCACAAGTGTTCATCTTTTAAGTGTAAATCAAAGGGTTCAGTGACAATTACAAGCTTCATGAAAGTCGGGCACCTTAAAATTGTATTGATCTGTTTTTAACAATTAACAGAAAATTGCATTTCATATGAATCAAATGTTATTAAAAAGACGTTAATTACCCAAGCAGAGTTAATAATGACATTATAATTTATTATTCTGAGTTATAAAACAAATCAATATTCACTCTGTATTCTGTGCGCAGATGAAATCAGAGAGAACTAGCATTGAGAACTGATTCATTTTAGCAGATCGGTTCGGACAGTTCAAGTTCACTAAAATGATTCATCTATACGCTGGAGTCATCACTCACTGGATGAATCATTTAAAAGAAGATTCATTAGAGTGATTCATTCGTTCGTCAGACTAGCGAGGGCATCAGCGAGGCGATGATGATGATGATGATGATGGCCCCTCTGAAGAACTGACAATCCTGTGCATCAGATACAGAGAAACGAAATTACAAAACCTACTATGGTGACGGAATAGTTCATGAATATCAATAAGGTTTTGGTGACGTTACTTCCTATTCTCCCTGAAGCATCCAGTCACATGTCCTAATTAATATTCATAAAACAGTAGTCAATTCATAAATGCGCAGTAGGATTCTTTAATTGGTCATCTCAACAGCGCCCACTCTGACAGGGTCTGCCTTTCAGCCAATCTGTTGCAAATTTGGGTACATTATTAATATTCATAAGTCAGTCCTTCGCCATAGTAGGATCCCGATAATAGCAAGGGGGAAGCATACAAAAAACGCTGACTTCCTGTATTTTCTTATAACGAATGAATACATAACGCAGAACATAAGCGAGTGAGATATAATATCTGAAATCGGTATCGCTGTTGTTGCCACTGCTGTAAATGCGGATTGTTTACAGCAGCCCTCGCATCCTTTCCTCCCTCCCCTTTTCCTCTTTCCCGGAGCGCCGGAGCGCTGGTGGTGAGGCAGCGGCCACAGCTGCTCCCACTGACCGAAGATAGCGCCTGCAGACCCGGCTACGGCCGTCACATCACCCCGGGCCCCTGGAGGGTGCGATCCACATCAAAAGCAGGAAGCAAGCTTTTGATGCCACATCACTGTGCAGCATCATCCGCTCGTGAAAAAAAGCGAAGAGGCTCGTCTGGATTTTATTAATCTTCACATCTAGGTCTTTTCAGGAGTTTGGATGTGCTGTTTCACATGATATGGCTGTTCTTAAACTAGTCGACCAGGTAATTGCACAAGGTTTTTTGAATTAATATCTTTTTGATTGCTAAATGAACAGTTCATTTGGAGGATGGCATGCTCCTCGGATCTAATTGAGGGGTTTGCGCATGATTAAATGTAATTTTCAATGAATGCATAATGTGATGCTCCATATACGATTGCTGCAGAAACTGCATGATATATGTGCAGCATATGCAGTGCATGAGCCATATAAAAAAACATGACAGCACATGCAAGTCTGTTTCTACTGTCATGCATTTGGCTAAAACGACAATATTCAAGATTAACGTCTAACTGAAAGTCAAAAACGGCAACATCCTGAACAATTCGTGCAAGTCGTTGTTCACATTTATTGCATAACTTGTGTAAGGAAAATTATCTGCTTTCATCTAGAGAGACCAAACTTCCTGCTGCCGGCTGTAGTGATGCTGATGTTGATATGGCTCTTAAATCTAATCTGCAGTTTCGAGAATAAAACAGCTATTATATCATCATCAGCACACCTAGTCAGTTTTCTGTTTTAACTAGTGTAAGTTGAATACCAATATATGGTTGAGCTCCACCCAGCTTAAACTGATAGTCAAGTTCCTTTTTGTCATGAACATCATGATTGTTCACTGAATCTTTTGTTGTGACAATAGCAGTAATTTAGGTTCCAACTTCCAACAATGTTGTTTGCAGCCTAGTTAGTAAAAGACTGAATTCATTGTCATCTGATTTTATCAGTGATATATTGAGTATTGCGGCTATATTTCTGTAAGCTATATTACACAATTGGAATGACGTTACATCTTTTGAGTCTAGTCATCTCTACTAATTGTTAATTTTCATGTCATTTGGTGGGCAAAAAGTGAGAATGTTTAGTTTTTGTGTAGAGTAGATCTACTTCCCTAGCGGTCATGTGATGCCCTCATATCTAGACACTATTGCAAATGTTCTAGTAGGAGGTTGTCCTTGCAACAAGTAACTTGATGTCTATCAGGGGCCCCATGGACTTCATGTCAAGGTCAAGAAGATTTTTTAGCTGTGAGACTGTAGAGACTAAATCTACATGTGTACTAAATCTTTGCACACTAAACATTCCATTAAAGGAATGTTTCGGTTTCAAACAAGTAAATCTAGCGACAGCTTCACGTGGATTGCCACAGAAAATAACACCAGCTTGTCCTTCAATTTGTAATAACAAACAAAAATTGTGTGTACAGTAAAACATTTACAAAAAGGGTCAGAGATTCCAGAGGGTGTAAAAGCGGAAGTGTTCAGATCATATTTTTGACACAGCACTTAAATTACTTTGTTCGTACATGTTCGTATTTGAACTGTATTCAATTTTTTTTTTTTTTTAATACAAAATGCAGTCAAGATATTAATGAAGTATATTTATGTATTTTTTTTTTTTACATTCACTATATTGAAAATTTTGCTTTCTAAACATTGGTCAAAAATCATGGCATTAACTGCAGTAATTTTATACATTATACATCATTTTATACATATCTGAGATTAGCACTTAGTCATAGCATCATAGTATAATGATGATGTGAATGCCAACTGTTTAATTTTAATATAAATTTTTCATCATACTGTAAATGGATTTTTTATACATAAAAATATACAGTTGCATTTCTGTTTATCAATGAAGTCCCTCACAAGGATATCATTGTACTTGGGGGTCCTTAGAATGAATTAAGTGGTGGTACTACCGCTTTAGGTGGATGAACTTTAGTGTACTTCCCTTTATGCTTCAGAAATAAAGTGTAAATGTAGGTACTGGAATAATTTACTGAGGAGAGTAGTTTTTTTCTGTGTCATGACAGGAGTTGAAAGATTGGATAATACTTTAACACGTTTAGATTTTACATGAATATATTTAGCAGACGTTTTGGCGGTTTAAAATGAGGAACATCTCAAGGTATAATGTTGTAAAGTTGTTTAAGTCTTGTGGCAATAAAAACTGTGTATTTTAACGTTTATTCTGGCACATTGCCTTTCCCCTAAGACTTCCATTGAAAGTGCATTAATGTAAACGCATGTCTTGTTTATTTATACAAAAATGAGACACTAGTTGAAATTATTTCTTGTGTGGTAATTGACACCATGCCCTAGAAAGTTTAACTTCCATTAAATTCATGACAATTATTTAGAAAGTTAATATGTGACACTAAGTGTTCGGAGTAATGTCAGTAATGTTTACAGTCATTTTGGTCTTGTGTACAGTTTGATTTCCATACTTTGCCCTGAAGAGGAAAGGAACAGGAAGTTGTTGAATCTCAACATTCCCCTCTCTCATGCTTTTTTGTAGTCTCAGAGGGTTACATGACACAAGTTCAGAGAGCCCGAAAGGGAGGAAATAGAGGATAGTGTGTTTGCTACTTATACATCAGTGCTTAAGATGTTAGATGGTTCAGTTATGCTCTTCATGACAAACAGTAGATTTTGATTTTTACACTGTAGATTACCGAAATTATCTTAGTTATAGCTTTGGTTCTATCCATCAGTTTTCGTATGGATCGAGGTAGATCTGAATGCGAGTTTGCAGTTAAAAAAGGGGTGGGTTTAAGTTCAAGTTTGATTAAAAATTATAAGTTCAAAAAATATTTTAAAAATGAAACCTATGCAGGGATGAATTGTTCACAATAAGATCGATAACATGCTTTTAGAAAATAGATTGGGTGCATTTCTATTCCATGCTGATTTTACACATCTGGGAAAAACGCTGTCACAAGGAACTAGATTTCAGTTTCACTGTTCATTTATAATGAGACATCAGCAGTTCCTCATTTCTGCTGTTTTGAAGAAGAACCTGCAGTGTCAAAAGTGGAGAAACCTCAGCCCTCATTGGCTAAGAAGGAAATTTAGCTCACTTCTATTGGGCGTAGAGTTAGATGATGGGAACGAGGAGTTGGGGAGAGGCCGTGTAGCCTAATGCATGTCAACAATGGCTTCAGTGTTTGAGCGTTTGGCTTTGGCATGGAGTGGTGCTGGGAGGTCGGGGAATGTCCTCATTTGTGATGATCCCCGTCCAGATCCCTGCTTGTGCCAGCGCTCAGCAATCTCATCCTGAAGCTTTGCGGTGCCGTAACACAGACAGCACTGTTGTCACCAGCTGTTGTGTTCTCTTTCCAGGGAGAGACGAGATGTGTGCTTGTGTATGCGATCAAAACAGAGGCAACATTTCATAGTGAAGAGAATTCAACATTGTGTTCTCATAGATTCAATGCTTTCATAAAAGAGCTAAATAAGGATGGCCCGGGGCCAGCGTGAGAGAGTTTGGGCCAATTCTGTGTTGTAAATCTTACATTTGTTGATTTTGTGCATGTGTTTTTATGCCTTGCAAACTTAAATATTTGGTTTATTGAATTTATTAAATGTTCTGCTGATTTAAAGGGGTCATGAACTGGCTTTTTAAAATTTTTTATACTGTTGTCTGAGGTCAACTTATGACGTCTGTGTGGTTTTTACATTCAAAAACATCATAATGAATAAGTAATAGGCTATTTTCTACCCTGGTTTTGAGGCTCTCTCAAGAAACGCTCGGTTTTGATGGGCGTGCCGCACTGAAGACTTGGATAAGATTTGCATATTTAATGAGCTTCTGCTCCCCTGTCAGTACATGTGGGAATTGTTTTGGTAGTGTGTGGGGGAACGGCAACCAGAATGATTCACTCACAGGGCTCGCAAAATGTCTATATCAAACAAACACAACAATGATTGATCTCTCATCCACCCACGATTGATTGGAATCTTATTTTTTTTATTACTTGGCCTGCCCGATCGGTGGATATAACTGCAAATTGTACACACACACACACACACACACACACACACACACACACACACACACACACACACACACACACACGCGCGCCCTTCAAATATCAAGTCAAGAGAGTGAACAACGCATATCAAGAAAGGAATGTTATTTCACTATTTAAGATAGCCCGTTGGCAGGCCGGGCTTATGTTTTGGTAGCCCGTCTGAAAAACACATAGCCCGGGACTTCATTAAAAGTAAAGTTCAACCATTCAGGCACTGGACAATATCTTACTCTCTTCGGCATGTTTATTGCTCGGTAGCGCGATCCATTTTGCTCCACAAGTCGGTGAGCGGGCTTGAGGCGGCGTTTCACCACACTCTGACGTCACAGGTTGGCATATTCTGAGACTGAGCGTTTGCTGGGTCTGGTGTCAATAAAAGCTTTTCTTTTACTAACAAGGAAGTTTTCAGCTCCAAAACTTACAGGATATTCTTATATCACGATGAACTTTTATATATCAAAGGCTCGAGGGAAAATTGATTTCTCAATTCATCACCCCTTTAAATGTCACCAAGAGAAGAAAGTTTTGGGGGTTCAATGGTGAACTAATTATTAAAGGGTATTTTTTTAAATATAAAATCCTCTAAGAAAGTTTAATTGCTCAGATTTTGCTCTTTCATCGCTCAGAAGATTTTCAGTTTCACCTTTGTCTCAGATGTATCTTTACATTTTTTTTTGAGAGGATTACAAATAGAAACAACTGAATTGAGAGTTGACTTGCAGTAAATGTGTGGTCACATTTATTGTTGTCCGGCAAATTTGCGCAGGTGAAATATGGGCCATTTTAATAGAAATCCACATGATCTGGAATATCTCGTGAGGGCGAAAGATTTCCCCACGCAGATTTTGCAACGGGTTCAAGTTGGTCACGTGTTGAGAAAGCTGCTTGATTCAAAAGTGACTTCTATGCGTGAGCTGTGCTTCAAATATCAATACACTATTAGAGCTCTTTTTTTTGACTGCACCTGAAAACTACAGAGCTAAAAGATTTGTTTCACATTGCTCAGATAATTTGGTGTCTGAGTTTATTTTGAAATATCTGTAATTTGAACTGCCATTTTCTCTCCATTTAATTTCATTGTTTTATATATATATATATATATATATATATATATATATATATATATATATATATATATATATATATATATATATATATATAATATATGATATGCTAGGATGCATGAAAATGAAATGCATTCTACCTTTTGGCTTTCAGAGAGATGAGTAACTTGAAATGACTAACAGAAATGACTGATGGCTTGTGGCAAATTGGCACAGCAGAGATCGTTTTTAATGGATGATGAAATGAGTTTGAAGTGAGTGGGTGTTAGATGGCCTGTTTCTGCAGCTGAAAATAGAGCAGATCTCAACAACACATCTCCTGTTGTCTCCAAATTGAGAGTTTGTTTGCGTGCGTACATGTTAAAGAGAAAGTCAAAGAGTGAAAGAAGTTTTTCTTAGAAACGTATGAAAAAATTATTTATAATTTTCATTAAACTTAACTTTTCTTTACAGAAAATCATAATGTAACGCCATTACAGCTATCAATTCATAGGGTTTGCAATGTACAGTATGCTGATATACTGGTAAAACGTTAAAAGTTGATACAATCCTCATCCTTAGTGTTAAACCCTGAAACACAGTATGTGTTCATTTGCATGTTGGCTTGACTGCATGTGTTCTGTTGTATAGCGGAAGTGAAAATGCTTTCCACGCTTCCTCTGTGTTGCTTCTGAGAAGGTGAAAAAGAGCAACAGGAAGTGAGATGTGGGGGTTATTGCAGATAGAGACATTGGAAGTATAGATGCAACCAAGTTTGGCTCAAACCACCTCTGTGTTGTTGTGCCTCTTATCCCACGCATGTGTCAGATTATCATGGTTTTCATTGCACTGCCCTTAATGTTTGTAACTTGGCGCTTGAATTCAAGAAAATAGAGTTTATATTTGTGTATACTATATATATTATATTTGTGTAAATATATTTGGGATCAGTTTAATCTTTAGTCTCTCGCCATAAACAAGGATTGAAGATGTTAATTATGTAGAGGAAGCATGACTTTAATTCATTGTGTGGTGCAAAGCTTCCTTGAGGCTCTTTGGGACCCGATTTGGCCTCCCTGTAATGACTCCATTTTATGGAAATGGTGAGGCTGTGTGGTTTCAAAGCCTACTTGTCTGGTTGTGTTAGTGATTTATGCTGAGAAACAGATTCGAAGAACTTATCATTTGAACTGAATGACAAACTTTAAGTTATTCCAGTAGATATAAACATTGCGTTTGTGTATTCAGCACAAGGATAATCTAGATTGTTGCATTTTCTGAAGGAAATGTGGTGCTTACCATTGCATAACTTGCTGCTACAATGTTATAGTGGTTGCAAGGACATTGCTGTATGATGCGGTGTGTTTCTGAGTGGTTTTTAGTGTGTTCCTATGTGGTTGCTGTGTTTTGGGTGGTTGCTAGCATTTGGGCAATTATCTATCGTCAGTACTAGTGTACCAATGTATGAATCATCTATTTATCTATAGTCAATAGTGTAGCAACAAAGTCAGTTTCAAACCAATGCTTCATGCTCTTATTCTTTAAATAATCTCTTGTTTTTCACAGCCGCCCCTCGTCCAAGCCATCTTTAATGGAGACCCTGATGAGATTCGTGTGCTCATATGTAAATCTGAAGACATCAATGCACTGGTATGAATCAGTTTCTTCTGTCTCTTTGTTTCCTTCAGCACAATAGTCGAGAAACCCCATGGAAAACTGCCAGAGATTTATATACATTTGTCTCAGTAAAGACGACAGGACACAAAACAGTTTTCAAGGCCATTCTTCTTCCAGAATATTTATTTATTCTGCTTGTCTGTCTGTGTCCGCCCCAAATGGCTCCAGCAAGAATTAGCTCGCTGTCCGAATGTTTTTTAAAGGGCCGCTGGACAAGGTCATGATTTCAGGCTGCATGTGCAAACAGGTTCAGACAATACACACGTTGAGATGTCACCACAGCAAGTGTGTGAACGCATTAATACACACTGACATCTCCATCAGTGATTGTAGAAAGCCAGTCAATGCTCCTTTGTTGAGGATCCCTTGCTATTTGCTTTACTCCCAATCAGCAAATTCCATTTAAAAGTCACCATGTTTATGCCCAATTTTCTGTGAAAGCTTTGCAGTCCATAATGGGAATCGAAAAAGTACAAGATTTTGAGGTTTGAAAATAGTGGAATGTACTGTTTAGATCACATGAGTCTGGTTTGAATGACTCAATTTTCATTCTAGTGTTGATATAGATTTCCTATTGAAACAGGAAGTTAGGGCAAGACATATAGAATGGCTCATCCTTTTTTTTTTTTTTTTTTTTTTTTATTAGCTAGTAGCTTTTTTTAATGCCACAGCTTGCAACATATGATTTGTTGCTTGCTCTTGCTATGTGGTTGTAGATTAGGTATTAAATCTGATGGATATTTTGTCCATTTTATTACACAAAAAAAGTATACCTCCAAGTGCAAGATACACTACCATTCAAAGGGGTGTCAAAATCAGTTCCTTGAGGGCCAGTGTCCTTCAGAGTTTAGGTCCAACCTAATTAAACACAACTGAACCAGTTAATCAAGGTCTTCAGGATTACTAGAAACCAGTAAAGTAAAAACAGTAAAGAACAACAATCTTAAAAATGATTTCTGTTTCAAATAAATGCTGTTCTTTTGAAAATTAAGCAGCACAACTGATTTCATAATATTAATTATTATTATCATAATTATAATAAGAATAAGATATGATTCTTGATTTTTAAAGGATCATATGACACACTGAAGACTGGAGTAATGGCTGCTGAAAATTCAGCTTTGCCATCAGAGGAATAAAGTACATTCATATATATTAAAACAGTTATTTTGTATTTGTGATCTTAAATGCAGCCTTGGTGAACAGACCCCAAACTTTTGAACAACAGTCATGAATATTTATTCAAAGCCACAAAAACCTTGATTTGATTTCATTTTTAACATCATCTTTCCATCACCTCTTTCTATGTGTCTCACTCTTTTTTTTTCAATCTCTCAGGACGCTGAGAAGCGTGCTCCCCTTCATGCAGCAGCCTTCCTCGGAGATGCTGAGATCATAGAGCTCCTCATTGTGTCAGGTACAGCTGCTCTCTTTCTCTCTCCCTCCCTCCCTCCTTTCCTTCCCCACCTCCCTTCCATGGTACCTTTACAGCATCTCATAGAAAATAAATGCATGTTCAAAACCACAATTCAAAAGAATTCTGTCATCATTTACTGTTTTCTATTCTGGAAATAATAAAGAATGGTTTTGTATGACATGAGGGTGGTTAAATGATGACAGAATTTACATTTTTAGGTAGACTATTCCTTTAAAAATTATTATTGTTTAATGTCTCTTGTACTACTTCATTTTAGGGGCTCGGGTCAATGCCAAAGACAACATGTGGTTGACTCCACTCCACAGGGCAGTGGCATCACGTAGCGAGGTGGGCTTAGTTGTTAAACATGCAAACATATTTGAATGAGAAACAGATGTTGTGGGATGTTGTCACACGGCAGGATGTCTTTAAAACAATGCTAATCATATGCAGCAACTCTTGTGTGATTAGAAAAAGGATTTTTTTTTCAACCCGGGATGCTTATTCGTCAGTATTTCTACAGCTGTGCTCAAGTACACAATATAGTGACACAGTTGTCGACAATCGTTTTCTTTTGCACAAATCTAGGAGGCCGTTCGCGTGTTGATCCGTCAGTCTGCTGATGTTAATGCACGGGATAAGAACTGGCAGACTCCGCTGCATGTCGCAGCCGCTAACAAGGCCCTGCGCTGTGCCGAAGTCATCATCCCGCTCCTGAGTAGCGTCAATGTTTCAGATCGCGGGGGACGCACTGCCCTACACCACGCCGCTCTCAATGGGCACACGGAGGTATTGCAAGTCGAGACTAAATATTTGTGCTTAAAGGGATAGTTCACCCAAAAATGAAAATTACCCCATGATTTACTCACCCCCAAGCCATCCTAGGTGTATATGACATTCTTCTTTCAGACAAATACAACCTGAGTTATATTTAAAAATGTCCTGGCTATTCCAAAACCCTTTATGATGGCAGTGAATTTATTAAAGCACCATAGAGGGGTGGGTTGGTGGGGGTGGTATATAAAGAAAAATAATATAATAAAAAAAATTAAAAATAGGATGGCTAGAGGGTGAATAAATCATGGGGTAATTTTTGGGTGAACTATTCCTTTAATTCGTAGCAATACAGAATTAGATAATATTTTATTTTGATGCAGTTTAACTAAATAAATTTTGCAAGTCCAAAGGTCTCATACTGAAAAAAAAGTGTGTTGGATTTACATGATTTAATTGTGTACATCGGTCCCACATGAATCAATTAAATTAAACAAACATAATTTGTTCATGTAACTTCAATATCATGTGGTAACCCACAGTGGTAACCCACTGTAATTTAAATTCTTCTAATAATTCCAACATAATTGAATATTAAACACTATTAAACACAATCAAGTCTCCCCCTTTCTCATCTTGCTCAAAAATACATAAAACATATAAAATAACAACATTTGCTCTCTCTTGATTTAGCCGTATGCAAAGCATGGTGGGAACTAACAAGCCCCGCCCAGTTTCAGTTAATGCAACACAAATCATTCATGTAATCTCAACACAAATGGATTAAGTAAACTTCAATTTGACTTATATTTAAGTTATGTTAGGACAAAATGTATAGGAATTGTGTTGCTTTAGCTCATTTTAATTAAGCAATTTGAACAAGCAGTACAAAATTTTTTTTCAGTGCAGGCAGTGACGATCCAACTGGGTTATGATACAAAGTCACTTGCCTGCTGCTAAATACTCAATTTCCCGCACTGCATTGTCAACATGTCAGTTTCTTGAGCTCTCAACAATGCAGAATGGTTTAGAAATTCATTATATGACTTGTGACAAAAACACACAGCACACAATAAGAGATTCTGGAGACCCATAATTACTAACGCATTATTGACTCTTATTATTTACTGCCTGTTGAGACTGACACATGCATTCTCTCCATTTCTCCATCTCAATCTTGTCACTGTTATTCACTTTCCTTTCTCTCTGTCTTCAGATGGTTAGCCTCCTCCTGGCCAAGGGTGCCAACATCAATGCCTTTGATAAGAAAGACTGCCGTGCACTGCACTGGGCAGCATATATGGGTGAGGGAACTGTCCTATTAAAACTGTGACTTGTATGCCCTTGTTTTCTTTTCTTTTTTTCAGTGGAATGCAAAGGCAGTTGTTCACGCTGCTCTCTTCTATTCAAATGTGAAAAATAGTTATGATGGGGTTGATAAGCTCCAAAAAGGACATCAAATCACCACTCATGTAGTACTACTACTAACTCTACAATAATATTGCACTTGTTGTTTTAATGATGTGCAAGCTGACATTTTCAGGTTATGGTTAGAATGCAGTTATAATTAAAAACGAATAGTTTCAAACAGGTCTGCAGCAGAATTCTTGCACATCTCTGAACAACACACAGCAGCCTTTAATTACTGAATGAATCATTTGAGTGAATAACCCGTTTCATTTTAATATCAGGTCAAATACTGACCCTTTATAATTTCTGTTACTGCTGTTAACTAAACACTGCTCAGTTTACTCACACTGGAATATGAGAAATCTTCGGGAGTCATTTTTTACCAGCATGAAAATACTTTCAGCAAAATATTCATTATCAACATAATTGCCACAAAAATATTGAGATATCATTAGTTTTTTCCTCAAACTATCACATGGCTTCAGAAGACTTATGTTATGCACAATTTTTTTTTTGTCCTTTTATGAGCTTGACAGACCCTGGTCACTTTCTGATTTAGTTTTATGGAAAAAAGTTAACATTCTGGAAAACATCTGCTTCTGTGTTATACAGAATCCACATGGTATGAAATTACACGATGGAGAGTAACTAATAACAGATTTTTCATTTTGGGGTGAACTATGTTTGATTTGCTATATATGCATTTATGTATTCATGAGCTCCTGTCTATATTGTTGCAGGTCACTTAGATGTAGTTTGTTTACTGCTGAGTCAAGGGGCCGAGATCAGCTGCAAGGACAAGAGGGGATACACACCTCTACACGCTGCTGCTTCCAACGGTCAGATCGCTGTGGTGAAACACCTGCTCAGCCTGGCTGTAGAGGTACCCAGGATGCAAATAGTCTAGTATCTATTTATAAATATCTAGTTTTAGCTGACCATTACATTGTATGCTTCACTTGTAGATAGATGAAGCCAATGCCTTTGGGAACACAGCACTGCATGTGGCGTGTTTTAATGGGCAGGACGCAGTGGTCAGCGAGTTGATCGACTATGGTGCTAATGTCAGTCAGCCAAATAACAAGGGCTTCACACCTCTCCACTTTGCTGCTGCGTCCACCCATGGTGCTCTGTGTCTGGAGTTCCTGGTCAACAGTGGCGCTGATGTCAACGTCCAGGTATGCCCGATTTCAACTAAATCTAGAGAGACAGTCCAAATCCTGTGTGCTTTATGTTAATAAACATTTTGTGATGTTTCCTCAGAGTCGAGATGGGAAAAGCCCTCTTCATCTGACTGCAGTGCACGGACGATTCACACGCTCCCAGACGCTCATCCAAAACGGTAAAGCTGTTTTTAGCTGGTTGAAAGACCATTCACACAGAATGCGTTTTTGCAGTTAAAATGCGAGACGCAGGTCGGTGGGATAATAAAAGCAAAGTCTAGAGATGTGTTTTTTATTAACTTCTTTTAACTTGAGCACGTGTTCTGTGTCTGCGGGCCATAAGATGTCTGAATCTAAACTGCCTTTGATTCTGACATTGACTGATTTGCATGTACACTATGAGTACAGTTGTGCGTTTTTGATACAGGTGGAGAGATTGACTGTGTCGATAAAGATGGAAACACTCCGCTGCACGTCGCTGCTCGATATGGCCATGAACTTTTAATAAACACTCTAATCACAAGTGGAGCTGACTGCACCAGGTTTGACTCTGCATTTGGATCTTTCCTAAAATTCTTGGTAAAGCATCATTACTTGTTGTCTCTGATAGACTATTTCTTTCTCCCCAATATTCTTCTACAGAAGAGGGGTACACGGCATGTTCCCCTTGCATCTGGCCGCTCTGAATGCTCATTCGGACTGCTGCCGTAAACTCCTCTCCTCAGGTACCAACTATGCCACTGAATCAAACTAGTTGCGCTGCAATTATATAACACTCTAAACCTAGCGGAAACCTTTTTTGCCTAAAATGTGCATGTAACGTAAACATTAAGACAGAAGATGCAAGTTTGAATCTGGCTCTGGACATTTCCTGATCCCATTCCTTTTACTTCTCCCTATTACTTCCTGTTCACTCTATAGTACTTTACTTTACTTTACTCTACTGATAGAAGTCTCTTATGCTTGCTCACCAAGGCTGCACATATTTGATCAAAATACAGTAAAAACTGTCAATTTGTTAAATATCATTACAATTGAAGAACTATTTTCTATTTAAATATATTTTAAAATGTAATGTATCCCTGTCATGACAAAGCTGATTTTTCAGCAGCCATTACTCCAGTCTTCAGTGTCATATAATTCTTCAGAAATCATTCTAATATATCTATTTTATTAATAGCCTAATTATTATTATCAAACATTTTTGTCAGGATTGCTTTATGAATTGAACATTCAAAAGAACAGCATTTATTTGAAATAGAAATCTCTTGAAACATCATAAATACAAAGTTCTGTCATGAAACGGTCCTTAACCTGCTTGCAATCACATCATTCTCTATAGGGCACAGCTGATGTATCAGTAACCAATGAGCTTGCATGCTCAACCTTCAAATACTTGGTTAGCATTTGCCTTAGTAGTGCAGCATGCTTTCACAAACCCTCCACCTTCCCCAGCTCCACCTGTATAGATCTGCTATGGGCAATTCATGTATGGTATATTGTACAGCAGCAGCATGTCTGACTTGCTCACAGCAGCTTGTCGTGTATGTATTGGCAGTAGCAAGTCCCGTACTTGCTCTGCAGCAGCAGTAATAACAGCAGCAGCAGCGTAGCAGATCTATTCCGCCAAGAGCAAATATATCAACATTCTCATACCCATACCCATTACCATGCCAAACACTCTAAGAGTTATCATGAGAAATGTCATTTATTTCAACAATTTGATGCATTCTTGCTGAATGAAAGAATGAATCCTTTCCGAATAAAATTATTTGTAAAGATTTAATGTCATTGACCACAAATCACCAAGTGTAGGAGACTTTGAGCACTCATTATTGAGGCTTGTTTTGTATGTTCTTTCAAGCAATCAAAAAGATCACTCATTGATATCCATTTCCCTAAGAAAGCGTTCATATCTGGATGATTTTAAGTCAACTGATATGTTTTGTAAATCAACAGTTCCTGACCTTACATGTTCTTGTGTCTAAATGGGAGCAATTCGCCATGTTCCATCTTCTAGTGAAAAACCTTCCCATAATACTGTAAGTTGTTACAACTTCAAAGGGAGGACCAGCTCCCTATTGATGCCCATGATTTTTAAATGAAATATTCAGTAATCATTGTCTATGATCCACATAATTTTGACCATATAGTGTTGTTGTCTATATTGAGATGAGAAGGGGACCAAGTACTGAACCATGAGGTACCCCTCAAATTGTTGTGACCCAGACAACCCTCATCTTTAAAAAATAAATTACTTTTTGTGTTAAATGCAATTCTTCCTTATGTGATTAAGTTTATTCTGTGAGTTAAAGATCTTTTGTCTTGCAATTGACTGGCATGATTTTTTCCTCATGTCTTTGCTGACGTCTGGAATGCCCTTATTTATGTGTGCTTGCTTAACTTGGACTCTTGATCATGGGATTGTTGTAGAGAAAACACTAGATTGTAGATGCTGTGGATCTGTACTTTTAAACCGTTCTGCTTGGTTGCACACATTTGTGTTCTCACATGTGTGATCGATGTGTGTTTGTCTTGTGTTTCTTGTGTGCACCGTCTTTGTTTTTCCTGCACTAACATACTTTCTCTCCCTGTCTTCTCTCTTTCCC
The DNA here is from genome assembly GCA_018749465.1 of Paracanthobrama guichenoti. NCBI lineage: Eukaryota > Metazoa > Chordata > Actinopteri > Cypriniformes > Gobionidae > Paracanthobrama > Paracanthobrama guichenoti. The sequence goes on from CM031951.1 coordinate 12,998,656, forward strand.
TCACGTTGTATCTTTTTTTGGAATCCTTTTTCCCCATTTCATTCTTTTCCCCTCCTGCGGTCTGACACTGTGGCTGTCTGCGTCTGGTTGTGGGGCACTTTCCTCTTCTGTGCACTGCATCTTCCTCCCCATCTTTCCATTCCTCTACAGGACGGCGGTATAGCATAATGTGCCCTCTCAATAATGACTCGGTCCTATCTGCAGGCTTTCAAATCGATACGCCAGACAACCTCGGGAGGACATGTCTACATGCCGCGGCTGCGGGCGGGTGAGTCTGTCTGTCTTGCAGACAGTCCTGTTAGACTGTGGGAAAAAATTCCTGTGATCAGGTGTTGTGCTGGTGTTGGTTAAGCTTACTTTTCAAAAACATATTTCAAAAATCTAGCTTAGCTGAAATTAAACACATTGTAGAGCAATAGAATTAGGTAGAGTCTTAACCAATAAGACGACTGGAACTTTTAACTGAAAGGCGGGACATCCTTTCCTACAGCTGCCATATTGAGCATTGCTATTTTTCCCTTTTGTTTTTCTATAAGTGATCTGTCTGTTTTCTTATTCTGTTTCTGATTGGACCTTTTGTATCTACAGTTATATTATGTGGAATGTGATACAAAAATTAGAAGTCAGTAATTTATATATATATATACATACACCCAAATATAATACCTAAAAATGCATGAATGCAATACCAAAACCAATGACTACCCTGTCTTCCATTGTTCAGACAAATGCCGGTATTTTTGACCTGTTGTGTGTCTGCTTATCAGCTCATGGCTAAACTCTCTCTCTCCTCCCTCCCTCTCTCTCTCTCTCTCTCTCTCTCTCTCTCTCTCTCTCTCTCTCTCTCTCTCTCTCTCTCTCTCTCTCTCTCTCTCTCTCTCTCTCTCTCTCTCTCTCTCTCTCTCTCTCTCTCTCTCTCTCTCTCTCTCTCTCTCTCTCTCAAGTAATGTGGAATGTGTGAAGCTACTGCTTAGCAGTGGATCTGATCACAACCGCAGGGACAAACATGGAAGGTAAGTTATTGGTAAATGTGAGACATTTACATCAGGATAATTGCTCATTCACTTTTCATGCCTGTGCTCACTTCAGCTGCAGTTAAGTACTGAATCGTCTACATTGTCTACAGACAATAAAATATCTGCATTATTCATTGTATTCAGGAGCAGTGAGCAAATTTCACATTTTCTAAAATCATAAATTTTCTTTTTCATCATTAACAATGTTTTTTTTATTAATTATTAAGACTATATATATATATATATATATATATATATATATATATATATATATATATATATATATATATATATATATATATATATATATATATATATATTGTCTTAATGCAGTTCAAATATTTAAGTATTTTAAATGGTTAGCTTAGTGGAAAATTGTTCATTTTGGAATACAGTAACAATTGAATTCATAGCATTTTTAACTTGATAATTTATACATAATTTTGAAGTAATATATTACAGATTTTCTCAGCTGGTTTGTTTGTAGAAACTCCAAGTACAGTTATCCCTACACACCAGTGGTGGCTGGTGCTAAAAATGTTTGAGGGGCGCCAACAAACCGAATTATTAATGCAGGACTGAATGTACAAATTTTTCAATAACAGTTTAACAAGTGATATAATAATGTATCATTACTGCTTAGCTAGAATATGGAAAATTCAGCATTCAGCATTTAAAGCATGCCATAAGGTAGGCCTGGGCGATATGGCCAGAAAATTATATTTCTGTATTTTTGGGCTGAATGGCAATGTACGGTATAATCTCAGTATTTTCTACAGTTTTCTAAAAAAAAATCTGCGTTTAATTAAAAAAATGTTATGATCCTGTCCGATATTGTCCTACAAACAATGTTCACATAAAGGCTGTGAAAACAAACATAGTGAATGTAACGTGTATGCTATATAATAGGCCTTTTATGTGCAAAAAGGGGTAAATGGCATTACAATCCAACATTGTAACATTACATTCTAAATACAAAATCAAAATCAGTTAAATTTGCTAAACTAATAATGAAAATAAATAAAAACAAAAGCACAGACTAATTATTATTTTGATTACCCTAACAATAGTCACTTTACAGTTTGAATTTCTACATATGGCACATTTTTATTCACCAACAACAACAAATATTTTAGCTAAATTTATTTTTAGTCAGAATTATTGCGCTCCGTCTGTTTGATGCCCGTTCACGGAAGCAAAGAAGTTTGTGCTTGAGAGGGCTCGTCCACTCCTGACAGCAAAATGGAAATATTTGTTTGACTTTTTAAAATTTTCTGATGAGAATATGTCTATGAAATGTAAGTTATGCATCGAGGAAATTAATGTATGTCACTTCAGCTCAAAGATTATTAATAAAGTTATGTTTGTTCCCACCAATAGCTACACAAGTTAAGGTTACATATGATGTTGAAAGCATGTTAGTGCCAGAGCCATGTATCTCTCTATGGCTCTGGTTAGTGCCAAATAACTTATATTGTATCTTCTATACTCTTTGTTAGTGCTAGCCCTCCCGGAACCCATAGAAAATACATTGCAGTGCCTGCAGTTAAAAAAGGGTCTATGAAATCGCCCAAAAAGAGGTGATGCTTCACAGAACGTGACTTGACGCTGATTGGACCATATATCCAGAGGCAGAACAGTTTTGAATAGTGACAGCTAACCTAACTCTGTGGTTGAATGTGACTGAAAAATCCGTCCCTTTCAAATCAAATCAAATTTGAAATTTAGGTGTCCCCAACTGAGCAAGCCAAAAGCCAAAGGCAACGGTGGCAAGGAACCAAAACTCCTTCAGGGCCAGAATGGAGAAAAAAACCTTGGGAGAAACCAGGCTCAGTCGGGGTGCCAGTTCTCCTCTGGCCGACGAACAAACAGTGTATGATTATAATTCTGGCAACATTGCAAGTCTTAAATCATATTCGGTAAATAGATATTCGTAAGATTATTTGAAAGATTGGAGTCGTCACGCCAGAGACGGGTTTAATGAGGATGAGGTTTAATTGACACGCTCTCTGCAGACATTTCAGGGATGCGTTGGTCTATTTAATGCAGCCTAACACTTTTCGCACTTTGGTGGTGCATTGCCCATCGCCCTAATGAAGAAACCGCCCCTGCTACACACATTAAATTAAATCATTGCTTTTGTACTCTAAACTTTTAAATTATACATTTTGTCAACTTTATTTTACCACTCTCTTTTGTTATGGCTGTTGACAGGACCCCTCTCCACTATGCGGCAGCTAGTCGACACTTTCAGTGCCTGGAGACTCTGGTGTCCTGCGGTACCTGCATTAACGCCACTGACCATTGGGGGCGCTCTGCTGTGCACTACGCTGCTGCTTCTGATCTGGACAGGAGGTATACACATTTACACAAACAGCAACATCTGTGTTTTCCTGAGTTTGTAAAAATAAACGTTTTCAGTAATAGACTTATAATGGAGCTCTTTGGGGCCTGATATTCTGAAATGTTTTAAAACAAAAATCTGCAGTTCATCAGTCTAAATCATCCTTCACCCTAATCATAGTTTGTACTTTTAATGGTGAGGATCTTGGGGGTCAAAACATCTCCAACATTTATGATTTACAGTGCACAAATGGAGCTAGCTGTGGCCAAACAACATGTAATTGATTGATGTAGATGCATGTCTAACTCAATTAAATGATGTAGACACCAGCATCTGTAGTCCAACAGCAGGTGAAATCGAGTGCACTGCCAGTCCTCATCTCTAGAGACTGCTAGCAGCTACAGTAACATATATCTGTGTTACCATGGCAACCACAGGCTATTTTTAAGTCTCATGTCATTGTGATAGTTTGTGTGCAGAGAGAGGGGTTTGACGTCAAGTTACGGAAACACCTTTGTGCTTTGTGCTTACATTTCACTGGGACAAAAAAAAAAATGTGATTGAGTAATGAGTTGGTAACTGTAGTTTCTACCCTAGTACCATAGTACCATTTTAATTATTATAGTTTATTTTTGGTAACACTTTATTTTACAGTTTCCTTGTTACACATTATTACATGTAGTTATTATAGTAATTGCTATAAATTGTGCATAATTACATGCAACTAAAACTAAACCAAACACTAAGCCTAACCCTATAGTAAGTATATGTAGTTGTGTATGTAAGTTATTATTACTTTTTACTTAAATGTATAATTACACTGTAATAAATAGTAATTTGATTGATTAATACTAAGATACCACAGTTTTATTTCACAGACATAACATTATTTATATAAATATGTACACTTTTTATTATTATTAATTACAAATATGTATGATTAATGATGAATTAACAGGATGTTATTATATATATATATATATATATATATATATATATATATATATATATATATATATATATATATATATATACACACTTTATTTTTATTTTACAGTACATAATATATATTATTGCCATAGTAAGATTTTTATAAAAAAAATATTTAGCTGATCGCATGCCTGATTACATTTAATATTGTAATATTAGTTATTTTGTATTTATTTGAGACTTGTTTGGAAAAAATATTTATTGTTGAATGAGAAGTGATTATGTGTAAATGTTGTTTTCTCTGAAGGCGACGCGTGGTCCTGGAACCGGAGAGTGACGGTGTTCAAGCTGAGAGGGAGAAGGAGGCAGCTCTGTGAGTGTCTCTGGAGTTGAAGAACAGAACGGTCCATGTCTGCTCAGCCTCATTTCTCTGTTCCCCTTCTATGTCCCACCTTCACTCGTACTGTTTATACTTGTGCTGCTCTGATGCCAAAACGTTGGGTGTTTGTGTCTGCGTGCATCTGTAACCTAGTAATTTGAACAACCTTAATGTGCTTTCCTTCTCTCTGCTTCTGCATTATATGTACGCACATACATATACACACACATATATAAATTTATACACTATATTGCCAAAAGTATTGGGACACTCCGCCAAATCATTGAATTCAGGTGTTTCAATCACTTCCATGGCCACAGGTGTATAAAATGAAGCACCTAGTCATGCAGACTGCTTCTACAAACATTTGTGAAAGAATGGGTCGCTCTCAGGAGCTCAGTGAATTCAAGTGTGGTACTGTGATAGGTTGCCACCTGTGTAATAAGTCCATTCGTGAAATTTCCTCACTACTAAATATTCCACAGTCAACTGTTAGTGGTATTTTATAAAAATCACAGAGCGGGGTCAGTGCATGCTGAGGCACACAGTGCGCAGAAGTCGGCAACTTTCTGCAGTCAATAGCTACAGACCTCCAAACTTCATGTGGTCTTCAGATTAGCTCAAGAACAGTGTGTAGAGAGCTTCATGGAATAGGTTTCCATGGCGAGCAGCTGCATCCAAGCCTAACATCACCAAATGCAATGCAAAGTGTCGGATGCAGTGGTGTAAAGCATGCTGTCACTGGACTCTAGAGCAGTGGAGACGTGTTCTCTGGAGTGATGTATAACACTTCTCTGTCTGGCAATCCAATGGATGAGTCTGGGTTTGGCGGTTGCCAGGAGAACTGTACTTGCCTGACTGTATTGTGCCAAGTGTAAAGTTTCATGGAGGAGGGATTATGGTGTGGGGTTGTTTTTTAGGGGTTAGGCTTGGCCCCTTAGTTCCAGTGAAAGGAACTCTTAATGCTTCAGCATACCAAGACATTTTGGACAATTTCATGCTCCCAGCTTTGTGGGAGCAGTTTGGGGATGGCCCCTTCCTGTTCCACCATGACTGCGCACCAGTGTACAAAGCAAGGTCCATAAAGACATGGATGAGTGAGTTTGTTGTGGAGGAACTTGATTGGCCTGCAGAGTCCAGACCTCAACCTGATAGAACACCTTTGGGATGAATTAGAGCAGAGACTGCGAGCCAGGCCTTCTCGTCCAACATCAGTGCCTGACCTCACAAATGTGCTTATTAAAGAATGGTCAAAATTCCCATAAACACACTCCTAAACCTTGTGGAAAGCCTTCCCAGAAGAGTTTAAGTTGGAGTTGAAATATATACAGTATATATGAATATGAGCAATATCATATGAATGATATGGTGTGTTATGGCTCTATATCAGTGCAGCTGTTATTAGGCCATTGGCAATCAAAGCTGTGCTGATATAGAGACATGACTACGAGTGTGATATTGGTCACATACATGTAATTAATAATCCACGGCTAGCTATGCATTAAACAATGTTTATGTACGACATGGAGGCAAAGAACTACCCGACACTCTTTCCGTGTGATATTAGCAGCATATCGCATGGCTGGAAAAGCCTCTCAGCCAATCAGATTCGAGAACCAGAACCAACTGTTTTGTGTGTGTATATATAAATATATATAGACATATGTGTGTTTGTTATAAGAGTTTGTCAGTTTGTTAAATATATATTTATATTTGTGTGTAGGTGTCTTGAGTTCCTGTTGCAGCACGGTGCCGCCCCGTCACTTAAAGATAAACAAGGGTACAGTGCCGTTCACTACGCTGCAGCGTACGGCCACAGACACTGTCTGAAACTGGTGAGGACACAAATATTTCCAGTGTGTGCCTCAGGGCACTTCCTCCATCTCTACTCAACATTCACAACAACATTAGATTTAAATGTGTAACCTAACATGCAAATTAATTTAGTCCAGTTTGAAGTTTCATTCTTTGTAGTGAAATGATATGTGTGTTAATGCCTGCACTTTGTTGAGCTTGTCAGTGCAAGAATGAATGTGTTCCAGTTAAATTTAGATTAGTTTTTTAATTACGTTGAACGAGAACAGCTGTAATTCAGATTAAATTTGATTTCAGCTTTTAGACAGAGATGAGAACCATCCCGATGAGATGGAGAACAGCCAAACCAGAAGCCCACTGCATCTGGCTGTAAGTCCAAACACCTCTTCACTTACACTACCGTTAAAAAGAACAGCATTTATTTGAAATATAATTTTTGATCAATTTAATGCATCCTTGACCTTGCTGAATAAAAATATTATAAAATTGACAATTTATTGTAAATGAAGCTGATTAACCAGTGTTTGGCAAAACTAGCATCTCAATTGCTATCGCTGATAGTGTTATTGATTTAAAGAAATACTTCTGACCTAGTATATTCCGAGAACATAGCAACATGCTAAACACTAAACACTTTAGTAATGGCATCCCAGCTAGCAGGGAATGTTCTTTAGAACTTTGGCTTAAAGTTATTCACAAACATTATTCCAGTATCATTGATAGAATATTTGTTTAAAGTTATCAGGTCTTTAATAATGTTCTCAAAACATTAGCACAAAAACATTATTCACGTCAAGGAACTTTTTTTTTGTTGGATGTTTGTCTAGCATTTTTTTAAATTGTTACTACTTGTTTCCTAATGTTTCCATAATGTTTGCAACATAATAAAATTAAATGTTCCCTTAACATTCATATAACCAAGACAAAAAAAAAAAAAAAAAAAAGTTTTAAATAATAAAAAGAAAACATTCAAGAACATTCAGAAATAACATTTTCTTAACGCTAGCAAAATGTTTTTAGAACTTTTGTTGGCTGGGATAGCAATAAGACCAATATTTGTGAAGAGATTTTCAGACAGCTGGTCTTACATGTGCTTACCTGTGTATTCAGGCATACCATGGTCACGCACAAGCTCTAGAAGTGCTCTTGGAGGGTCACTGCGAAGTAGATCAGGGGGATGAGGTGGGTCGGACTCCATTGGCTCTTGCTGCCCTCAGGGGCCACACTGACTGCGCTCTCACACTTCTGAACCACGGGGCCTCGCCGAGAAGCAGAGATACTACACGAGAACGTACACCCATCCACCTCGCAGGTATTGCACCTATGTGTGGCGGAAATAACACAATTGTGCAACATTTTTTTATTATTGAAACTTAAATACAGATTTTTTTTTCCAGTAATGAATGGTCATTCATCATGTGTGCGCCTCCTGCTGGAAGACTCTGATAATGCAGATCTGGTTGACACAGCGGACTCTCAGGGACAGTGAGTGATTCATTTAATAACTCACTTTATTATAATACCACAAGTATTTTGGAGTGGAAAGAGTGTCAATGAGTGTCTCAACAGTTAAGCTAAAGTAGTTAATTACATTCAAGCTAAACTTTTTATAAAAGAGTTACCCTTAAGTCACTAACTACATTTAGTAAGTTTGTTTAATTACTATGCAGCTATTAAATTTATAAAATAAAAAAATTTTCTGCAATAAATAAATATTGGGGTGCCAACATAAAACTTCAACACACTACATACTAACTATAGTAATAAACTGAATCAACTCACTAATTTATAGACAGTAAATAAATCAAAAACTACGATAAACTGCAATATTTTAACAAAATTTTGCCCAAATTAAGAGAGTAAAATGTGCCTAAGAACTTAAAGGAACATGCCAACATTTTGGGACTTTAGCTTATTCACCGTATCCCCCAGAGTTAGATAAGTCCATACATGCCATTCTCATCTCCATGTATCCCATAACTCTGTCTGACACACCCACCGCTAGCCTAGCTTAGCACAAAGACTGGAGGTAAATGGCTCCATCTAGCCCACTGCTCAGTAAGTGACAACATAACACCAACGTTTTCCTATTTACATGTTGTGATGTGTATAGTTACATTGGGTAGTAAGAACAACGGAAAATGAAAAGTTGTGATTTTCTAGACCAATATGGCTAGGAACTATAGTCTAATTCCTGCATAATAATACAGGAACTTTGCTGCCGTACCATGGGTGCAGCGGCGCAATGATATTACGCAGCGCCTGAAAATAGTCCCAGGCATAATTTCTGTGCAAGCGTGTTGTCACGTTGGTTATGTTGATGGAAGTTAGCCTATTTTCAGGCGCTGCGTAATATCATTGCGCCACTGCACCCATGGTATGGCAGCAAAGTTCCTTGATAGGAAAATGTTGCCGTTATTTAGTCATTTACTGAGCAGTAGGCTAGATGGAGCCGTTTACCTCCAGTCTTTGTGCTAAGCTAGGCTAGCGGTGGGTGCGTCAAACAGAGTTATGGCACACACGCAGATGAGAATGGTATGTATGGACTTATCTAACTCTGAGGGATACGGTGAATAAGCTAAGGTCCAAAAAATCAGCGTGTTCCTTTAAGAGAAGACTATTGATTGATTGAAGTGATGCTTCATTGAAATGAACCATCTAAACAAAATCAAAGTGCACTGGAGAGAGAGAGACATTCTTGCACTCGAGAGAGCATCAATGAGCATTCATTCTGTGTGTATTTGCAGGACCCCTCTAATGCTGGCAGTAATGGGGGGTCATGTGGACGTTGTGTCTCTTCTGTTGGAGCGTGAGGCCACTGTAGACATGGCTGATCATCAGGGTCTGACTGCTCTACACCTGGGGGTGAGTTACCTGATCTTGTCAACTGTATTCAAATTCAAGATATGCAAAGACTTTCGCTTGATTTTGGTGTAATGCTAATAAAATAAAAAATCTACAGTTTAAAATGTATGCAAACATTTAGAGCAGTGGCCTAATGGTTGATGCACAAACTCCAGACATATTGATTCCTTGCAATTTATACACCCTGCCATTCAAAAGTTTGTGGTAGATTTAGAAACAACATTATTGAAAGAAGTCTCTTATGCTCACCAAGGCTACATTTATTTGATCAAAAATACAGTAATATTGTAAAAATGTATTACAATTTAAATGAAGTTTTGCATTTGAATATGTGAAAATGTAATTTACCCCTGTGATGGCAACGTTGAATTTTCAGCAGCCATTGTGCCAGTCTTCAGTGTCACATGATCTTTCAGAAATCATTCTAATATGGTGTTAAAAATATTTTTTAGGAAAGTGATAATTTTTGTTCTCGGATTCTTCAATGCTATTTTAAAAGAATAGCATTTATTTGAAATACAAAATCTTATACTGTCACTTTTGATAATGCATCCTATCTGAATAAAAGTATTCATTTCTAAAAAATAATCATACTGACCCTAAACTTTTGAACGATAGAAGAAAGTTGATAAAAAAAAGGACATTTTTGCATATCTTAAGATGTACTCTTAAATATTTTTGGGTTGTCGTGACTTATGAGTCATTTTATTTATTTATAGTTATTTTATTTGTTTATTAAAACTCTCTTACTCTGTCTCTCAGCTCTTGTGTGGACAGGAGGAATGTGTTCAGTCCCTGTTGGAGCTGGAGGCATCAGTGTTACTGGGGGACTGCCGGGGTCGGACAGCCATCCACATGGCTGCCGCGAGGGGTCACGCGTCCTGGTTGAGCGAATTGCTCAATATCGCATGTTCTGAACCCCCAGTGCCCCCATTGCGAGACAACCAGGGATTCACACCCTTACACTGGGCCTGTTACTATGGTTAGTTTTAACAGTCTCCATTATGAGTTTAAGAAGATGCTTTTATTTATCAGTAAACAGAATGTAGCTTTTGAAATATGGTGGACTAGCATTGTCTGTGTTATAGGTCACGAAGGCTGTGTGGAGGTCATACTCGAACAAAGAGACTTCCGTCAGTTTGATGGGAACCCCTTCACTCCGCTGCATTGTGCTGTGTATGTCTGCTGTGAGATTGTCCTCATCTCTGTCATCTGTTGCACTTTTATTCTCTGTGTTTCAACTTTTCTGTCTCTGAATTCTCTGCTCTACAGGGTCAATGACCATGAGACTTGTGCCACCCTTTTATTAGAAGCCATGGGATCAAAGATTGTAACTTGCAAAGACTCCAAGGGCAGGTTTGTAACAGTCCTATTCTAGAGATAATACATTTGTAACTACAGTGGCTCCAAAATTTGAACAAATAAAATAAACATTGGCAACTGGCAATTATTTTTAAAGAAGAACTCTCTCTGTTTATCAGGACACCTCTCCACGCTGCTGCATTTGCTGGCCACATTGATTGTGTTCAGCTGCTCCTGGCCCATAATGCATCTGTGGATGATGTTGACCAATCAGGGCACAGTGCACTGATAATGGCAGCGGAGAAAGGAAGAGTTGAGGTTGTAGGTATGGATTCACCATGTTTTTCTTCTCCTCTTTTGCATTATGCCTCTGTTCATTTGTATAAAAGGGTTATGAAAATGAGCTCACTTATGCAAAGTGTGGCATGTGTTTTAAACAGAAGCTCTTCTTACTGGTGCCAATGTGAACCTAAGTCTGACTGACCAGAAGGGCAATACAGCACTTCATCTAGCTTGCAATAATGTAAGTATAGCCAACTGCATGCAAGGTTCATCAGTCCCTATAATTTTATAGTTTCCCCAATAGTTTCAGCAGTGGTGCAGTGATCTTTCATAATTATTTCATAATTTGTCATAAATAAAATCATTGGTTTCAGGGTCATTCTCAGAAAATGGTCCCATTTGTGCAAATTGATCTTAAACTTTATTTGATGCTAAAATCATATTTAAGTGGTGCGACCTTTACTATAGATTTTCACAAAATAATTATATATTTACATCAAACATAAAAAAAACTAAGATTTTCATATGATCTACTCACTCCAAAATCACATTTAATTTGTATTTTAATAATTTGGCCTTCTTAAAAATTTGAAATTTGAAAAAATTTGAAATTTCCACTTGTTAACTTTAAAGGGTTAGTTCACCCAGAAATGAAAATTCTGTCATTAATTACTCACCCTTGTGTCGTTTCAATATTCGGAACAAAAATGAAGATATTTTTGATGAAATCCGAGAGCTCTCAGACCTCTCCATAGACAGCGACATAACAGAGGCGGACAGTAGGGAAGTATTTTTACTTTCCAAGTCATTTTATTTTACATGTGTATATATACTTTATCAGTATTCTTCTTTGGAAACCGTTTACTTCACAACATTCCAAAACATAATATTGTACTTTTTACTGCACTATGTTTCATACTGAATATAATTTAACGCTTAATTATATAAAAATGTAGTATTGTATACTTTTACTCAAGTAAAAGTAATTTAAAATTGTAGTAAAAGTTTTCCAAAAAAAAAAAAAACTGATAAAATATATACTTGGAAAATGTACTTGAGTAGAAAGTAAAAATACTTCACTACTGTCCACCTCTGCAATGTAATTACCACTTTCAAGGCCCAGAAAGGTAGTAAAGACATCATTAAAATAGTCCATGTGACTCTAGTGTTACATGCCTGTGGTTTTCAGTGCTTGCTGTGACCTAGTTTTTCCCCAGTCTGTCTGATTAGTCATTTCCATCACCTGTGTCCTGTTAATTACCTAATTTTCCCATGCGTATTTAGTCCTCAGTTTTCCCTCAGTGTTAGTCCGTTGATGTTTACATGTACTAGTGGTTTGAGTGTTCCCTGTGAGTTTGTGATTAAAGTTCCTGTTCAAAGTTCGCCTTCGCCTTGATACGCACCACTTGTAACATACAGTGGTTCAACCTTAATTTTACGAATACTTTTTGTGTAAAACAAACAAAAAAAACGACTTTATTCAACAATTTCGTTCTCATTTGTGTCAGTCTCCTACCCAGTTTCCGTTGTAAACAGTGCAGCTTTCGAGTTCTACGGCAGCCGATGCTGTTCACGTGAGCACCACGACGCACGCGTGTGATGATGATGCAGGAGATGCACTGTATCTACAACACCAACTGCTTAGAAGACTGGCACAAGCTAGAATGAAATTGTTGCATAAAGTTTTTGCACACAACAAGTATTTTCATCGCTTCATAAAATTAAGGGGTCAGAGAGCTCTCGGATTTCATCAAAAATATTTTCATTTGTGTTCCGAAGATGAACAAAGGTCTTATGTAAATTAGTAATTAATGACAGAATTTTTATTTTTGGGTGAACGATCCCTTTAATTAATGCAGACAGTGACAGTTACAGATTATAATATTAGTAATATTTATTATTACTATCAAACAAAAAAATTATGCCAGATATGAAAACAAACAGTATTTTTGAATGTTTACATGAATTCATTACCCGAGGTTTTCCAAAGATGATTTTCCTGTTCTTTCTGCTTGTGTCCAGGGGATGGAGGAATGTGCATTGCTCATTCTTGGAAAACTTCCAGACTCTGCCCTCGTCTTACAAACGCTGCACTACAAACGTGAGTTCCCCTCCACATTATATTACATATTAGATGCTTTTATTTACACATTTTATCAGTTTATACATTTCATATACATTCAAACCATATGACGTTGCTAGCACTATGCTCTTATATATTATTAAAGAAGCAACTGATGCTCACTTGTTTCTCGTTGACTTTCTCAGACCTCTCCATTTGGCTGCTCGCAGCGGGATGAAGCAGACAGTGCAAGAGCTGCTCTCTCGTGGGGCCAGCGTTCAAGTACTAGATGAGAATGGTGCGTCTTCCTGAAACTAAAATCTCAGCAGAGAATGGTTCATGCGTAGATTGTCAGTGTATGTGCATCTGTCTATGCCAGTCTCTGTTTTACTCTTCTTTTATTAGTGCCATAGAAGCTTTTGCCAAAGCAGTGGCTGTGTTTCAAACCTTTGACAGTGTCATGCGTGTCCCCTTTTGCCCCAACCATGTGTTTGGCTTCCTGACTAGTGAGGCACTAATGGAATGCCGCTTTCGTCCATCACCTCCCCACCACTGTCCTTTTGTTCCACTGCTCCGTCCCTCCCTTCACCTCTTTCTGCTATCCTGTCTCTCTCGCTCTTTGGCTGTCTTTCCACGCAGGTCTCACCCCTGCTCTGGCTTGCGCTCCCAGCAGGGAAGTGGCTGACTGCCTGGCTCTCATTCTGGCTACCATGATGCCTTTCTGCTCCCCTTGCAGCTCTGGAACTCCTTCCCCAGGCGCCCTGCTGAAATCTCTGCCCCACCAGGCCAAGAGTCCCCAAGGCCCCCGCAGTCCAAGGGACCCCTCCGGTCCCTCCAGTGAGGGCACGACCACTGAAAACGACTCGGACTCAGAGACATTTTGACCCCGGCTCCTTCTAGAGGTGCTCATCATAGTTTTCAAAGCACATATTGTTATGAACCTTACAGAAGTTGTACAGATTTTTTGATTATGGAGCGCAGCCTCTATAACAGGAGATTATGAAGCATGACACAGCACACTTGGTACGCTTTTGTTTTGTCACACTTGTTTGCACAGCAGAATTATTATTTTTTTTTTTTGAAAGCCATTATAATCACTTGATTGAGATCGCCAAATGTTGACCGACTTCTCACACTTGAAGTACGATAAAGTATAGTGGGGTGGGGTGTTTCTTAATCTGTGGACTTTAGAAAGCACAAACCCTCCACAAGGTGAGGTCACAGCCATTTCACTCCTGTTGTCATTGTGGGACCAATCAGGAACCAAGAAATCACATTTTTGGACCAACAGGGGAATTGCCATCACTGTTACCAACGTCACTTAGTATTTATTTGTGAGTAAGAGCAAAGGCTGGAATACACTACATGACTTTGGCTCAGATTTTGTCTAGACAAGTCAACAATATTTGCCAAAAGTCAGAGCCAGTCTGCAGATTAGAAATGACAGATTTCACAGTAAACCACAGTATACGATGGGCACAGAGTATTTGATTTTTAGACTATTGCTGCGTTCCATTTACCTTGGAAAATGGTGCACCACTGACTTTGAGACAGACTAACAGACTAAGTGTTTCACTATGGTTGATGCACTGAGCAGCCATATTGGATTCTGAAGTCGGGGTTGTTGCGGTTCCCCCGAGTTTCCCTGACAGCAACATAGGAACAGGAATCCACATGTACCAGATATGGGCCGGATCTGGACCGACACTATGTTGCTGTCTGGTTTCCCATTCGCAACTTGGTGCATTCCAATTAAAAGTTCCTACTGGGAACTAGGAACTTCCCACTTCCGAGGACAAATGGAATGCACCAGATTGCATCCAGTCGGTGAATATCAAACATGTTTTATATTTTGAACCGATTTTACAACATATTGTTTTCATTTGTCATTCATCTCCTAGCAGCAAGGCGCATGTTTCTTAGTGAGTTTGTTGTGTTGTGTTTGGAGTGACTTTAAAATCTAGTAGTGTGTGTGTGATCCTCAGTCGTTTAATGTATAATGCCCAGTGTTTCCTTGTAACCAACTACAAAGTCTGCAAGCGTATGACGCCTCGTGTTTTAAAAACGTGTTTAGATTTGAAAAGTTGTGTAGTGTATTCCAGCCTTTAGACTGCAAGGCCATAAAGCCCAATGTAATGTGATGAAAATCCAATGCAAGTTCTACATGTCCAGATTGTACACCAGTTGTACTTTACATATTGAATTTGACACGTTGTGAATAGAAGGCTCTTGAGATTTATATTGTGAAGAAGAGCATTTTTATGCTATAGAGATGAGTAGATTTCTAGGCCTTGATGGTCTAAACTTAAGTCTGACGCTTTTGGAGAGTGGCTTTGTCGCTCAGTTCCTTCTCAGAAATAGAGACAGTGTTCAAATGATACTTCTATTCAGGTTGAATTTTAGGTTTTAGTCAAAGGACATGGCATGTTATGTGAACCAGGATGTTCTCAAGCCTGTACCAATATTTATTAACATTTAGCTAACAATGGTACTACAATTGTATGCACTTATGTATAGGAGTAAATGGGAGTTTAAAGGAATAGTTCATCCCTAAATTAAAATTCTGTCATTATTTACTTCATTATTATGAAAAATCTGTTTTGGTGAAGCCAAAAGGCTACATTTTTGAAAAACCTACATTGGCAGTTCATGGTGAACAATGTCTTGTCGATCTCCTAAAATGACTGTATTGTATTCCAAGTCTCCTGAAGTCAAATGAAAGCTTTGTCCGAGGAAGAGGATGAAATTACCACTGTTAACCACTGAAAATCTTCCTCTTCAGTAAGCTGTTGGTACTGGATCATTGCGTCAGTGAATTGAACTCAAGAACTGAATCATGAAAACAAATCATTTAGTTAGTTTGGTGAATCAAACATTACATTTCATTTTTTTTTGTTCACTAATGGACTGATCCAGTGAACTCACTGACTCATTGATAAGGTCACAACCATTAACGGAAGTTTATCAGTGAATAATGACTTAAATATCAGTCTGTTCCTCGCACAAAATTGTTGTGTGGCTTTAGAAGACTTCTCCTTTTGTGCTCCATGAACAGAAAAACAACACCGGGGTTTGGAGTGACATGAGTGGGAGTAAATAATGACAGAATTGGCATTTTGAGCTTAACTATTAATTTAACAATGAATCCAGAACTATGAGTAACCTTCCCTGTCTTCTTTTTTCTTTCCTTCGGAAATTCTTTTGCACTGGTTGAATATTAATCCTTTTTAAACAGATTTCTAACATGCTTTTGGGAGATGCCACCAAGAGTGTTTATTTGCTTTCAGATTTGAATCCATTTCGCTTCAAAAGATAAAGAGCTTATAGTGAAGATGGTGTTTTAAAATCTTTCCAGAAAATTCAAAACGAAAATGTAAACCACCGTTTGTCTGTTTGCCTTTTGTCCACAATGTGCCAGTTTCTCCATGTCCAGTGCCTTGTTCTGCACTTTCAGAGTTTGTTAGATTACATCAGTGTGCATTTGTGGTGTGTATGTATTAGAGTGTAATGAAAGAGTCTGAAGATATGAAGATAAGTCTGGGTCACACCTGCCAATCGTAAGCCAATGTTTTTTTCTTACCAAGTCCTGATGTTTGTGCCTACGAGTGTGTGATTTACAATAGAAAATAGTCTTTGTACATATCAGCTCATGGACATTATCATCACCAGAGCAGAAATTGCACACAACTGTCTTATTACAAAAGCACATGGTTGATTTTTCTTTTCATAAATTAGATGGATTATGATTGGAAGAATGCAGAGGAATGGAGTCAAACAGTATTATAAAAGAAAAAAGCTTTGAAAAATATGACAATCTAGATCATTTCCTCCTCCGTTCTGATTTTGAAGGTTCTTTGTCAGCTCAAGTTTTTTTATATATATAAATTGTATGACTATTATATAAAATGTTTTAACAGAGTTTTGTGTTGAGTCTGTTTTTGTTTACCCATTTGAATATTAATTTAATTCAGTGAATGAACTCATAAGTATGTGGGGACATTTCATGCTTAAGTGAAATGCACTGCATTTAACCAGTTTACTTTTACAGCCTGAACACTAAACTGTAACAGTAGGCCTACTGTTAAAACTAAAGCATCAGATTCCTCTTTTCAAATCACACTAGAAGGAAACATATTAATAGCCTCTAATTAAATATTGTATTGAGTAAAAATCATTTTGTATTATTGTCAGGTAAGTTCTATTGGGGCTGTTTCGGGGTGGGATCTGAGCCAATCTTGTCAAGTCACCTGTTCACCTGTGTCCATAAGTTTTTAATAGATTCTTAGGATATGTATGTATGTATGTATATATATGTATATATATATATATATATATATATATATATACACATATATATACATATACATACATACATACATACACACACACACACATATATATATATATATATATATATATATATATATATATATATATATATATATATATATATATATATATATATATATATATATATATATATATATATATATATATATATATATATACATATATACATACATACATACATACATACATACATACATACACACACACACACACACATATATATATATATATATATATATATATATATATATATATATATATATATATATATATATACACATATATACATATACACTCACCTAAAGGATTATTAGGAACACCATACTAATACTGTGTTTGACCCCCTTTCGCCTTCAGAACTGCCTTAATTCTACGTGGCATTGATTCAACAAGGTGCTGAAAGCATTCTTTAGAAATGTTGGCCCATATTGATAGGATAGCATCTTGCAGTTGATGGAGATTTGTGGGATGCACATCCAGGGCACGAAGCTCCCGTTCCACCACATCCCAAAGATGCTCTATTGGGTTGAGATCTGGTGACTGTGGGGGCCATTTTAGTACAGTGAACTCATTGTCATGTTCAAGAAACCAATTTGAAATGATTCAAGCTTTGTGACATGGTGCATTATATATATATATATATAATATATAGTATATATATATTATATATACATTATATACATATATATATATAAATAAATACATATATATACATATATATAAATACATACATACCTGCTCAAATGACTGGAGGCCCGTTGCTCTCACACCCATCTTCAGCAAGTGCTTTGAGAGACTCATCAGAGATCACATCTGCTCTGTGCTGCCTTCATCATTGGATCCGCTACAATTTGCATATCGTAGTAACCGCTTCTACAGATGATGCTATTGCTTTCACCCTTCACACTGCTCTCTCCCACCTGGAAAACAAGAACACCTATGTGAGAATGCTGTTTGTGGACTACAGCTCAGCATTTAACACCATAGTGCCCACTACACTTGTTGCGAAGCTCCAGACTCTGGGACTAAACAGATCTCTGTGCAGCTGGATCCTGGACTTCCTGACAGGCAGAAGTCAGGTGGTCAGAATGGGCAACAACACATCATCCCCTCTGACCCTCAACACTGGTGCTCCTCAGGGCTGTGTCCTCAGCCCACTCCTGTACTCCCTGTACACACATGACTGTACAGCCACACACAGCTCCAACGTCATTGTCAAATTCGCCGATGACACAACGGTGATAGGCCTGATCACCGACAACGATGAGACGGCCTACAGAGAGGAGGTGAGCACTCTGACTAAATGGTGTCAGGAGAACCACCTCTCACTCAACACCGACAAGACCAAGGAGCTGGTGGTGGATTTCAGGAGACAGAGCAGAAAACACAAACCCATCACCATCGACAAGACACCAGTGGAGCGGGTTAACAGCTTTAAGTTCCTCGGTGTCAACATCAGTGAGGATCTCACCTGGTCCACACACATCGACGCGGTGCTGAAGAAGGCACATCAACGCCTCTTCTTCCTGAGACGGCTGAGGAAGTTTGGAATGAGCCCCAGCATCCTCAGATCCTTCTACACGTGCACCATAGAGAGCATCCTGACGGGCTGCATCACGGCCTGGTTCGGAAACAGCACCGCTGGCAACCGCAAAGCTCTGAAGAGGGTCGTGCGAACTGCCAGCCACATTGTTGGAGGTGAGCTTCCCTCCCTCCAGGACATCTACACCAGGCGGTGTGCAAGGAAGGCCCGGAGGATCATCAGTGACTCCAGCCACCCGTCCCACAGACTGCTCTCTCTGCTGCCCTCAGGAAGACGTCTCCGCAGCATCCGATCCCGCACTAGCCGACTTAGGGATAGCTTTTTCCTCAGGCTATCAGACTATTGAACGCTCAAAACTAATACTCTCTACAGCATACTCCCACAATATGGCATGCCACACACGCACTCAACTATAACAGTCAACACTGGACTATATACACACACTTCATTTATCACCGCACTATCTACCGGTTACCACTGGATACATCCGATGCACACTCATGACATTCTGTATCCAGTTCACATAAAATCATCATCATTTATACGTACAAATGTCAATAATGTAGAACGTGTACATTCTGTGTATAGTGTTTCTTGTGTATAGTGCTTAATGTGTATATTCTGTGTACAGTGCTTAATGCGTATAGTGCTTAATGTGTATATTCTGTGTATTGTGTTTGTGTATAGGGTCTAATGTGTATATATCTGTGTATAGTGTCTAATGTGTATAGTGTCTAATGTGTATAGTGTCTAATGTGTATATTCTGTGTATAGTGCTTAATGTGTATAGTGCTTAGTGTTTAATGTGTATAGTGCTTAATGTGTATATTCTGTGTATTGTGTTTGTGTATAGGGTCTAATGTGTATATATCTGTGTATAGTGTTTAATGTATAGTGTTTAACGTGGTGCTAACTGTATGCATGTACTTTCAGAGTATAATGTGTAATGTAGTACTGACTGTAAGTATGTCCAATAGTACACTGTGTGTACTAACTATATGTATGTGCACATTGCACTTTTTTTCTGTTTTTACCTGCTTAAGGTTGTATGGTTATGTTAACTGTTACTGCAATTGTCTGGAGCATGCTCCCAAGAATTTCACTCTCCAAGGCACATGTGCTTTGGTGATGTGACAATAAACTGACTACTACTACTACATATAAATACATATATTATATATATATATATATAAATACATACATATAAATACATATATTATATATACACACACACATATATATATATATATATATATATATATATATATATATATATATATATATATATATATATATATATATATATATATATATATATATATACATACATACATACATACATAATATATACATACATACATATATACACACATATATATATATTTACATTACATTTCTTGAATAAAATGCCAACAGCAAATGAGGGAGGGTCAGTCATTATTCTGTGAGCTAATATGTCGCAAACGCCATAGCCGTTACTCGTTACTTAGATTTTGGGTAAAAGTGGTGGGCCATAGGCTTGGACTCTGACTAGATAAGTGCTCTTTTGCAAGACATTTTTATTTTATATTTTAGTTTTTAATTAACTGCATTTATGTTGTTTCCTAATTCCGCGGGAGCGCACGAGCCCCTGCCCTTCCTATTCGACATCCCTTGTCACTGCCGCCGGTTAGCGCACTCGAATCGAGCGCCCTGCAGAGTGACAACCAGGTAATCGTGTTTGCTACTGCTGTGAAATTAAACCACTATTAAAACATCTCAATACAGTCAGTCAGTCTAACGAAGTGTCTACACCACAGTGGCACAGTTCATACTATAATTATTATTTTTTTCTTCTCAGATAACCTAAATAAAACAAATTCAAACCGTGTAAACCACCGTTTGTCTGCTCAGTGCCCAGCTAACAATTTTAGTTCTCAGAACGTTCCCAGAACGTTAGTTTTTGGTTCCATGGAAGGTTTACTTAACGGAAATAGAACGTTAGTTTTTGGTTTGTAGAACTTTATTCTATCGACATTTTAACGTTCCCAGAACGTTCTTTTTATGGTTTGTTTTTGCTTAGTAAGAAAGTTTTCTTAACGGATATAGAACATTACATAAGTTACTATAGATTTTATCTGTTTTAACCAGTCCCCAATTTATGGTTCTGAATTTGTTGTGTTCAAGTTTTATATATATATATATATATATATATATATATATATATATATATATATATATATATATATATATATATATATATATATATATATATATATATATATATATATATATATATACAATTTACTTTTGCTATTGTAAAAGTGGTGCTATTCATTTGCAATCCAAGTTTTTTTTTTTTAGTGTTCTGTATTTACTAGTTCAATTTTAGATGTGTTCGTTTTAACATTTAATCCACAAAACATAGTAGTACATCTATATTCATGCTACTAGTTCTTATCTATTCCAGTAGCCTACTTATTAATTTGCTACTAGTGCTTATTCTTTAGATACTAGTACCTTTTTAAATGTACTAATCTAGTACTTATTCATTAGATGGTACGTATCCCAATTGCATGAATAGTATTTATTTATACTTTACTTAAGAAAAATTAGAACTACTATAGTACTTTTTTATTTTTAGTTACTAGTAACTTTTTAGACAAAATATATTAACTTAAAAGGTATATTGAATATTAATGAAACAACATGACATCCTGACCTGGTTTGAGTGGCCATGAGCATTGAGTGATGATTGAACAAAAAAACCCTGTTCCTCAAAAGCCTGGTATCATCTCAATTTAACATGGTTTTTCAACAACAACAACAAAAAAATTATGTGTGGATAATCAAGTAAACCTTAGTTGCTTCTATACGTGAACATATTCTAGAGTGTATTGACGTTTTCACAAAAGTTCAAGTGCAAGACCCCTTGAACCCTGTCTGGAGAGCCAAATGTCAGTGGCAGAGGGTCCCAAAAAGGAGGACACTTTACAGCATTTAGTAAGGCAAGAATAATTGCATAAGACTCTGGTGTACTCGCAACTACAACACAATTTTGTCCATCATATCGATGCTATCATGATACAGTGATTCTGAAACAGCACGTGGACGTGGAGGCTTGTTTACGTTTTAAACCAATGATATATCATATTTATTTGACACCGCTTTCAGCCAATCATTGTTTGACCAGAAATCTTACGCCATTAGATGCTATACTGCTGCATCCCAATAAAGATTATATAGCGGGTTTTTTTTTAGGACTGTCTGGCCAAAATCCGGACGTATGGCCACCCTATCGTCTAGCCATCACAATTTGTCCCTTGTCAGATTCACTCATAGGTTTTTGGGTTCAAGAGCTGTTGTTTATTGAAGCCTTCACAGTCATTTCAAACCTCATTAAGACCAATAATATTAAGAATATTTGTGTAGCATGGTGGTAAACATACACATGTAGCCAGCAATGTACAGATATGCTTTACTGAGAGAGTAGCTATGTGTCATGTATCTAAACCTAATTTCTGTCTCATATTTGAGAGAACTCATCCCTAAATACCTCTATCTTTTTTCTTTAGGTTTGAAGAAACATCTCAGAATCCACATAGAGATTGACAGTGACACAAGGCGGACACTTTTATCAGTATTAATAATCTTTAATTAGACATCTCTGTACATTTATAAACTTTTACATCATACACAGTTCAGATTAATAGGTTATAAACAAACACTACTGCATATCAGAGTTCTACACGTTATGCCATTTCAGTTCAGTCTTTTCAGTGGATCTTCAGGAACTTGGTCTTGGCACATCAGTTTTGGTCAAACTGTACACAGCATAAAAAGAGAGGTTCAGTTTCACCCAGCTTCAGACACCACTGCAGATAAAGGAGGGTTCACCTTTCTAATGAATCACTGCGAAGTACATAAGAGAGCAGCATATCCATTTCCAGCTGTAATGTTCCTTTCTTGCCCATCAGCAGTTGAGCCCAAGACCCGTCCAGTGATCAGGGACCATGAGGAAGTATTTGTCCATGGCCTCACAGAAACGTGACCGGTACAGCTCTGGTGACACCACCGTGGGCATTTTACCTGTCAGGATGGAAAGACGATAACACAAGTTTCAGCTTCTTCTGAAAATATCAGGACTATGAATGTTTTTTTAAATGGCTAAACTGTACCTTGACCTCCAAGTATCCCAGTAGATTTGACCACCATCTCCAGCTTTTTATCCCACGTGAAAGTCCGGATATAATCTTCAAATATACAAGAGTCTTAACAACCACTAAAATAAAAGTCCAAAATGGATTTTACAATAACATAAAATTTTCTCACCTATTATCCCCACAACCAGCTCATCCGTGGTATCATCACGGCCCACCAGCAAGGAATAATCAATGATGAGGTGACTGGACAGGAAGTGGGCGTCGCTGAGGATGGCAGCACGCAGAATGGCCTTGCAGTGGGAGCGAATATATAGGGGATTGTCATGCACCAGTTTCAGGAGATTCTCATCAAGGAGCACCACCTCACAGCTCTCCTTGCCCTGATCCGTCTTTACGTTCCTGTTCCTCAGGGATCCCTTCAGGTCAAACACCTGCTCAAACACAGGTAAGCGGACTGTAAATGCGAGCATAAAAAGACCCAAATTGTCTGTCACAGTTAGTCCGACTCACTAGTCCATATAAATGGCAGTGAATAGCAACCAGCATTAAGCTTTTTAAAAAAGACACAAAATGATCAGAATGATCCCTTGTGAAATGTGCCATATATTCCAAGTGTTCTGGGGGTATACGCTAGGGTTTAGTGAAAAACAAACCAGTTGTGAGAAATCAAGATTAACAAAAATGCAGCATGAAATACAACTCATGTACCTTCTTCTCTGAGGTGAATATATCCATTGTGTTCTTTGTAACAAGAAGTTATCACGTTCACATCTGTCAACTGTCATTCTGACTATCATCAGACAGAGTTCTGGTCCAGTGATAATGGACTTAATGGAAGAAAGTCCATGCATAGTTTTTTGGGGGATTTCTAGGTGTTGCATTTCATGGTGTGTTTTTGAAAAATCTAGATTTCTCACAGCTTGTGTGCTTTTTCTGGGCGAGACAGTGTGAATTGCGGCACTAATAGAGTCTCACGAATGTGCAGCCGTGCACCGAAGACCAGCAGCCAAGGTCAAGAATTTTATTAAATAATACATTAAATTTCAGTTTGTTTTTCACTAAACCTTATAGTATACCTCCTAGTATAACACTTGGAATATACAGCACGTGTCACATGGGATCATTCTGTGATACTTTTTGCATCTTTTTTAAAAAAGCTAGGAGCTTTTCCCTATTCACTGCCATTATAAGGACAAGCATGAACCGGACATTTTTTTTATTCTCCTTTTGTGGTCCATAAAAGAAAGAAGGGCATACGGCATTGCAACAACTCCAGGGTGAGTAAATGATTACTTAATTTCATTTTTGGGTACACTTTTTCTTTAAATAAATGTACCTGTGCCATCTTTCTCCCATAAAAAAGGTTTTCCATCACCAAAAGGTCCAGTTTCTTCTCTGTGTTGTTTTGAGAGTTCTTGTAGCCGATACGGTACACTCCCAGAATCTTAGCAAGTGCTGTGGGCCGCTATAAAACAGATGAAAAAACGAGTTTAGAAAGAAAAGCTGAAACAGGCCAAAAATGCTGCTGCATACAGAGCTACGACAAGACCTATATATACACAGGTACGTACAGAATATGCTTACCTTTTGCTGAACTGCTCCTGTGATATAAGTAAAGTAGTGGGGTGCAAAGTCTAAGAAAGACTGGACCTCTAATCTGGGCATCTGCTTCAAAATAAACCGATCATCTGAGGAGAAACGGCAGCTTTAGCAGAATACTCCCAACAACCTACTAGTCTTCACTTACGACAACTAGCTTCATGAAGAAGAAAAAAAAAAAAAAAACATTCAGTAAAGAATCATCTGTAAATCTTGTGCACTCTTAGCTCAGGTCGCACCTTCAGTAGCGTAGAAAACTGCACCGGACTTCCCGCCACGAGCCTGCCAGTTGACACAGTGGGAGAGCGATCGCACAAAATCATCCTCTGAGCTCTCCATAATCTCTTCCCGCATCTTATGGAACTCTTCCGCGTAGTAGATCCGGCAGTAAAACTTGGCATTAGCATCTGAGAACTCTGCATCAAAAGTATAATTTTCAGATTTATTATTAATTATGTTCTTCTTATTTATATTTATACCTATAATTAATATTATAATCAAACAGCTAATGTATTCATAAATTAAATCTTTGAAAATATTAAAGTGTCCCTATTATGATATTTTAAAGGTTTTCCTACAATAGGTTTACATGCATGCAAAGTCAAAAAACACCATAGTCTGAACAGACCATAGTCTGGCATTATGCAAATGTTACAAACCTATTCAAGTTTGTGCAGGAATTACTGACGACTCATTTTAGGCAGTTCAGAATCAGTGACAATAACTTTCTTTGATCACTTTGCAGACCTTTTTACTGTTGACGTCAGATGTACCAAAGGTGGCTGTAAAAAAATCTGCATTGTGTGTGTGTGTGTTACACAATGAGTAAAACCACAGAATATATTTCTGATGTGCAGCAAAAGATTGTGGAGCTTCACAAAATGAAAGTGGTTGTAAGAAAATAGCTAATTTCAAGACAAATCCTCCTTGCTCATCCAAAAACTGCATATTCAGTTGTCAGACATGACTGGAACCCCATGCCCATGGTTAAATATACTGCTGGATCTGTGAAATGCTTGGCCTATTTTTTTTGCTGGAGGTCCTGGACAGCTTGTTCAGATACATGGTATCATGGATTCTAGTAAATACCAGCAGATAAAAAAAAAAAAAAAAAAAAAAAAAAGAGACCTGACCTGAAATCTTATAATGGGCCGTGGTTGGATCTTCCATCAGGCCAATGTTCAAACATTAAAGTCAACACAAAAATGGGTCACTAAGCATAAAATGAAGCGTCTGCTATGGCCGTCCCAGTTCCCTGACCTGAACCCTATAGAAAATGAGTGGACTGAACTGAAGAGAAGAAGCACCAACATGGATCTGGGAATCTGAAGGATCTGGAGAGATTCTGTATGGAGGAATGGTCTATGATCTCTTGTCAGGTGTTCTCCAAACTCATCAGGCATTATAGGAGAAAACTCAGAGCTGTTATCTTGGCAAAAGGAGGTTTAAAAAATTATTGAATAAAAGGGTGCTAATAATTATGTCCAATGTGTTTTGGAGAAAAACATTTATTTTATTAAGAGATTTTCCTCACATTTTCAATTCTTTTACTTCAATGAAAGGTTAGATTTTTGTGATTTTAATTTTATTTTTTTGAATAAAAGCTCAAAAAGGACAAACAATGCAGAATTATTTTTACAGAAATCTTTGTTCATATTCATATTTACCAAGGGTGCTTGGTTTAATTCTGTCCACAACTGTAAATTAACAAACAGCTATATTACACCAGCCTAAAAATTTAGACGCACCCTAGCAGCGGCAAATGTCGTCTAGCAACTCTCCGTTGGCTTGCGAGCTCGAAAAACCAAACTCTGGTCAGGCCAATCACAGCGTGTATAGAGTTGGTGGACGGGTTTAACATAATGACGGCAGAGTTGCGACCGTTCCACGTAAATTCCCTGCTACTTGAAAACAAAGAAGATGGCTGCTACTGCTGGCGAACAGCGGTCTTTCGAATCTGCTTTGGAAGACTTGGAGTTAAGCTTTTCTTTGAGAAAAGAACAAAGAACGGCACTGAAGTCATTCTTGAAAAAGGACTCTTGCTCTGACTACGTTATCGCTAGTTGTAGCGCTATCCTATTGCGTGCAGAGGGAATTTGAAAGACAACCGTTTATCCCACCCCTCAGATTGAGCCCTGCCAACGGTGTTCCCAGACTCAACATATTGATGTGGGTCTGGCTTGTCAGGCTAATTTTTACACACTACATGAAACGTAATATCCGAAAAAACTTTAACAACTGACTAGTCTGTGTGACCCAGAATGGGGTCAATAATATTGACCTAAATATAAGGAATGTTTCCGCCTGCCATTTGAGCCTGATACTTACGCAGCTCAATGTGTGGGTTTCCAGTCTGCTTCTTCTGTTTGTCTCCACTTTCAGGCTCCTCTGCAAAAGAGATCCCATAAACATTTAGCCTCATATGCAATTCCATATTAGACAGAGAAAATTATACATGCTATTTGTAAGTAGCTAGTATTTGGTAAACTGGTTTGGCTTACTGAGTGGGTCAGCATCAACGCTGCTGCGGCTCAGTTGTGACATGCTGCCATCACTAGGTTTAGCAGGGCTGTTCTTTACTCTACTCTCTCCAACACTATAGATGGCAAAAAATAATTAGAAATTAGCTTGCCATTGTTTTACCAATATACACTGAGAAAATACAGCAAATAAGGCAAATGAGTGTTTGATGTACCTAATGGCCTGAGATGCGTCATCACCTCCGCTCTTTGCTGTAGTCTTTGTAAGCTCTTCAAGGGCAGTTTTATATTCTTTACAGCTGGATGATGGAAATAGAACAATTAGGATAATGTTTGACAAACACCTGGGTACAATCAGTGAAACAACACTGACATTTCAGCTATATATTTACAAAGTATTTGATATTATTTGTTGACAAAATAAAAATATCATAAATATTACAATGAATTTAACATGACTTTAAGTCCATGCCAGTAGGGCAGTTTCACAATTTGTGAGTGTGAGAACATGAACCCAATATTTTAAGTGTCTCATTTTAAAATGCTGATACTACTGAGAAGTTAATGTTTTTCACAACATTGATTTACTGAATCTACTTGGCAAAAATGGCTGTCTAGGAAAATAATGTATAGAAATCACTTTTAAATGTACAATATATTAAAATAAAGCCGTTAAGCTATTTCTGATAATACATAAATACTGAGATCAAAAGGCCTAAAAATATCCAGATCTAATTTTTAGTTATTTACATTTTACATAGCTTTTATCCGAAGTGACTTACAAATATGGAGAACAACAGAAGCAATCAAACAATAGTGCAACAACATGGAAGTGCTGTGACTAGTCCCAGTTAGTCTAGCATAGTACAAGTAGCAAGGTTATTTAATCTTTTTTTTTATTTTATATATAGAATAGTAAGTGTTAGTATTAATGGGTCAAGTGTTATAGTATTGTAGTACTAATAGTTATAAGTGTACAAAAGTTGTACCTGAGTGCAAAGGCAATGATGGAGCTGGGCTCTCGCTCACACACGGCTATAGGAACTCTCTCATGCTCATACATCAAATAGTGCTTGTCTGGGTCACTAACATACAAAAAAAAAAGAAAAGAAAAAAGACCTTTATCAGCTTGAGTAGAGCACTGGTTTGCTTTTTAGTATCCATAATATCACAACAGCCTTACAAAGGGAAAGGGATGGGATTGTAGCTGTTGCCCGGTAACAGGTTGGCCAGGATGGTTTTCATGGTGGACTTTTCTGACTTTACTTGACTGTCATTGGAGCCACCTAAGTGTCCATCAAACATGTCTAAATAGAACAAGAAGTAGAGAGATGAAGACAGAGAGAAAATTAGGTGGGATGGTTATGTGTGGTTTCAAACAAGGAAGTGTTCAAAGTAAGTTTACCCTCTGGGATGCTGACAGAGTCCTGATCAGGAAAAGATGGTCCGCTCGTAATGACATCTGAAGCTTGTTCAGTTGGAGACGGTAACTGTAGTAATGATGAACTTGACGGAAATGTGTTGAGATGACGGTCCTCTGTGAGAAAAGGCTGTGAGTCGACTGTGTGCAACAATCAAGATGAACTCTTTTAAGATGAATGAAGGGCCAGTGAACTCACCTTTTTCTCCATCTATTTGGGATGAGTTACGAGGAGAGGACTCCAAAGCACTAGTCTATGAATAAAAACAACAAATAAATTATCAAAAGTATGAAGTAGATGCTTTTTTTAAGTCCAGGAGGTGGCTTACTTAAGCACAAAATGGTTTATGGATCACCCCTTGCAGGGTTTGAATCCACTACCTTTTGGTTACCAGCCCTAGATCCACCCAGTACAGATGAATCAGGGAGGGCAACTAGTGGTCCAATAATTGACTAATCGTGAAATGGATTTAACGTAAAAAAAAAAAAAAATTACTTATTTTTTTAAAGCGTCAATATTTTTAGTGCAGGTGCTTTAAAGGCAATTAACTTAGAGAAGCAATGTCTCAGAGAGGGCTTTAACATGCTACATTAAAAAATAATATCAAACTACCTTGTTATTAATACATTACTTGCAAAATGAATGACTGACCTTGCTGTCATCTGATGTAGCTTGTCTGTGTCTTCCAGGACTAGGAGGAACAGATAGACGCTTCCTGCCTTTCTCTTGCTGGAACAAGTCCTGAAGTCTGAAGACAAAAACAACAGTTCTGTTTTTCTGATGGCAGATATTTAGTCTCTATCTCTATGGCTGTATGACTGCAGTCATCACCTGTTATTCCAAGACTGCAAGGTCTCACACAAGCCCTGCTTTTTGACCACCACTGACTCCATAACAGCTTGTAGTTGTTGTGGCGAGTCAATCGCACTGGTCTGCAGACGCACTTGTAGCTTCTCTATCCAACCGCGAAGCTCGGATTCCTCCATCTAAGACAGAAGAATATTAATTTAAAGTAATTTGACATCGGTCAATACTTTGGATGAAATGAGTAAAGTCGTGAAAATAAATTACATCTTTCTGTGCAAACATGTCCTCCATTTTTTCCTCTCTGGTCTTGCTGAAAGTGTCAGTTTTTAAAGAGGTGAGCCGGTCATCTATGGCCAGATACACCTGAGCCACCCTACAAACGATGGAGAAACAATTAATTTAGCTGACAAACCCAAAGGAGTTTAATGAGGCTGGGTGCCCAGTGGGGACTCTTACTTCTGGGAGAAGTCTTTGAGATCCTGCTGCAAGTTGGCTTTAGAGGGCCCCTGGTTCCTGATGATGATCTTCGGAGGAGGCAGACAGATCTCTAGAAGCCTCACTGAGATGTAGCTACAGGTGACAGAGTACAAACACACTTGGATTACAAAGTTCATAAAAATGTACTCAGGTAGTCATTTATATCAATCAAATATATGAGATCTATACTGTGAAGAAGCACACCTGAAGGAAGCCACCATCTGGTTGTAGGAGAAGTACTGGTGATAATCTTTATGGATGGAATGGCCACAAGGCTCGGCGTTGGCCCGGCGGGTGTACTGGTGACCATAAAAACGGAGCTCTAGATACTTGGCGAAGGACATGGACCAGGAGTCATTTGACAAAGGGACCACGGGAGTCACCTGAAACAAAACAGGTAACAATTCAAATGAATCATACTATAGCACAAAACAGCTTACTTTAGTTCTGTTTAAAAAAAAATTTTTAATTCAAAGGCTCTCCTGTTACCTGTTTACAGATACGGCACCAAGAGTAGTTGAGGATTGTGTGCTGATATCCAGGTACAGGCGAATCCAGCTCTTTGAGAACAATCTGGACACAGCCGCTACCGTGTACAAAGCGCCGGATGTGGTGCACCATGGGGGTCTCACAGTACATGCTGGGGCACTGGTAAGACGGTCTGAATTGCACCCATATATTATATATATATAAAAAAAGAATCAGAAAAATGTATAAAAATATAAATTACACATTTAAATAAAGGTGCATGTTAATTTTTTGGTATTGGTATTGTGTGACAACCCTAGGAATGATACACATTTTCCTGAAAAAAAGGAAACAAACAAAAATAAGTGTGTGGATTAATACATTACCTAAAACAGTATCTCTCCAGAAATACACCAAGAGTCAAGTCGTTCTTGCCATAAAACTCCATTGTTACAATCCTGTAAATACATAGCAGATACATTAAAAAAAAATAGACATATTCAGAATACAGTCAGTAACATCACTCTGTCATGTTAATGTTAATACATCTTGAATTAATATGATAATAATGCAAGTGTACTGAGAGTTTACCATGGACTGACGCAGGGGTTTGGTGCATTATTAGATTGTGCTGATGAGCTACTGAACAGCACACAGAGCCTCTGATGGTTGATTGGATTTAAACAGTCCAACTGAAACAATTAAAAACAATTAAATGTAGTAAAAATAATTTAATTATTAACTCATTTTAGCCACACATTTTGCATGCAATGATGTTACAGAATGATTAAAATAACTACAAAAAATAACTAATATCTTAGAAAACAAATATTTTTCCTCAATATATAATGGATACCTCTGACCCTTAATGAGTAGCGGTTTAATTTTAGTTACATTTCCAACTTTGTTATTTGCAATCCATGTCAATGCAAACAAGTATAAAAAATAAATTAATAAATCATGGTTCTAACACTGCATTAAAACAAGTTACAAACACAGCAAAAAATAAATAAATAAATAAATAAATAAATAAATAAATAAATAAATATATATATATAATTAATTAATTATATATATATATATATATATATATATATATATATATATATATATATATATATATATATATATATATATATATATATATATATATATATATATATATATATTTATATATATATACCTTGACTTTTTCCTAAGGTTAAGCACCTCTTTTCACTGACCAAAAACAATAGTTTCAAATTTGAAGAGTTTAAGGCCCTAATCATGGAAAGCGCCTCACACTTTTCAGAATGTGGAATAAAGTAATATACCCCCACCTTAGTAGCCCATGTCATTTCACTTTGTCCTGCCCCTTTATCTTCTTCACTGTCTGTCTTTATTGGCGCCTTTGTGGGCGGGGCTTCACGAAAGTGCATTCCTTCTCTTTGCCGAATGCGTCCTCCCTGGGCTCGGTAGTCAGCCAGCATGCGTGCCAGATTCTGACTGCAGCCTAGCTGCTCTGCTATACGGGCACTTGTGAGTTTGTGACAGGGCAAAATCTGGATGGTCCGTTGGTGCGACACAGTACCGTTAGTCAAGCTGGCAGAACTTGGGCCAGACTCTTTCAGCAGCTGCCTCTTGCGGCGTCCATCCAGCTCTTTCGAGTCCTTATTTAATAGAGGTGAGAGGTAAACCTGTTCTGGAAAATAATCCCGGCTAGGACAATGCAGCCCAGCCACTGTGAGCAAAAACGGCTCCCGAAAGGTAATAAAAGGTGAAATGCACAGGATAATGTCTTTTAGCTCCTGTTTAAATAAAGCTGAGATGGACTTGAGGCGGTCATCTGAGGAAGCTACATGCTCGGTCACAAACAGGTCTGTGTCATCCTGTAAGGGATCCCT
Organism: Paracanthobrama guichenoti; assembly: GCA_018749465.1. Classification (NCBI taxonomy): domain Eukaryota; kingdom Metazoa; phylum Chordata; class Actinopteri; order Cypriniformes; family Gobionidae; genus Paracanthobrama; species Paracanthobrama guichenoti. The sequence continues at coordinate 13,030,821 of CM031951.1, forward strand.
GAAGAGCCGGGCTGGGGGAAGGGAAGTCTCAGAGCTTGTGCTGTCCCGATGAACGAGAGTCTCCTCTAGCTCTTTGTTCTTCTCCTCCTCACCTGGCCCCTTGTTCACTTCCTTTGACATCTCTTTCAGGTCTGAATTCAGGAAAGGTGGTGACACCGGCTGGGGAAGGTTGGAAAAGGAGGGAAGGGGTGTGGAGGTCTTTATAATGTCATCCTCTCCTCCAGAGAAGGAAGCAACTGATACATTTTTGTCTATTCTGGGGCTTTCTCCATCTTTATAAAAAGATTCAGCGATGGAAGACTCTCTACTGTGGAGTTTGATAACCTCCTGAAGTCCTGGCTCAAAGTCTGCTTCTGGAAGAAGCGTAAGATTGTCATCCCCCAGCATGGACCCATCATTATCTTGGCTCCCACCAGTCTCGTCCTCTTCCTTTAAAGTGGTGCTTTCCAGCAGACATGGGAATGAGGAACTCTCAGCCAGGCTGGGAGGCATTGCAAACTCATCCATGAGGAAAGAGATCTCTAGCTGTGAGTGGTACGCCACACACACCATAAAAATAATAATTTCTTTCACCCGGGCCAGTTCATACTCTGAGGCACCACGGAGCTTAATAGTGCAGCCCAGCTGAGGAGGACAGCCCTCAAAAAACATCAGAGACTTCAATTCATCTGTAAACAGAAGGATCAAGTGAATTTTACAAAGCTTTTTAAAAATTACCAAAAAAAAAAAAAAAAAAAGCTAGACCTGAAAAATATGAATAAAGCTATTTTGGTAAAAATCCTAGGTCTGATCACTTAGAAAAGTAACATCACAACTATCCTTAACAAGTTAATTTAAGCATCCTAACATTATAATGTACAGCATTAAAAATGGATATTCATTTTCAGATTTGTTAAAGATTACACTGAGCTATGTTATTAAATTACTTGTGTTTTTAAAGATTAGCTTTTAGTGAGTGTTAGATGATGTCAAAGGAACAGATACTGATAAATGAATAGCTGATATGGTTACCATTTAGTAAAATGAGAAGTGAGTTAAACCTCGTTAATAACATAAAGGCTTGGTTTCACAGACAGGAATTAGATTAAGCCAGGATTAGGCTTTAGTTCAATTAGGACATTTAAGTAGCTTTTATAAACGTGCCTTAGAAGAAGAAGAAAAAAAAACATTACTGGTGTGCATCTTGAGACAACACAATGACAATATTTTAAGATATGTCAGTGCAAGTTGCTTTCAGTTAAAACAGCTTAAACATGCATTTTAGTCTGGGAATAGACTTAAACCCTGTCTGTGAAACTGGGGGAAACAGTGACATACATCATAAACAGATAGAGATAAAGACTCACTATTTGGCAGCTGGAAGGAATGCAGGTAAAACTTGTGGCAGGTACCCAGACGAGGTTTCGTAAGAAGCTGATCCATTGAAATGACTAAATCTCCCTGAGTCATTCGACTTACACGGTCCAGGACTTGCTGTGGCGATTAAAAAGAGTTATTACTTGAAACATCCCCAAGCCAGACCAAAATAACTCTTCACAACTCTAATTACGGCATTATTAATGTTCAAGGTAGAAATAATGTTCAGACAATGCCTTAAAGAGATGTTACTCACAGGTTTAACATTAATCACAAGGCTAATGCCATGCTCCAGTAGCATATCCTGAGCGATACGAGAAACAGTCTTCTCCACCAACACCAGGTTTGGTCGGACATCAACAATCCTCTGAACATAGTTCTTCAGAAACTCATGCTCCTGTAAAAAGCAAATTGTAAATGAAATGATTTTTCAGATTCTTGTGTTTTTAGCATATTATCTGGAGATAAAAAGTCTTGAAAACACATTCACAGAGATCATTTAGGCAGGGTTAGTGGCCGTTACCTGCAACACAATTGGGTCAATGCAGGTGAACTTGGTCTCTTCTCTGTACAGATACTCAATGGAGCATTTGAGGAGAAGGATCTTGGGGTTTTTGATGTAAGGGTTCATCTGTTGAGAAAATCCCAGCACTGTTAGTGCAAATATCATATGACCTCCTCTGTGGCATAATGCGGAATCAATACAAACCTTTTTGTGTGCAATATTCTTTGTGCAAACAAAGCCATTCACTACAGCAGAGTCAAATTTCTTTCCCCCTGGAATCTACAAAATATCCAGTATTAGACAAATGTATCTAGTAAATCTAGATTCATTGATTCTGCATCCACTTGCGTTCCTCACTTTTTTGATGTGGACAAACTGACGGATATCCATGTCATCATCACAGCTGCGCACATCCGGTCGCACCGTCTGCACCACCTGCCTCACCACAGGTACGATGATGTCACGCCAGGAGAGAGACAGCGATTCGCTGTACAGCAGCTGCTGCAGCAGCGCCATCATGTGGCTGTGATTAGCAGACCTGAAGAGGAAGCATTAATCATGATGTGTGCTTCCAAAAAAAGTCCCTGAACTCATTTACATGTGATGCTTGTGTGACCATACATTAGACACTTGTTTATATTTAGTATTTACTAATAGTACTGTCATTTATATTAGTATTTATTATTACTATAGTATAAGCCATATAATATTAATGCAAATAAATGCATCAGCCATATAATTCATATACATGTATTAATGAATATACTGTAAGTTACCAACCTAAACATAACATCTTATGCATTAAAATGGCAATTTTCAGAAGACTTACAGTAAACGCTCCATCGCTTTCTTTTCCCCATTCTCTTCCCGCAGCTGGTCCAAGGAGCTGTGATGCCAGCCGAGAGGAGTGAAGAGCATTTCTTTAGCTTTCTCCTCAACCCTCCGGTTAAACAAAGACTCTATGGAGAAGCATAGGTAAGACAATAGTTCATGTGCACTCATTAAGGATGCATTAAATTGGTAAAAATGCATAATTACAAATGATTTTTCTATTTAATGCTGTTCTCCAAACTCTCTGTTCCCTTCTAAGTGGTCAGTTTAAGAAGATAATTAGGTGAAGTTTTATTTCATGCTTTCTGTTGCACTTCCCATAGGTGTCCTTATGATGGAGCCTTATGATTCCCCCAACAGCTCTTTGATTCATCTATTCATAATACTCTTTTATTGGCGTTTACCATCTTTAGGTTTAAATTAAACTTCAAGCTTTCAAAAACATGTCTTAGTGATTATAAACTTTTGAATGGAAGTATTGCAACAAACCGCAATAAAGGACGCAAGAAACAATTACCTTTAATGAAGGCATCACTGATGGATATATGCTGACCTCCATCTTCAGAAAGCAGGACTTCCACTGATGTAGAGAGAGAGAGTACATGTGAGACAGGACAGTCATGAGTGGACATCGGAAGACACATTGGATTATATGGATTTAACAGAGTAAATATTGCCATACGCCGATGCCTCAGTCTAGTACATGACAATGAATTAGTTTCAACAAGTTTTTTTGAGGAAGTGGAAGTCAGTGTTACTGCTTTGTAACTGTGAGGCACGCATGACGTAGCAGCAAGCCATGCTTTTGAGGTAGTATGACAAACTGGAAATGCATTAACAGTAAATGTTTGACTAGGAAGGGAAATCATGTGAGACTTGGAAGGAAGAAATCAGTCATGCAGGACTGTATGCATAGTTAGGGCTGTTACTTCAATTGTTAATTATATTTTGGAGGGTTGGGCTAGTATTGAGTGGTGGGTCTCAGATCAGCAAGACATTGGCTCTCTTCCAAACCCTAGTGAGCTGCCTACCTAGATAGGATTTTCAGGTATCATCACCATGCTCCTGATGCAAAGCCTCATGCAGTAAAAAGCCAGTAAAATTATTCTGTCTCATAAGATGCCTAATTTTATCTTAAGTCTAAGGCAGTGGCACATTATTTTAAGATAAAGCAATCCCAGAATGCATTCTGGAGATCTCTGTGGATTAAAAAAGATCTGAGATAGCATTTGTTACATAATAAACAATTTTAAAATAATGTATTAAAATAAATATAAAAATATTATAATAATTAAAATGTGTTTTTTTAAAGAGGTCATGTCATATATATATTTTTTCTAATTTCAGTTTTTTTTTTCTTCCTAAGGGGCACTTAAATTGTTTGTCAGTAAGATTTTGCACAATAATAAATTTTTTCTTCACCACTCTTTGACCCTGAATATTAAACTGCTGTGCCTTTAACAAGTCATCACTGAGGTTTCTATGCCATTAGGTTGTAGCCTTACAAGGTAGCTGCCTATGTAGACAGTATATAGTGAGGCAGCTCATTAGGGTTTGGAACAAAGCCAGTGAGTTAGTACTGCTTTTGAAGCAGACAGAGGCAAACCAGGATGGCCAATGGGCCTCTCCGCCTCTCCTCACTTGGTGCATGGATGTCGGTTTCTGGGGTGAACGGGTCATAGGGCTCCATACTTTTTTGCTCGGCTGGGTAAGGAGGCACATGAGGGTACTTGGCCTGCTTCTTGATGTGGAAATTGACATTGTCCTGCTCCATGTTTAGGTTGATGGAGGCGGCTGAGTCACTGTCCACTGCAGAATGGAAACTGCTGACGGATGTTCTTTTGCTGGGGCTGGCCGAGTCTGGAAAATTGTGAGAAAGGGCCAGCAAATTGGTAAAGGAAAGACATACTGACTGCTATAGGATATCAGCAGTCATGGGATACTTACTTGGTGTGACATAATCATTTTCATCTGCTAGCTGCTCAGTGTCACTGTCGTCAAACTTGATGTCTTTAAACCATGATGGTTCAGAGTGTCCTTCCAGAGAATTCACACTGTCACTGTCTGGAGAGGGGGTTTCTGAGAACTCTGTGCTCTGAAAGTCAACAAACATATTACTAATATGACGAAAGAAGAAATCAAATCGAAATCAAAATCCATTTTTTATTAGAGTGCTCATTACAATAAATGATCCAAATCGGGTCGCTTATTCAAAACAATAACAAAGGCGTAGCTTGAAGATACAGTGAATAAGTGTGGAATCATGGGAGTTGTCATCTTCACCTCCACAGCTGATGGAAAGCAATCCAACGGGACTCAAGGCAGAAATCATGCTCATTGGATGAGCTTATGTATTCCAGTTTATTAACGTTACTGTGGTATAAAGCAGGGCGGGGGCGAGAGCCTGTGAGCGGGACGAGGCCGGTGGAGTGAATGCTAATGAGAGACACCTGCAAAACACACTGTCGCCTCAATTCCCATGGAGGAGCCCCAGAAATATATAAGAAGGAATGACAGCAGTGAAGAGCGAGAGAGGACCAGGCCTGGGACATTTTACGTTGCTGTTTTTATTATGCTTATATGCCAAAGTTGGCCGCTGTCGCTGCTTTCGTTATGTTGTTTATGTGTTATTAGATTTCTCTATATTTGTCCAAGCAGTTGTTGGGGAGGCTCGCCAATGTATCCAATTTCTCTAATACATAAAATAAGTAAGCTTAACCAGAGTTCTTGAGGGAGAAATAATTTATTGAAGGTAGTATTGTAGCACAGTTCTTCGGCAGCAATGTTAGCGTGTCGGCCTTCAAAGAATCTTAACCCAAAGTTCTGTCTGTGGGACAGAACTTTATGCATGAAGACAAACAGGCTACATACAATAGAAAACTGTTAAGACCTCCTACAAGAGAACCATCTACACTGCAATCTACTCTGAGCAATGCCGTTTCTTCACGCCCATCAGTTTCTATGGGCCATACATCACACCTTTACAGACACAGATAATTGACTGCATCTGAGGCAGTCACAATGTTAATGCACATGACTAAATGATTGAAGATGATTGAAAATATTCATAATCTTTCAGTCTATTACAATTAAAGTAAAATTTAATCCCATCTCCTTCCCTCAGCTTGAACTATGTTACAGTTACATTTGATCACTTAAATTCGCATTATTTTAACATTTGAGATAATGCAAGTACACAATTGAACAAAATATATAACAGCTGGTGGTTTTTGGATATTTTAATGCAAAAATCCTACAAATTGTGCCTTTAACATAACTGGCAAATATTTATTCTTTTACTCACCTGGAGAGGGCGATAGAGGGCATACTCATCACGGAAGATCTGATCATGATGTGTTACGCAGTCAAGCCAGCGGCCATCTACCAAAGCCTGCCCAATAGCTATGGCCTGAGCCCTGTGTCCGAATAATTGAAAGTTTAACAACATTAACACTGTTATTTTACTGTTTATTAATGTGAAGCTGCTTTGAAACTATCTGTATTGTATAAAGTGCTATATAAATAAATGTGACTTGACTCAAGAGAATGCAAAGAAAACAAAACACTTTTATATCTTAAATTAACATTTTAATGTCTGACCACACTTGAAGATGTAATGAACCAAAAAAGCTTGTCAAAACCATTTTATTGGTTCTTACCGAGTTGAAATAGTGCCGTTTCGTAAGAGCCAGTTGACCAACTCTTTACCGACAATGCAGTTGGGGTAAGTACGCAGCCAGTACCGATGGTCCTGGAACTCCATCCCTGTACTGTTGTGGCAAATCTTCTTCCATAGATCTTTAAGTTGAGAAGAGTCCTACAAGATAATCAGCTATTATAGTTATTATATAACAACATACTATAACACACCATAAAACAACAGGAAAGTTGAGGAGGAATCTGTATAAGACCGTTCGTACCAGAAGGATCTTTCGCTCCTCTTCACTGTGGTCGGTCTTGGATAGGGTCCGGCTGTTCTGTGGACTAACTGAACTCTCATAGGCAGGAACTATGGTTGAGGCAGAGCGGTCCAAAGACAGGTTGGTCACACTAGCTGACCTTAACACAAGCAATAAATGGATAACATTGTATTTATACTCTGTAAACATAAGCATTGAGTGAAAAATCTTTGACCAAAATACATCATAATCACCTCTTCCTGGCTGGTGACTTGCCCATATCCTCTTGGACTACTGTAAGTCTGGAACTGAGACTACTGTTCTGAGATTCCTGATGACTAGAGTGATCACACACATACATGAAAATGTCAGCAACAGCTTAATCATTTCCCTCTGAAATAGTCAAATATTAATAAATGACAGTCAAGCTTTGCATGAAACAGTCACACTCAAGAGCAGCAGCATGTCTTCTCTAGGAGGTCATGCAAAACAAAAGTAACACTAAAACTCACTTCTTCCTCATCCCAATGGAATTTTTTCTATGCATGGAAAGAGAAAGGAGAAAAAATGTGCACATGAGCAGTAGGAGCAAGCTGATTGAATATAGGCGAGCAGAGAGGGTTGAAGTTCATTTGCATCATAATAGTCCTGTGACTGGGGGTATGATATACCATCAGATCAAAAAGCTTTCTAGGAGTAACATGGCATGGTTCACAAAAGAGTAAACATTGACTACAGTAGGAAAAAACAGCAAAGAGAGAGTCTTTGCTCAGAACTGTTTAAAGACAAAATTATTTCAAGAAGCTAGCGAAATGAATCCCACAAAACATGTCCAGTTCATATTTCACTAATTATACTTTGGATAAAGAAAATGAAGCCTTTTAGGACAGTTAGGTTTTTTGCAAATAGTTAACTTTTTCATAAACAAAAGACAGTCAAATAATACTACCAGTATAAATACTTAATCATTTAATGAATCTATCATTGTTTATTACATCACAGTAATGAGAATTGGTTTCCTGCTTAATTAATATGATTTTAATGTCATCATGCAAAATATCTTAAGGGTCCTAAACAAAGGCTTTATTTTCTTTAAGGACAACAGAATGTATTATTCGCTTTTTGCTTTTAATGTGAAAAAAAAACCCAGACATGTTCTTGACAGGTTTCATGAGCTTTACCAAGCAACATGCTTCACTCCATTTAAAATGATTTCAACAGCAAACTATTTTTAATGGAAATAAATTTCAAAGAAACAACATCTTAAGGTTCACTTTTCTTTGTACATCCCATGTTATTTGTTAACTACCAATTTGCTTCTATGCTTTAAATGAATCATAAATTATGAGGCAGATACTTGACTAGATGGACCTAGGAGGGCCAATCCTCCTACAATCCTCATGTGAAAGAGATAAACAGCGATATAAATGATTATGGTAAGAAAGCAGTGTTAAAACAGAGCAGAGAAACACCATAGCGGGATAAGGTAAAGTGAGCAAGAACAATGAAATAGATAGTGATATGTCCTTATGCCCCGCCTCTTTTATGTGGTTTCACCTTTGCCAGGCCAGGTCCTCTTCCAGGAAGATGTTCCGGCTGGATTTGCGGCCCCCCACAGGTGTGCGTGGTTCGGTGACCTCTAGCACACACATGGAGCAAGTTGAGTCTGACAGGGCGCTGAGATCTTCTCCGATGGAGCTTGAGTCAGCTGAGTGAGCGTAGCTCAATGCGATCTTACGACAGTACGTACATGCCCGTAAATCACCTGCAGTATGAAGCCAAAAGAGACAAGAAGTTAGACAACCAACCAAGGTTATTATCGTTAAAGCTAAAACTAAAAGTATTATAAAACATTTCTGTTCATTGAAATAAAGCTTAAATAAAATAAAATATAAATATTAGTTGAAAAAAGTAAACTAAAAGGTAAATTAGAAATGTTGCCCTGCAATAAACTGAAATAAATTTAAGCTGAGGCACTAAAATGATTAACTGGAAATAAATAAATAATAATAAATTAAAAGAAATTAAACCTAAATAGCAAGAAAAAATAGAGGAAAAAAAAATCAAAATAACAAAAGCTAAGAAAGCTAACAGTATAAAAATAAAAGCTCATTCAAAATATGAATAAAAGACTATAATAAAACTAAATAAATTTATAAAATAAAATGCAACATTTGCCATTTCAACCATTTTTTTTACATTTTCAAGAACAACACAGATTTGGCTGTCACCAGAAAGAATAGAATGCTATAAAAATGAGTAAATTGTTACATAAAAAAAAGTAATTTTAAAAGGTGCCCTAGAATGAGTTGAAACAATATTTTAAATTGTTCTCTGATAGCTACATCGAGGGTACGTGGTTTATTTAAGGGCAAAAATTGTCCAGATACGGTTTTACAACCCTAGAAATTGTCCCTAGAATGAAACGGGCTGTTTTTGCCTTATTTGGAAGGGTCATGAATAATAATGATGAGCTCTGCTCTGATTGGCTCATTTCTGCTCACACAAGTGCAGTTATTCAGCAAACACAATCGCAAACAGCACAAGCGGCTCGTGAGTCGTGACAGAAATAATCACACAATAATCGTTTAATCGTTAAGGACGTGATTTTTTTGTTAACGAAATTGACACTAGTGAGAGCAAACTAACAATTTTGAATTCAATTGGTGCTGTATCCTGTTATAGATAAACATCAACCATGCCTGTTGACAGTTCTGTTCTGTGGGAAGGCTATGAAAAGTGCTCACATCCCCTGCACAGCCTGGAACATAACATTTATAGCCATGATCTGCCGTTTTCACTATAATATCTGCAGAAGTTCTGATGATTCGGCTGTGCAGGTCCACGTTAATACTGCCCGGCCTTGAATATGGGCTGGTAGGCTACATACAAATGTGGGGAGGCGTAAATATTAATGAGCCAGACTGTTATGTCACAGTCTGTGTTATGTTGGTTATGTTGACCATTTTTCAGTGGTCTTTTTCAAGCACAATATTCACATATGAAGGAGGAAACAATGGTGTTTGAGGCTCATGGTATGTTAGTTATTTATTTATTTGTCATTACACATGTACAAGTACAGTATAACGAAATGAAGTTTGGAGCAAGCCTCCGGGCCGCAGCCGATTAGTCAGGCGCCGCCACACGCTCTCCAGAAATACAAGAATGCAGTTTAGCAAGCATTACATGGCAAAACACAACAAAACATAAACATAAACATGACACAGTACACGTGGTCACGTGATGGGATTTTTTGTATGGAAGTGGGAGAGGAGATAGATAAAGACAGGCAGACGGTTGGAGGCGGGGTGGGATCGGGTAGGTTAGACAAAAAGTGCTAGAGCGCTAGAGCACAGCGGGAGCAGAGTGAAAACACGTCTGCACGGATTGAAGGACAGAACAGGACTACAGGACTACAGAACAGGACTAGTTCCATGTACAGAACTCGTATTATTCAACTATGCCAAGGTAAATACAGTTTTTTATTCTAGGGCACCTTTAAATATTACTTATATGCTTAAATTGTCCATGGACCTCCTAGAATGACTCCCTTGTTACACAGAGGGTCTCCATTTGTATATCTCTGGACTACTGTATTCTGACAACTGTCTATGGTTAAATGTTTGGGGTCCAAAACCAACCTAAATATAAGAACAACCAAAGTAAGGTAACAGTTTCTCAGAGAATTCAGTCTGACTGAATGTCATGATCTGAATAGTTAAGGTGAGTTTACAGCATTAAAATATCTGAGAAAAAATAACTTGAGGCTTTTTAATTAAGGACTGATTCCTCCTAAAAGGTCAAAGTGCAAAGACAAATTCTTACCTTTTTCAGAATCACACTAGTTGGTCAAGTTGATCAAGTCAAAGTTCAAAAATCACACTACAACCAATTTAAAATCAAAGGCCAAAACCCACTGCAAACACACACAGCATGCTAGAGGTGCTCTTACTCTTAATCTGACATAGCTGCTTGTCTCCTTGTCGAAAGCCTCTTTAAAGAGGCTACGTCCACAAACCAGCGGTCAGAACGAGACCCTCGCTCCCCAAAGCAAACACCCCAACAACACTCACCCGTGTAGCCCATGAACTTGCCAGGAATTTCCTGGTTGCAGCATCGGCTGCAGAAGATTTGGTCACAGAGTCGACAATGGTGACGCCGTCGGAAGGTTGTGAATTTCTCATTGCAGTCGTAGCACTCTTTACACTGACTGTCCGGCATCCAGTACTGTTTCAGATCACTGTCCTGGAACAGAAAGACACGATTCACATCTCTTACATCCAACAACAACAAAATACACCACTGTTGTAATCTGTAGTAGATTCCATTCACATCTGAACCAATGCCTCTTTTGTCTATAAGCTTTCAGTCATCGGTATAGAAATTTTCCCAACTAATTCACTGGAAATCAATACCTGACTTTTCCCCTCCATGATCTCCTTAAGTCTCTTGAGGGCTGTGCGTAGCTGGACAGCTGTTCGAGGGTCGTGGCTGCCCAGAGGTGTTTCTGATTTCCGCCGACCCTCTATAAATGCAAAGAAACACAGAAGCACCAGTAATGTACAAATTAAGATGTTAAACCAACTCCAAAGTACAATATGCAGATGAAAATACATGGCACACATGCTCATTCAAAACCAAAGCTTGCAGTGAAATATCCACCAGCACTCTTGATCCCGTCAATGATTGCTTATGTCAGCCAGCATAGGCCAGGGTGTATTCTTAGGATAATAACTAGACTATGAATGAATAGAAGCATATGAAATTACTAAGATCAGCAACTAAATGTTCAGTTCACAGCACCAAAGGAGTCGGGGAAGAACTTCAGACAGTTCGTTTGGCACACCATTTCACATGCAACAAATGTGGTTAATTTAAAACTATACACTGCAAAAACTATTTTCTTAATCAGTATTTTTTTATTATTATTATTTTCCAGTAAGCATATTTAAATATCTTTAAAACAAGATAAATTTACTTGAGAGTAATGTAAGATTCTAAGACTTGCTTTCAGAAGTTTACCTTGACTTAATTGCCCGGTAGTTTAGCTATTTTGGTATTTTAGTATTTTTATAAAGCCAGTGTGATAAAAAAATAAAAATAAAATAATAATAAAAAAGGAGATTTATTCTCTGAAAACAAGCCTTAGTTTATTTGTTTCTCAAGGACAATTATCTTTTTTAAGGAATTTTTATCTCTAAAACAAACAAAAAATGCTGATAAAGAATTTTTTTGCAGTACACACATATAATCCAACTCAGTGCTGATGAATTCAAGCAGTTAATCATCTCAGGGATTTATAAAACTGACTTCACACATATGAAATAAAATAAAGAATCCTCACCTTCCCACTCCACTGTGAACAGAAAGGAACATACACACAACTTTAGCCTAAAATATTTCTGCACATGCAATACGTTTATCGTTGTAAAATGCAATCAACACTCCCAAAATCATCTTGTTTGAAGCTTCCAAATAAGAAGTGATGGTTAACAATACTCATTTACCACTCAAATTATCGCCACAACTCCAGAAAGTGGTTTTGCAGGTTTAGACAAACTAAATTTCATGGATTTCCTGAACAGCTGCCTGAATTTTCACTTACATTATATGTCCAGTGGCCCTCCTGAGAGTGGTATGGATCATACAAGGGCAGAGTCTAGCCTTTGAATCAACTGTTATCTTCAATGATAAACCCTATGAGAGCCAGGCTCCAGTGACTAGTCATCAATCAAAGAGACCACTGATAGGGTTGCTTTTTCTAACTCTAGCAAGAGCATGTTTTAAGGAATTCAGAACAATGGTTTGTCTATGGAGGAACAAAGGATTTTAGCATATAAGATATTAGAATATATATTAGTATAGGGTTACTGAACGTGTTCAGGTCCTATTTCACCCCAAAATCAAAAGATGATATGTAAATACATTCTAAAACCTGGATGATAATTGTGGACAAGTTAAAAGGCAAATGATTACAAGTATATGTAAAGCTGCGTTTTTGTACCTGAAGCAGTGGATGTTCTTCTAAAAAGTTCAGAATGTTTCCTGTGGGTTTCAGAGCCATGTACGGAATGAGAGGGACTTGACCAGTTGCGCCGTGGCCCCTGTGGTGATGATGAAGCTGACTGACTTTTCTCAGTCACTGATGCAGGCCGTCCTTCCTCTGAACAATTGAAACCAACACAAAAGCTTGGTCAAAAGATAGAAGATTTAGGTGGAAACAGTGGATTTAGGTTGAAATTTTGTGGTGACTGTATGATTTTAAGAAAGAATTTGCATTGTGTTGACATTTCTTTTAATCTTCTTATCCCGAAATCATTTCCCCCATTTATTAATTCTATACTTTTATTTACCTTATCACTTGCTATACTTTTATTTCTGTACAAAAGCTAGACTTACCAAGCTTAGCAAGCTTTTTTGCTGGTGCAATGTTTGCACCTGTTTTTTCTAAAAGGGATGAAAGGGAGAGGTTAGAGACTATAAATGAGGTTTGAATTTAAAATGTTACAGATAATCACACTGATTAACTGTAAATCAAGACTAATATTTGAATGTCATTTGAATTCCCGAAACTTCTCTCTTGTAGTACATCAGAGTTTTCTTCAGCTCCCTGACTTGATGATCAAATATATTACCTAAAAATAATCATTAAATAACAATGTCCAACACAAATGCAACTTCATTATAACAGAGCAAAAGAGAATCTGTGTATTCCATACTTATAAAGGCTGAACTTTTGTTAAACCCATTCGATTTTCTTTTTGTTTTTGTATTTAAGTACACATACAATATAGAGTTTCACTTCTCTAAAGTGTATCACCTTCTCACAATAAGCTTTTTACCCCTCAAGTTAGGGTGTACTACTTCTTTAATAGAGGGTATTTATTCAATCATTGATTCCTGTCAGCCCTATGAACAGTTTGGAGTAAAACTCCTATGCTTTTATAACGTCATTTTAATGATTCCCTTTTCAGTCTTGTACTGCAATGCTTCCAGCAGGAATAGCCTGTTGATACTATACATAGGGACAAAAAACAACAACATGAAAGTAAAAGAAGTAGTCGAGTGGAATGCGCTCTGTTCTCCTGTGTCACATGACTCTTCAATACTATTCCCTGCTCTGCTATGCTGGAATTTTTTAGCAGAGCAGAATCCTGTACACACTGGAAACCCCGAATAAGTTGGCAAAACTCAAAAAAAGGAGTTGCCTCAAATTTGTTTAAGTTAAGAAATTTAAAGTTTAAGTAAGCAGAACTTTTTGTAATCATACATTTGAATTGCTCTGAACTTGAAATATTTGAGTAAGCTAATTCATACATTTATCTTATAAATATCATGTAATCTAAAATTTTTAGTAGTGGAAACTTGACTAGCTTTAACTAGCTAATTCAATAAATGCCACCGTACTAATTGGTTACACAATGCTTTGGTAGTATTAGCATAGAATGAGGACAGCAATATAAGACATTTAACATATATCTGTTCTCAAACTAAGCTCATGCTCCACTCCATGATGGTAACCCTAAAAAAAAAAACATCATAACAGAAACTCTTCTAAACTAGTATAACAAAACATTAATCAACGTTAATCTTGCACAAAAAAACATAATATAACACTTAATTTTGAGTGTCATGGCAAAGCATACTGGGAAATAGAAATCCCAGCCCAGTTTCAGTTATACGCAAGGCTAATATGTAAGTTTTGAGAACTCAGAAGAAAAAGAAAGTTCTAAATACTCTAATTAATTAATAAGTTAATTAGGTTGAACTAATGTGTTTAATTAGAGTTGGCTCTACTTATTTTGAGCACTCTCTAAAAGCAGAATGACTACTACATAACCTTGAACTTGAAATCAAAAGTTACTCAAATTATAAAAAAATATTCAGATTAAGGTTTGGTATGTACAGCACCTACATTCACATAATTGCATAAAGCAATGCAATGAAGGGAGATCAATCAGTGTTTGATGACAGAAAACAAACTGTGAACCCTTGAAACCAAATGAATGATCTGAAGACTTAAAAAAAAAGAAATGCAGGTGCAGATGTTGATTACGGCATAATGGCGTGAAATAATTCTGTTTCACCTTTGTTGAATCGGAACAGGCTGACGAAAGAGCTGTAAGCTGAGCGCAGGGGCGGCTCGTCCTGCTCGGGGGTTAGGGGTTTGAAGTGCGTTAGATGGGAGGGACTGGTGGGCGAGAGTGGACTGGAGCTCTGAGCCGCCATCGCAGAGGACGAGGAGGAAGTCTTGTCTTCGGCAGCCATGTCACTGCCCCTGCAGTAAAGAGAAATGTCAGAGGATTTCGCTACAAGAGGTGATAAGCTTGAGTTTGTTGCCAAGCCCTATTTGTTTGAACCGCAAGAGGCATCTACCCTCACCTAAGCTTATGCTACTCCTACATCCTACGTCATGCATCAGGTCAGAGGACACTCTTCCACCGAAACTCGACTTTACCGTTAACGGAAGCCAGTGATTATAGTTTATAAAGTTCTAAATATGGATATTTTCCTTACAAAAACGCATGGCTTCGCTTCAGAAGGCCTTTATACAGGCCCCGGCCCCGGAGCCGTATGGATTACTTTTATGATGGATGGATGTGCTTTTTTGGGCTTCAAAATCTAAGGTACCATTCACTCCCATTATAAAGTTTGGAAGAGGCAGAATATTAAAAAAAAATAACTCAAATTGTGTTCGGCTGAAAGACAAAAGTAATATACACATATGGCTTGAGTAAATTATGGGACAATTTTCATTTTAGGGTGAACTAGCCCTTTAACCCACCCTTAAACCTACCCATACCACCAAACCTGTCCTCACCGTACCCATATTCTACCTCAATTCTACAAGTGCAAGACCTAACAATGTACCTAACAAATTTAATGTGAGTACATAGTCGTTAAAGACACCTAATATAAAGTGTGATTTATATTTTACTTAATATGATAGTGGCATCTAACATTATTAAAAAAATTATAATTAAAAATAAAACTGAAAGTGTAAAACATATTTAACTTAAAAACTAACTTTTTAGAACAATAAAAAAAAAAATAAATAAATAAAAAATCAAATAACATAACACCCTTAGCTTACATGTATTATTTATTTAGCATAAATAATCATTTTTATTTCATATAGGCCTATGGACATTCATTGCAGTTGCACCACCTAACTTCCTGGTTGCACCACCTGACTTTTGCAACAAATTTTACATTGAACGGGTTTCTACTTGGAAGCCTGTATCAACTTTTGCCTATGCTAGCAAGTTCATATGTAGAATTTTTAAATACAATAAAGAGGTTTATGATAAAATAGCATTTTCCTAGTTTTACACTGGCTGTATCACCTGACGTGAGTGTACCAACCTAACCATATCATGCTTACTGTTATTACTTTGTCAATTCGTAATAAAAAAAAAAAACAGTTGAATTTGTGCCACCCTGACATTTGAGAATATACAAATCGCCAGACTAGTTTTTCAGCTTTAAAACTACTGATATTTATACAGTTTGTTCATATAAAAAGTTTCAAACATAAAACTATGCCACAGTATTTTATTTGGAATTTCTTATTATTAAAACACCATTTTAAATAGTTCTCTTAGTCAGTTCATTTGTACTGAGGGGTGCGCCACCTGACATTTTGGGGGTTTAAGATTTTAAACAAGTGGGTAGTTGACAAATAAGCAGTAAAAAAATAGTATTTTTATTAGGCCATTTAATTAGGCTTTTTTTTTTGTAAAACACCACTTTTGAAGAAAAGAAATGCATATTGCTTCCTTGTTCTGTCTCATACAGTGCAGACGTGTTTTCTCTCTGCTCCCGCTGTGCTCTGGCGCTTTGGTATTTTGACTTTTCTTTTTCTCTCTGACCCGCTGCTTGCTGGACTCCTGAAAATACTGAAATGGAATTGATTAACTGGTCAATCAGCGCGATCGATAGGATTTTCTCACAAAGGAAGGGTGCCCCGGGAGAACCCACCTGCCCGGACGGGACCTTTGCTGCAGGGTACGTGATGGACGCATGGAACAACTGGCAAGTCCTGTGCCTGGAGGCTCTGTCCGTGGAGGATGCAGAAGATTTATACATGATTGGATTATTGATGGCGGGGTTCCTATTCTTTGGCTTTGGGATTGCCCTGACCTATCGGAAGATTGGTAAAACAGCTGCAAGCAAATTCACCCAGCCGCTGTCTGTGGAAATTAAGGAATGCTTCGGGGTTGTGTGTGACCGTTTGAAGGAATTAGATCAGAGAGTGATACAGATTGAGGAACTGAACTGTAACAACGCAGTCTGGACTGCGGATACGCAGGGAAGAGTGGGCTCCATCGGGGGTCAGATCGGTGAACTTTTACGGACTGTAACCGGTCTGGCCATGAGGCTGGACGTAATGTCTAGGGAAACTGCACGGACCGGACGCGAGTGCTGAGGACCAGAACTGATTGATTGATTATGATCCGGACAAATTACCGAAGATCATCAAATGGATTAAAAAATTGTATTTGCCTGACCTAATCAACTACCCCACCCGAACCTCACTTGTCCCTATCTCTCGGTTGGGAGGTCAGCCTGACAGCTTGGTCTGCTATCTTTCCCTGTGCACTGCCTTATCTCCCTTCAAGGACAAACCATAGAACTGAACTCGAAAACATCTGAAGTTATGGCTAACATTCTCACACAACACAATCTCAGACTCACTCGCACCATACACACCCGATCCCGATCCCAGCCCCCCTCCATCCGTCTGCCTGTCCTTATCTATCTCCTCTCCCACTCCATACAAAAAAATCCCATCACGTGACCACGTGTACTGTGTTATGTTATGTTTTGTTGTGTTTGCTATGTAATGCTTGCTAAACTGCATTCTTGTATTTCTGGAGAGCGTGTGGCGGCGCCTGAAAAGGCTGCGGCCCGGAGGCTTGCTCCAAACTTCATTTCGTTATACTGTACTTGTACATGTGTAATGACAAATAAACTTGAATCTTGATATTGTTAAGTAGTGTGAAGTCTGAAGTTCGAGAAAATATAAGGGGTCACTAACACTGTTTTTTTGAACATTTGTACTGAAATCTGCCTATGGTGACAGAAAAAATTAAGAATATAGGGGTGTCGCACCAAAGGACAGCAGAAATGAACACTTTTATAGTTGTTCCAAAAAAGTCACATATTTGAACAATTCTGAGACAAAATCTTACCATGTGCACATGTCATGGGCTTCACAGTAACATGACCTTGAATGGGGTCCTTCAACTAATTAAACTTGTCAGTGGAATTGCCCGATTTAACATCGGGATATGGTGTCACACAGGAGGACATTTTCGGTTTCAAGTTCCTACCCTTTTAGAAATATATGGATGGAAAACAAAGATTGTCATTTGCTAAAATAGACATTTGTAAAATTATACCTGATGTATTTATTAACATTTGTATGCTTTTCTTTTCATTTATAAAAGTTGAACCATGTCACACCATAGGACAATTTTGAGATTTGGCTCAAAAAAAAAACTTTAAGAAATCTAAAGACATTCCTTTCTGTCCTTCTATTCGTGCAGACGTGTTTTTCTCTCTGTTCCCTGCTGGCTCTCGCGCTGTTTTGTTTTGTCTAGTGTTTCGTCTCTTCTCTTCTCTGACTGCTGCTCTGCTGGACTCTTGAAAATACTGAAATGGAATTGATTAACTGGTCAATCAGCGCAATCGACAAGATTTTCTCACTAAGGAAGGGTGCCCCGGGAGAACCCACCTGCCCGGACGGGACCTTTGCCGCAGGGTACGTGAGGGACGCATGGAACAACTGGCAAGTCCTGTGCCTGGAGGCTCTGTCCGTGGAGGATGCGGAAGATTTATACATGATTGGATTATTGATGGCGGGGTTCCTATTCTTTGGCTTTGGGATTGCCCTGACCTATCGGAAGATTGGTAAGACAGCTGCAAGCAAATTCACCCAGCCGCTGTCTGTGGAAATTAAAGAATGCTTCGGGGTTATGTGTGACCGTTTGAAGGAATTAGATCAGAAAGTGATAGGAATTGTGGAACTGAACCGTAACAACGCAGTCCGGACTGCGGATACGCAGGGTAGAGTGGGCTCTATCGGGGGTCAGATCGGTGAACTTTACGGACTGTAACCGGTCTGGCCATGAGGCTGGGCGTAATGTCTAGGGAAACTGCACAGACCGGACGCGAATGCTGAGGACCAGATCTGATTGATTGATTATGATCCGGACAAATTACCGAAGATCATCAAATGGATTAAAAAATAATAAATTGTATTTGCCTGACCTAATCAACTAGCCCAACGAACCTCACTTGGTCCCTATCTCTCGGTTGGGAGGTCAGCCGGGCAGCTGTCTGCTATCTTCCCTGTGCACTGCCTTATCTCCCTTCAAGGACAAACCATAGAACTGAACTCGAAAACATCTGAAGTTATGGCTAACATTCTCACACAACACAATCTCAGACTCACTCGCACCATACACAACCTACCCGATCCCACCCCCTCCAACCGTCTGCCTGTTTATCTATCTCCTCTCCCACTCCATACAAAAAATCCCATCACGTGACCACGTGTACTGTGTCATGTTTATGTTTATGTTTATGTTTTGTTGTGTTTGCTATGTAATGCTTGCTAAATTGCATTCTTGTATTTCTGGAGAGCGTAGGGCGGCGCCTGAATAATCGGCTGCGGCCCGGAGGCTTGCTCCAAACTTCATTTCGTTATACTGTACTTGTACATGTGTAATGACGAATAAACTTCAACTTCAACTTCAACAAAGCAGTTTTTATACCAACAGGTCCATGTAAGACAAAGAAATGTTTAACCATTTACTGCATTTTAAATGATGACAATTGATGACTAATTATATAAAATCTTGTGTGACAGTGAAAATGCCATGTCAACAACCCAGGTGCATAATGGAAAAAGTGGCAAACTTGCAAATATAATTATTAGCTATGCAAATATTATGTAAGGTCTTTATACTCGCTTTATACTATACTCTTATAAAATGCTGCTGTTTCATGCTTTTGATGCCTTGCATTGCATTGTAAACAAAACTTCTCTGATATCAACACAACTCTAGGTTGAATCTGAAGTTTATGGGGAAGTCAGTCATGTGAACTATATAACGTTAACCTCACTAAATCATTATAAATAAGAACATGTGATTACACAGGATTGCTGACTACAGAACAAAACATAAGAAAAATCACAAGGAAGATTGTAAGAGAAGTTGACCTTCTGCACAATGTGTTATCAGTTCAAACACCCAGTCAATTATGATTTATAAAATTATTTCTCTGTAGGAATGCCAGTGAGAAAGTAACAGCCAATCACTACAGCTACTAATGCACTCATTTCAGAACAAGGAGGGGCACTTTAGAGTAACTGTATGCGACCAAGTGATATGTATAGACTAGAGTAATGGCTCAAAAAGGCCGGAAACCGAAAACGAGTTAATATGTCATGTGATTCCCTGAGAATTATACTATGGCGAAGGCCAATATTGGCGTTAGCGGTACCAGCGGCCAGCGTCCAATGAACTAACTGCCCACCTGACTACTAGTGCCAACCAGAGTCGTTTTCTATGGCTCTGGTGCCAACATCCTAACGTCTGCCTGTCACGCTATCAGGTAAGCGTGCATCCGCCTTCGCCATAGTAGGACAAGTACATTCGCATTCCGTGGCGTTTATTAGTATACTTTTATCATATACACGTTGAGCTAATTTTACAGCTGTTGCAGTGCGTTACCCCTACATGAGCAGTACTATTACAAACCATAGCGTTATTATTTATGCAAACTCAAAACAGATCATGAGCGAAGTGGATGAGAAAAACTATAAATAGGTGTAGTGTATTTCAAAATGCACATTACCTAACATCCGAACACATAACAGAATGCTACAGAGCTAATAATACAGATGGATACTGAGATGAAATACAGATGAATACTGAGATATGTCACATTTAAGATGTGATGCTGTTCATTCATTTAATCTGCTAGGCTTATACTTAAGACACATTCAGCTTTGCTTGCGGTCATTTTACATAATATATAACGTTACATAATATATTTAACATACACAGTTATTTCTGACAACAAAAAATTTCCTGTTTCCTCCATCAAAGGCCCCGGTAAAGTTAGCAAAGCTAGCTGGCTGGTAAACTAATAACAACATACATGTATCATGGCATAAAATAAATGTTAGACGTACCTGTGCCGTCTCTTTTTACACCATGTCAATGTCAGCTGTTTAGAGACGCCATTAATCCTTAATGCATTTATCAAAAGACATTTTCTGTTAATTCCACCCTTGTGATGTTCAGCGACTTGATCAGACCCTCTTAGTCGATAACAGAGAGTTCGATTAGTGTTATGATAGCGCTGCTCGTGATGTTAAATCAGGCATAGCCAATCGATTAAAAACAATGATACATTTCAGGGTACTTCTGCTGCCTTCTTCACCTGCTATCGGAAATGTCCTACTTCTCACTTCTGAAGTCGTGATTTCCTTTATGCATTCTTGATTGGCTTGAAGGTGTCTGGTCAGTTCTTCATTTAATGGATGAAGATGGAAGTCTGTACAAGTATTTAGCAAGCTTATTATAAACCTTTGGTTAAAAAAATAAAATAAAATTGCGAATACAGGCTACATCAGCTTTCTAGTGGCTCCTAAAGCCAAGGGAACTCATTTTAAAATATTCAGTGGTATACCATCAAGTGAATTTTTAAGACCCGATTTAATTTAGAAGAAAATGCCTGTATTTGCATGTATAAACATGCATTTTAGTTTCAAGTTGACATAGAGACAACTGATCTTTTTTTTTTTTTTTTTTTTCTCAAATATTTTCTGGTTAAATATGTCTTATTGGTTGGAGACAAAGATCCATTCACTGCCCACTTATGATAGGAAACATTATGTTTGTAATGCTGTTAGATGATAACAAATAATTTTTCATTAATGTAATGTTGATTCTGGGAACGTTTTTCATTCATAAATGCAAATGTATGAAGACAAAACCATATTTTTCAAATATTTTCCATCATTGGATTGTATGAAAATTAAAAGGCCAAGAAATATGTTGGAATACTAGAGACCCCTTCTTGTTTTTATATTTTCTTTCTTTTCTCAGATTTTGTCATTTTCTTTTATTATTATTTGTATATTTGACTAATATGTGCCTTGCTTAATCACTTGTTTATTTGTATTCATCAATGCCTTTATGTGTGTATATTCTTTCTGTTTTGTTCTTCATTATATATATATATATATATATATATATATATATATATATATATATATATATATATATATATATATATAAATATATATATATATATATATATATATATAAATGTAAACTAAGAAACTAGTACTTAAGTTAATTCCAATAGCACGTGAAGGTAGCATTATTCCTGTAATTTTAAAATATTGTTTATTATATTTATTATTATTGTTGATAAAATGTCTGAAATCTCATGTTGTATTTGTTTATGAATTTATAGGAGTCATAACCTCATAACTGGTATGTCTGACTCATATCTGGTCATATGTCTGACTAATATTGGCTTAATTTTATTTAGATTTAGAACTTGTATAGGGATGTGTATATCATACAGAGCCAGTAGCCCATACAACACACAATTAAGAAACATATATAAATGTAAACTAAGAAACTAGTACTTAAGTTAATTCCAATAGCACGTGAAGGTAGCATTATTCCTGTAATTTTAAAATATTGTTTATTATATTTATTATTATTGTTGATAAAATGTCTGAAATCTCATGTTGTATTTGTTTATGAATTTATAGGAGTCATAACCTATGTTCATATCTGGTCATATGTCTGACTAATATTGGCTTAATGCTTTTATTTAGATTTAGAACTTGTATAGGGGATGTGTATATCATACAGAGCCAGTAGCCCATACAACACACAATTAAGAAACAAAAAGATAAATTGTCAATTAATAAAAAAAGAAAGAAAACAGAACATTGACAGTGACCCCTAGTGGTTATGATTGATATTTTATAAGGCAAATCATTTAACTTGTCCAAACAAGTAGCATAGGCCCGGTTTCACAGATAGGGCTTAGATTAAGCCATTAGGCTTTAGTTAAATTAAGGCATTTAAGTATAGCTTTTATAAATGTGCCTTATGAAAAAAAAAAAAAAACATTACCTGTGTGTATCTTAAGACCAAACAATGTCACTGACATATTTTAAGTTGCTTTCAGTCTCAAACATGCATTTTAGTCATTTAAGCCTTGTCTGTGAAACCTGGGTTTAATGTAATAAGACTATTTAATTCTAGTCTTCTAGACATATAGAAAACATCTTTACGAATGAACTCTTTAAGATTCACACTCTGTCTTGCATGAATTCCGCTTCGTCTTCAGAACTTTGTGTTCAGATTTTGTCCTCTCACTCCTTATGTTAGCAGACCGTTAATCCTCATTTCTTGCAGTTTTCTCTTCCTTCACATGTCTGTCTGCTGAAATGGGTGGCAGTGAGGATCTCTTTAATAGCACAGAATATGGAAAAACTCAAGTCAGAGTACGCATAATTATGTGCACGAACGTGAATATGCATAAGTAAATGTGTAGATAAAAATGCATCAGAAAATATTAGCCAAAGTATGCATACATATGGAGGACAAAACCTGCAAAAACAATAAATAAATATGCAAATAAATAAACAAAAAAATAAATAAATCCACAAAATTCTACATAAATAAATGTGCAAATAAATCCATAAATCCATATATATATATATATATATATATATATATATATATATATATATATATATATATATATATATATATATATAATATGCTTTTCAGTTTAGCCTTTCCTTTTAACGTTTTTTTAATTCCCCAACATTTATTTAATTATTTATCCCCACGCACATTTAATTATTTGTTTATGCAGGAATATGTGAATTTATGTAGCCTATTTATTTGCTTATTTATTTAAATATTTAAGTCGAATTTTGTGGAATTATTTATTTATTTGTTTTTGCAGGTTTCGTCCTCCATACGTAAGGAGAAAATGGGAAATATCTGTTCTATTGTAGGCCTACATTTGAGTAATAATTAGCTCACCTGTGCGGGGTGCAGACGCGGATATCTCCCTATATTCTCCATGAGCTGAAGGTTGTCAAGCCACTGCTCGTGCCACACGCGAACGCTGTACCGTGGCCTGCAGGTGGACAGACGCTGAAGGATACTCTGATTCTCTTTGGCGATGCGAAGCAGCTCCAGCTGTCTTTTATCTGAGCCAAGACTGAAACAGACGTTGCAATATAATAGATATGAGTAGCCTAACATAAATGATTAAATATGTAATATTATATTGTTGGATAATTTATAGGCCTACCTTTTTTTTACATAGTCATTTCTACAGTCAACTCCCCCACTGGTCTGCATTATATGGGACATTTTATCTAGAAGCATCTGATTTTCTCTTACGATTCTTGAAACCCGTTCTTCTTCAAGCTGGTTATGATAGATGAGAGAAGGATATGCCGATCTGACATTTTACTGACCAAGTTAATGCATGCGTTTTCTTTCCTTGATTATTATGTTTGATAATTATCGACGGAAATGTCGACACCTGCTGGTTATGAAACGATGTAGTTCAGTTGCCCTACCTGTCTTTTCTTAAACTTGACAAGCAGATGGTCATAGGTTTTCGGGGGGGTAGTGTTGATAGTTGGTTTTGCGGATTTAACCTTGAAATAATATTCATATGATAACAGTTTCAGCTATAGATTTTTTAATAGCCTAACTAAAACCCAGACAAATCAAACACCATATACAGAGAAACACCTATAATCTCAGTACATTGTTTTTTTTTGTTGTTTTTTTTTTGGCTAATAGGGAACACAAATGTACCATGGTACTCTGACATGGTATCACCATGTTCTCCATGATAGTTCAAATACATTACCATGGTACTACATATCCAAAATAAACCATCAATTTGCCATTTTACCTTGTTCCTGTGCATCTCATAGCAGTTTTTGTCCCATCTGTATTGCAGATATTTATTAACACAGGGCAAAACAGGTTGGTAAGCTTGATGTTGCATTATTTTGCTTCGCTGTAGCCTGAATCCACCTGCACCCGAAACCACAATGAACAGTGATATGAGTTCAGCTTGAGTTTTGAGCCAGTCATGTGGTTGTTGCCATGGCAGCCATTCAGAAAGAAAGCAGCTTTGCTATAGAAATTATACTCACTGAGACACTGTTAAATGGGTCCCATTCATTAAGTTTAATGAACACTTATTTTCCTAAATGCATCCAGGCAGCTTTGCCAGCCTTTTGCCTCCTATCCAAACTTTCTTAAGAAGTTTAACCCAGCAGCACCATTGAGAGGGCACCCTCACCCATTTAAAGGCTGGCCTACATAGTGTCCTTGTCCGATATGAATATTCTGTGTCCTGCGTTGCTCTGTTGTTTTAGCAGAGCAGCATGCATGGAAAAGCTGGAAGCCCTCTATACTGTGAACCCAACAGAATTTAAGCAGCCTTTTAATCTTATGTAATCTTTTAAGGGGTGGCACAGATCTCATATGCGTCCATATGCAAGTGAAGGCTAATGTTATGTGATGTTTTGTGTTTTCTATCCCAAGGACAGTGAGAGTGGAGATTGTCCCAGCTTTCGCTGCTTTTGTGATTAATTTGATATGCAGCTGAACAGCTTACTTATTACTTACAAAGCACTAAATGGTTTAGCTCCCCAGTACTTGAGCGAACTCTTAACGCATTATACTCCATCACGTCTATTGCGGTCTCAAAACTCTGGCCAGTTGATAATACCTAGAATATCAAAATCAACTGCAGGCGGTCGATCCTTTTCCTATTTAGCACCTAAACTCTGGAACAGTCTTCCTAGCATTGTTCGGGAAGCAGACACACTCTGTCAGTTTAAATCTAGACTAAAAACGCATCTCTTTACTATGGCTTACACATAAAACATTATCAATTTCTCTTATTCAAATCAGTTAAATGATTGTTAGGCTGCATTAACTAGGTCAGCCAGAACCGGGAACACTTCCCATAACACCTGATGTACTCGTTACATCATAAGAAGAATGGCATCTACACTAATGTTAGTCTCTCTGTTTATCCCGAGGTCTACTGCAGTCAGCCGGATCCGGGCCGTATCCAGATCAGATGGTGGACCTGTGCCTGGACATGACCAACGCATCCCTGAAATGTCTGCAGAGAGCGTGTCAAATAAACTCCCCCCGTAAATGCCGCATCGACATGACATCCTCATTAAACACGTCTTCGGCATGACGACTCCAATCTTTCAAATAATCTTACGAATATCTATTTACCTAATATGAATTAAGACCTGTAATGTTGCCAGAATTATAATCATACACTGTTTGTTCGTCGGCCAGAGGAGAACTGGCACCCCGACTGAGCCTGGTTTCTTCCAAGGTTTTTTTCTCCATTCTGGCCCTGAAGGAGTTTTGGTTCCTTGCCACCGTTGCCTCTGGCTTTTGGCTTGCTCAGTTGGGGACACCTAAATTTCATCTATATTACCGATCTGCCTGCATTGACACTATATGACAATTGAAATTAGCTGGATAACATCACCGTTTCACCAGAACGGCTGTACAAATTCTGTTGCATTATTTTCCTGTTAACAATGTGAAGCTGCTTTGAAACAATTGGACTTGTTAAAAGCGCTATATAAATAAAGGTGACTTGACTGACTTGACAACACCTGAATCTGAGATTAAGATATGGGCGATCATTTTAAATCAGCAAGTATACACAGATAAGGCATAACATTATCCACGTGATGTAAAAGAAAATGTGATTCATTATCAGACCAGGCCACCTTCCTCCATTGCTCCGTGGTCCAGTTCTGATGCTCACGTGCCCACTGTTGAGCTTTCAGAGGTGGACGGGTCAGCATGGGAACCCTGACTGGTCTGCTGCTGTGCAGCCCTATACGCAACAAACTGTGATGCACTGTGTATTCTGACACCTTTCTATCTTTAACTTCTTGAGCAATTTGAACTACAGTAGCTCGTCTTTTTGATCAGACCACACAGGCCAGCCTTCGCTCCCCTTGTGCAGCAATGAGCCTTGGCCGCTCATGACCCTGTCGCCGGTTCACCACTGTTCCTTCCTTGGACCACTTTTGATAGATACTGACCACTGCAGACCGGGAACACCCAATATATGTATATATGCATTTGTGTGTGTGTGTGTGTGTGTGTGTATTTATGTATATGTATATGTATATGTATATGTATATGTATATGTATATATATATATATATATATATATATATATATATATATATATATATATATATATATATATATATATATATACAATCCACATATATATATACAGTATTTAGAGTTTTATATATATATATCACACATATACACACACACACATACACTCACCTAAAGGATTATTAGGAACACCTGTTCAATTTCTCATTAATGCAATTATGTAATCAACCAATCACATGGCAGTTGCGTCAATGCATTTAGGGGTGTGGTCCTGGTCAAGACAATCTCCTGAACTCCAAACTGAATGTCAGAATGGGAAAGAAAGGTGATTTAAGCAATTTTGAGTGTGGCATGGTTGTTGGTGCCAGACGGGCCGGTCTGAGTATTTCACAATCTGCTCAGTTACTGGGATTTTCAAGCACAACCATTTCTAGGGTTTACAAAGAATGGTGTGAAAAGGGAAAAACATCCAGTATGCGGCAGTCCTGTGGGCGAAAATGTTAGAGGTCAGAGGAGAATGGGCCGACTGATTCAAGCTGATAGAAGAGCAACTTTGACTGAAATATCCACTCGTTACAACCGAGGTATGCAGCAAAGCATTTGTGAAGCCACAACACACACAACCTTGAGGCGGATGGGCTACAACAGCAGAAGACCCCACCGGGTACCACTCATCTTCACTACAAATAGGAAAAAGAGGCTACAATTTGCACAAGCTCACCAAAATTGGACAGTTGAAGACTGGAAAAATGTTGCCTGGTCTGATGAGTCTCGATTTCTGTTGAGACATTCAGATGGTAGAGTCAGAATTTGGCGTAAACAGAAGGAGAACATGGATCCATCATGCCTGGTTACCACTGTATGGGGGATGTTTTCTTGGCACACTTTAGGCCCCTTAGTGCCAATTGGGCATTGTTTAAATGCCACAGCCTACCTGAGCATTGTTTCTGACCATGTCCATCCCTTTATGACCACCATGTACCCATTCTCTGATGGCTACTTCCAGCAGGATAATGCACCATGTCACAAAGCTCGAATCATTTCAAATTGGTTTCTTGAACATGACAATGAGTTCACTGTACTAAAATGGCCCCCACAGTCACCAGATCTCAATAATATAATATAATATATATATAATATAATATAAAAACATGGTATTCATGCATGATTTACTTGTTCTTTTCACCCAGTGACATAATTTTAGTTTAATAACAAAAGCTTAAGCATCCATAAGTAGATTAGTCCCTTTATTAGTTAAATTTGATGAATTCTTTGATGTTTTGTTAGCTGGTTTATTACCTTATAGTTGTATAAAGAGCAATGATATTAGCCTTTTGCTTAGACAAGTTAATATAATGCCTTAATAGTAATAGAGTTTAAAACCCAACAACAGTTGCTTGGTTACTTTGATGTCTCTGTTGTTCCGAGTGTTTCATGTAAACATAACCTCTACTAAACTGTACTCAGTATGTCACTCTAAGCTGCAGTGATTATGTTCATATAATGATTAAATGAGTGAAAATTATTCTCTTGACTTTTGGTTTATATAGCAGTGAGTCATCTCTTGGCCTTTTCTTCAGAAATGTCATATTTGTGCAGGTTTATGAACTGTTACAGTATTTAGAGTTAACATACAGGGATTGATGGTCTGAAGAGTGCAATATCTGATGAACAGAAATCTCCAAGACTGAACAAAGAATTTAAATAGATTTTTGTGTTTTAAAGTTTCATCACCTTATTATTTGTGCTCGATATTACAGTTTCTCTGTTTGGTACAAAATTCATAATACTAACAAACATTCGTTATCTGATGAATAGTTGCAGGTAGTTGTCACACTTCTTATTCCAGTGAAAATGAATGCTTGGCAGAGTTGCCTCATGTTTGGTTGGTTTCTTAGTATATGATGATTTCCTTTAGTATTAGTCCCTCTTCTCCACTGAGGTTGGAGTTTATTGCCTTGAAAATGGCTTCATGATTTAATCACAGGCAATAAAATGTTACGTGTCTAATTTGTAGCTTAGGTGAGTAATGATGCTGTCCAGACTGCTGCTAGCAGGATTACAAGATGGCGTCACTCTCAGGAGACTGTATAGTGCTCTTTCTAATTTGCATTTTGTTAAAGGAATAGTTCATTCAAAAATGAAAAGTCACGATAACACGTTGACTGTTTGACTGACTTTCTTCAAAGGAGATGATCTGAACAATGTTCACAGTGTTCCAAAGATAGCACACTGTAATAGTGCACTAGTATTAAATTATATGAACTACTTTTAAAGTGTTTTTCTGTTCCATAGAAGAAAGAACAGAATTTTCATTTTTATATCGACATTTTCCTTTAAGATGTGCCTTCAGATGTAATCTGAGTGTTTCAGTTTTGTTTATGCCAGAAACATTTGACAATGTTCAATCTTTCCCTTCATAACCAATACAGACACATGTCTGTCTTTATTTGTTACACATATTGTTACAATGACAACATATCATATCAGATATATGAGATATCAGAAATTAGATTTGTCATGATATTTTTTCAGGTTCAAAACAGGCAAATTGACCTGCATTGTTGAATAATAATAATAATAATAAAGATTAATGCAAGGCATACAGGAAAGAAAGATGCAAAATATACATAGTTAACCCCAAAGCTGCAGACATTAACTGCCTTGCGATTTATCAGACAGTTACAAACAACCTTTCTCTGTAATATGTACACTATAGGTGAAAAGAGCCAAATATTTAGATATTCTGTTTTCTTGATTTGGCAGTAGTTCGATATTTTGTGCCTATATTGTCTGTCAGGCGAAAATAGCAAGTTTATCTTTAGGCCTGCCCTGTTGACAAGAAAAATCTCAAGCGAGTTCTGATTGATTTCTGAGTTGTTTCTCTTAGAAAGCAAAGATACTGAAAGTAAGTGGAAACTTATGCTTAAGGGATAGTTCACCAAAATATGAACATTTTGTCATTACTTACTCGCCCACAAGTTGTTCCAAACCTTAATTAGTTTATTTCTTCTGTTGAACACAAAAGAAGATATTTTAAAGAATGTTGGTTGATGGGAACCCATTGACTTCCATATTAGGAAAAAAAAATACTATGGAAGTCAATGGGTGTCGTCAACTAGTCGTCTAGTTACCGACATTCTTTAAAATATCTTATTTTGTGTTCAACAGAAGAAAGAAACTCATACAGGTTTTGAACAACAAGAGGGTCTGTAAAAGACGACAACATTTTTGGTTGAACTATCCCTAACGGTGTCTGCATTTTCTCCTGAGCAATGGGCTTTAGTAATCTTATGCTTCAGAAGAGGACAATAATGCCTCAATGGTGCTCAGATTTGCTAAGAAACAAAAGTAATTTGAACTCAAACATTTCTCATTCGACTCTTCCCAGACTAAATTATCTGAACTATATGATCATGAATTGTATACCTCTGTACTCTTACTATATACAGTATGTCAATAATTGACTTGTTTGTGTCAATTTTAGTTTCTTATACGCCATTTCAGGAGAAAAACCTTAAACTAAGTTAATGTTTAAATAAAATATGACTGAGAGCTCCTTTAAATCTCCAGAGCTATGACAGAGCAACATTTCAGCAATTGAATTTGCTCTTGGGATACTGTTTTAGTATAAGGCTGTTAAATTGGTATAGACATAAAAGCAAGCTTTCTCTGCATTCCATCATTATCATTATGTTCTGATGTATTAATGATGAAGAACATATTATGCTCGCCATAATTAAAAGCTCCTAATTTGAGCCTGTTGTAGGATGAATCAGATTATAGGATGAATCATCCTTTCTGATGATGTGACCTGGAAAGGATGCATTTTTCTTTTTGCCTGACGTGCATAAGTTGCTTTCCTTCATTATCCATGTCTTGAGAATCTGTATGCAGAGGGACTGAAAGCTTGAAAAAGTCTCAACGGTGGCGATGTTCCAGTAAATTAGCTCCAGGGAAACTCAGAAGGGAGCGGGCAAAGCCAGGCATCATTAGCAGAAAGCGTGTTTGGTAAGCTCCTTTCCCTAAAGATGATGCCCATGTGCAAAAATTCCCTCTTGCGCAATTGGACTTGTTGGTGTCTAATTATCAAGCGGTGGTGTATGATCTGTTCCTAGCCTTCTGCGAACTTCAAGTACCAAATGAACATCGGCTGCAGGAACATACACTATTAATGATGCCCAATGTAGTGTTGTGATACAGCAAATTGCCCTGTACTTTTACGCTGCTGTATAAGCCAGCACTGGAGGGACATGTAGATTCTTTTGTGAAGGACTTATCCAGGATTGATTTCCACTCATGTCAACGAATGTGAGGAAGTAAAGAAAAAAACAGTCATTGCTTGTTATTTGATTTTTTTTTAATGCCTGAATTTGCATTAGTATCTTCGTCTGTTCTTAATACAAATATCATGGAAGCTGGAAGCATGTCATATTGTCAAGACACTTCAACTGGCAACGTTGCCTGATACAAATACCCATTGTTCACTGTTGTTTTGCTGGGGAGCACTATAGTCTCTACTGAGAATAAAGAGCCAGACGTGCTCCTTTAGGAGCCTGTGAGATCTGTGTTTTTCTCTCACTGTGATGGAAAGTGATCAAGGCAACAAGTCTCAGGAGGGGTAACGTCTAGTGATGGTCACATCCTCAACAGGGTCTCTCGCTGCTGAGGAGACATGTTTGAGAAGTGTGCTCTTATTAAGAGTGTAACTGAAAAATCTGTGTCATCTGATGCCCAGTATTTGTGGGTGTTTATGCCTAAAGCGTCTGTGCCAGCTCAGCTGTTTATATGCGCATATCAATAATGCAGCAGAGGGCACCATGCATATATTTTTTTGCTTTATCCTAATCTCTTGGGCAAGCATCGCTATTATTATTGCTTATACGGATAGTGATTTGAACAAACTGCTAAGCATTAAACTTTGGCATGTAACTTATCTCTCACTTTTGTGCAGCAAAAATCATTTACAGTGGACAAATGTAGGGACATAAGACATGTTATTTCCTGCATGACAAATTTGTGTTGACAAATGAGTGTTACAAGAAACAAATAGCGGAAGATTGTTTGCCAGGAGCAATGGTTAAAACAGGCATTATACAGAAATATTAAATATATTGTACATAAAAGATTTAATAAATGTTCAGAATTAAGTATTCCAGATAGCCATGTCACAGTAGCACAAAATAATTTAAAGACATGATGCATGCAAAAACATCAAATTATTGCAATTTTCTTTTAAGATAGCAGAAATGGTCTTGAGTTGTTTGAGTTGATTGAATGATTATAGTATATGCATTTCCCCAGAGATTTTTATATCTATGCATGCATCATAGTACATTGGCACACTGCAAATGTCAGTAAAGCAGCACTTATAGAGAACCGATTACTGTTTCCATTCGGAGGGATGGAACATGTTGCTCCTTTCAGTTTGTGTTAGTTAGGACACTCCCTGGGAGATGATTATCATGGAGCATGAACAATTCTTGTGTTTAGAACAACGTCATTATAGTTCTCTTGTGAGGGGAAATATCCATGGGCATATAAAGAACTGCATATGTCAAGTCATCCGATGGAAGGAGAAAAAGTGCATCAGCAGCACTGGGACAGTAAAGATGATGGACAAATATGCCCACTATATCCATTGCGACTCAATCACTACTGTGCTTTTAAAGCAACTCTGACAGTAAAAGGTCTAACTTGCCCTAGGCTCAGGGTTTTTTTTATGTTTTATGTTTCGCTTGCATTATGCTCTCACTCTTGGGGACTTTTGGATAAATCACATATTTCTATAATCCTTCTTTCATCCCTCATGCAACGCAACCACGATTTTCAGGTGACCTGAAAATCGTAATTGGCAAAAGTCTGGAATCTACTTTAGACTGGGTCGACTAATTCATTCAGGGTTTTGTGGAGGAGAATTTTTGGATCAGATAGTATAATATTGTTAAATACTGTAAAGTTACATTCTATTTTCCATATGAAACATTGAGCTGTAGTCATGCACAACTGTTCCAGATAGAGGCTTTTAACATGCATCATTGATATGAGCATAGAACCAAACATAAAGACTGTAAAAGCAGCCATATGCCAGCACTGAATGCCATTTGTCATTCTGGTAAAACATTTCTAAATGACTCTTTGAAGAGGTGCTGCTTCGTGTGTGTGTGTGTGGGTTTTGTTAGGTTCAGTGCTCTTGCCCTGTTAGTCATATTGTGGAGGCACTTGCACTTTATTTGCCTTTATGAAAATGAACAAAACTCTAAGATCTTATTTTCACCCTAGTATCAAGGTGATTTTGTAAACATGGTCAACAAACTTTTTTTATTCTCAGAAATGCCTGGGTCAGCCTTTTTGTTATTTGTAGAAAAGTGGTTTTACATGCACAGTCACTGGACTTTTCTTTTTTTTCCTTTTTTTGCAGGTAAGGTCAGGCCTGATAAATGCGGTCGCCGAGGGTCCCGACATGCCCAACATTCGTTCAAGTGAATTGTACTGTGGTGTCATCCACTGGCTAGTCATTAGGAAATGTGGAAGGGACAGACTGGAGGGTTTTGCACACATGAACGGACAGAGAAAATGTTCGGACACTGCTCATCACATAAGATTCACATTAAAGCTTCATTTGCTGCCCTTGCGCCTTTTCCATTGAAGGGGGAAGTTCTGATACAAGAGTTTAAGTAAAAAAAACAACAACATAAAAATGATATCCCTTACATAACTCATAACAGTATTGGGGTTATGAGTTATGTAAGGGATAAAATGCAGTCAGTTGGTCATTATCGTAAAATGTATGATGTGATAAGGATTTTGACGGGGTTTTATATGATAATGAGTCTGACTGCACATTTATCTCGTTTATTACATGGCTACTTAATAAATAGATGGACTGATTAATTAATTTAAATCAATAAAGTTTTCATTATTTAATTATATGAGTAAAAAGAGCAGAGTCAGATGTGAAACACCAAACTAGCACAGTGACTGATTCCCAGGGACAACAGTCATTAAATATTTAACCACAATATACTTCGATTGACCAGAATGAAGTCTTCCAGAGAGACAAGTATACATTGTTTTTGTTTTTTTAATGCTTGTTGCATTTTTGTGGTCATTTTAGCACATGGCAGAGATTGTCTTGAGACATCTTTAAGCCAAGTAACAGTTTAATTGATTTTATTTTTAAATGTGAAATTATTGATGCATAGTGTACGCCAGTAATAACACATCTTAATCTTCCAGCATGAGCAATTTACAACATAATCAAAAAGAAGTATAATAATGATGCCTGACAAAATTGTCAGAGGATCTTCTCCTGGGTGCAATGATGTTTTACATTACATGAAACAAATCAATACTAGGTCTGGCAGTAAGAGCAGAGAAAACCCTCAGTACCGCATTACCCATTACACAGACAGTCTCTGCAGACACTTATCTGCAAAATCAGGTCATAATGTCGTCTTTCGAAAGTTCTGTTACCAAACTCCTTGTGTCACAAAGATGTCACGAATGGTTCAAACAGTGACAGAGTGCTATAGTACTTTAAATTTGATGCACTTTACTCATCCTTTAAAGATTTACGGCAATGTGTTGTTGCTTTAATCAGGGAATTGCCCCTTGCTTCGATGACTCATAGATTTGGGTTTTGTGATCATCTTGTAGTGGGAATGATTGGGCTGTGTCAGACTGGGGAATTTAGTCAAGAAACACTGAGCCTCAAAGGGGCCCACCTCCCTGAAGACCTAGACATCACAGACGAGTGGCAAGTCTTGGGCTGAACAAAAGTAGGTCGTTAAAGTAGATTAATGCAGTAAATCAAAGAGTAGAGCTTCCTGTTAATTGGACTCTGCTCTTTTGTTTTTCTTCAAGGAAAACAATTATACGAAAGACGGCATTATCAAAATTATAAGGAACCTATTATGTAAGCAGGTTATATCTTGTAGCATGGTTGTAATGCCTTTAGAAGTTGTTTTTATTAGCCTATGTGCAAAAAAATGTTTTCCATATAACGTTACTTTGTAGGTAAAAAGACACATTTAGGTACATTGTGCTGCTGCAACGCCTATACATTCATCATCAATGGAAAGTTTATACTAAATTATTAAGAGTTTGCTAGATTGGAATAGATTTTTTGCTCATCAGATGCAAGATGTGATACTCACAGTAGCCTATAGTAGGCTATATGAACAGTTTTCTAGTTTCTAAATCCTTACTCATTTTTATTCAACACAGCAGTTTATGTCAACAAAGACACACACACACACACACACACACACACACACACACACACACACACACACTCTCTCTCTCTCTCTCTCTCTCTCTCTCTCTCTCTCTCTCTCTCTCTCTCTCTCTCTCTCTCACACATACTTCATAAACCTTTTTTTTTTTTTTGCATGCTTCTGCATCACACCATACTATAGTTCACCCAAAAATTTAGATTCAAATTTTGATCGGTTGCTATACATTGTATACAATTATTATTATTATTATTATTATTATTATTATTATTATTATTATTATTATTATTATTATTTGTTTGTTTGTTTTTAATAACATAATAGTTATCGATTATGTTATCGAAAACATAATAGTTTAGGTTATCCATTTTACAGAAAAAGAATTAAAGGTATAAAATCTCGTGCCCGTGCGTGAAACACTTTTGAGCAATGACTCAAACAAACAGGTCTACTGTAACAAGCCGTTCAAAGGAACCGATTCAATTTGTAAACCGCCTGTAGTATAAGGGAGGACCTTCTTTGAGAGTAAAACTTTTTCATTTTATCAAGCATATTTGGACGTGGAGAATTGTGTCTGGCAAAACAAACAAACACAGTCTATTTTATGGTAGAATAGGCTAGCTGCTACACCGCAAACATACTCATAACAGCCCATTATGAATTGAACCGCAGAAGAATGAAACATAAAATGCGGAAGACTTTCTGAGCGATGATTCAAACGAACCGCTCCACCGACACGAGCCGTTCGAACGAACCGATTCGCTAAATTGCATCGGATTTCCCAACGCTACTCTATGCCGAAATGCCGAAAGCGTCAGTGATATGCCAGAGCCCAAACCACGTGTTTTACGTAATGGAAAGGCAATCTTTCAATTCAACCCCTCCTCCTTCTTGTCTATATCCAACACAGATCCAAGGCAAAGAGGAATACGTGCGAGATACTTTTCAGGAGGCAACGGGATCAGTAATGCACAGGTGAAACACCAAGCCGCACTCCAACCGCATCCTCAGCATCAGGATCAGTGCAGTGCTTTCACATTGATGAAAGCTCATGGATATTACTGACCAACAGCAGAAGCAGCAGCAGCAACAGCAGCAGCAGCAGGTTTTAGGAAGACTTCCCTGAGAAACACTGAGCTGATGCTGGAAATGTGCGCTTTGCTCGGAGGTATCGCTGCTTTTAAATGGGATGCATCCCCTCCAGGCTTCTGATGCCGTGCACATCCATCCACCCTTCATCTGAGTGATGAACTAACAGGGAACGCAAAGATCCGCCGTGTCTTTCACGTTAGTTTATAACGGGCTGCACGTTCCCCCTCTGCAGCACATGCAATTTATAGAGTATCTATTTTTATGACCGACCAACCTTTATTACTAAGAAGAATACCTTTGTTTTGCCTGCTCTAAAGAGAATATTTTACCTCTTGCATGAAGACGCTTGGATAGTAATACATATTTTTCTATGTTACTACTGGAAAACTGAGCATCCCATTGTGTTCTTATTATTATGCAACCGCAGGGATCTGTTCTTTATCAGGGTGTCTAAGCTGTTGGATCGCTCCTCGCCCAAATCAATGTGGTTTCTTTGGAACATTTTCAGCAAAGGAACGCATATGCTGCAGTGTCTTTGTGGCAAGAGTCTTAAGAAGAACAAGAACCCAAGTGGTAAGAGCCATTGCGTCTTCTTCCCCTGTATGTGTGCTGATCTGCAGTCAAATTTGTGCAGCAAGTCAGTGAATGCAGGCAAGCTGAGGATAACTTGAGCTCTAGTGGTGAGACCAATCACACATATTACAGCCGAAGGCTTTAACATTCAACTTTTTTCAACTAAATCCCACAGGTATGTAGTGTTAAGACAGCTTGAACAGTCTTACTTGGGCCGTATGTGTGAACACATTTTTTGGGTTCATTTCAGGGATGCTGCAGCATCCTTCCCAGTCCTGCATCACTTAAAGTGATGCTGCTCTCTGGCTTTCGTGTGCAGCATTTATTCTTACGTGGTTATGTGCAGTGCAAAAGACCTCATGCCATTTGTCTCTTTCTATTAATCCATTCATTAAGAGATCATTATTCCAGTCAATGCATGTACAGCTGTACCCTGTTGTTTCACAACAAGATGGATACAGTTTGTTTCACACAGATTCCCCAAAAACAAATCACAACAAGACGGTCTGCAGGGCACACTTGCGCAGTTTTATTTTAACAAAGCTGTTGACAAATATGGACACAAAGGAAAACTGTGCAGAGCGTGAGAGGACGGGCGGGAGTCCTAAGTTGATGTTGACACCTTCTTTCCTAGACGTTGACACTGCAGCGTAGTAGATCATAGCAGTTTTCCCATGCTGACATGACATTTCTTCATTGTAGTTTAATGGACGCTCTGTCAGTCTTGACACAGTATTTGCCTTTATTTTAATACTGTACCACATCTTTTTTTATTCCAGAAGCATTTATGTGCATTGACAATGTGTATGGGACCTTATATATACATTTTGATGTCACTCTACAAACTTTTTTGTTTTTGTTTTTGACAGAAAGGACCTGTAACATAATACTCGAAACGTATCTAAATATGTATAATAATAAAATAAATATAATATATATCAAATAATGTGAAAACACAAATATTGCACTTAATTGATTGAGTCAATCATATAGACATTTTATGCCTATTAAAAGAGCAAATGTATTGGCAAATCTCTTTTTAAATTGATTGTTATTACTGTAAAATACAGTTTAATCATAGCCAGCAGTGATTGTCTCTCTCCAGCAGTAATGTCCAGGGTGATGCGTTCATAGTGAAATGAAACCATCATTTTCTTAACTGTCAGTGATTAGAAGTAGCAAAGCGTGAGGTTTTTGATTAGGTTAACCATGGCTATTACGGTCTTAGCTGCATAACATTAATAAAGAGAGCAGAGTGCTGCCAGGGCCTGCTGGTTATAGTCTACGGCACACAGGCTGTATTTTTAGAAACACAACATGCAGCAGGGACCGCATGAAGTATAATCACTGTAGTTTAGTTCTGTTGTATTCAACATCTCAGTTCTATCACTTAACACCTTCTTATATGTAATGTTCCCTGGGTTCCGGTTCCTTTTTTGTTTAGGGAGAAGTCACAGGCAATGTTTTTCCTGAGTTTTAGAGAGTGGTTTCAATGGCTGTCTTCTGTTCCAGCAGATGGCACTTTCTGATAGCCTTGTGTTGGCTAATGTTTTCCTGGCAGGGACAAAGTCTTGCACTTGGCAATGTGGATTGCAATGAAGGTTTGTGTTTGCTGATGCTGTAGGACTGAGGCAAACACAGGTTGGTTATCAACCTGCTGGAATCTGTGTGGCGTGACAGAACTTTCTCCCTCTGGATGCAAGGGACTAAGGGGCACTTATAACCTTTCATTCATGAAGTATAGCAATGCCCGTAATGGCTCTAGCTTAGTTTTTTTTCTTCTTTTCTTTGTGAGTGTAAAGACTCATAGGACACACAGACAATCTGTTCTCAGATGGCATATATTTATAGAATAGTTTGTCATAACACTGTTAGATCATTCCTCTGTGCAGAATTGGCAGACTGGATCCTGTTGTAACTTCTGGTGGTGAACAAATATTAAATATTAAGAGCACACACACACACACACACACACACACACACACACACACACACACACACACACACACACACACACACACACACACACACACACACACACACATTGGGTTTTCATGTTTCCATAGACGTAATGATTTTTATACTGTACAAACTATATATTCTATCCCCTAACCATAAACCTACCCATCATAGGACACTTTCTGCATTTTTACATTTTCAAAAAACATCACTTATTATGATCCATAAGCTACACACACACACACACACACACACACACACACACACACACACACACACACACACACACACACACACAGAGACAAACACACTTCACAAACCTTTTTTTTACTGCGTGTTTCTGCATCACAACATATTATAGTTCACCCATAAATGAAAATTCTGAGGACTTTAAATCTTCTGTGAAACAATAAACAAGAAGACATTTTAAAGAAGGCTTTAACTATTTTTGTCCACATTTGACTTTCGCTGTATGAACACTGATACATTTTTGCAGAATATCTTCTTTTGCGTTCCCCCAAAGAGAGAAAGTCATAAACGTTTGGAATGACATGAAAGAGAGTAAATGATGATAGAATTTTCATTTTTAGGTGAACTGTCCCTTTAAGGACAGTCCATTAGCTAAATATACTACATATCTCAACAGTAATTTGAATCTGCAGTGTTGACATTTTTGTTTGCTCACGTCACAACTAACCAAATCAGAAGCAAGACTGTTTGAGTTGTCTTTGATTACGCAAGAATAACTTGCAGCAAAATTGCATCAAAGCTCTTTTTTGTAAAAATAATGTGACATCCAGTTCTTGAATTAAATAGTATGATGCATTTGCCAATTTATCTGGCTGTTCCTCTAGTTTATATCACTCTGTTTATAATAACTCTGTTTGTGGGATGAATTATGTCTCATTGTGCGAACTCTCACTATCAGTACAGTCTGAGATAACAGTCCAGTCTTGCTGTAAGCCATCCTTCATTTTTTTGTTCTTTTGATCAAAGCTTCCTCAAACCCTGCTTAAAAGCCCAAATCACCTGCTGTCTACTAATCAACTGTGGTCAAAACAGCGGCAGTAATGGCTCATAATGGAAATTTCATGTTTGTCAGTGCTGTTTCTGTCTCCATTTAAGATTCAAACGTGATCCATAGGGGAAACACAGGAGTTTGAATTTTTTTTTTTATAACTACTATCTCTTCCACATGGGGAATGAGTAAATATTTTGCTTTAAGGTAAACAGTTAGCTTATCTTGTGCTGTATAGGCCTAAAGGTTTATAATGGAAAGTAATTTTTTTAGAGGTTCTTATCTGTGGCATATTTTAGGGTGTTGTGTGTGGCTATGCAGTTGCTCTGAATGATTTTTAGTACGTTGCTATGCGGTTACTAGGGTATTCCTGGTGGTTGCTATGGCATTGTTGCATGTTGCAATAGTCTCAATAGCATGCACCCAAGTTTCTATGATACTCTGTTTCATAGATATGACTTGGGTCCTTTTTTCCAAAGCAAGTCTACAGGATTTGTTGTTCACCCAATTGTTTTTAATACCCCATTTTAGGTACACCTTTCAAAAGTTTGGGATTGGTTAGATTTTTTTTAATGTTTCAGAAAGAAGTCTCTGTGTACCAAGACTGCATTTATTTGATACTGTAAAAATACAGTAAAACAGTGATATTGTGAAATATAATTGCTTATTTATTCCTGTGATGGAAAAGCTGAATTTTCAGCATAATTACTCCAGACTTCAGTGTCACATTACATTCAGAAATCATTCTAATGTGCTGATTTGTTGAAATATTTTCTCATTGGCAGTGTTGAAAACAGTTGTGCTGCTTAATATTTTTTGTGGAAACCATACTTTTGTATAGAATTGTTCAATTTATAGATTGTCTTCACAGTCACTTTTGACCTTGCCGATCCCAAACTTTTGAATTGTAGTGCATGATTTGTAGTATCTAATAATGGTATTGTCTTGCACTGTTTATTCATCAGGATTGATGCAACAAGTTTTCAGGAGAAAGTTTGGAAATTTGTCTATACACATTTAAAATCAGTTGAAAGTCACAGAACATATTTTATGTGTAATTAATTATACAGTTATGAAATGGGTTTGTGGACCAATGAGATTTTACTTTGGGTGTGGCTATCCAGCGCAACACTGCAGAAGTGTAAACCAGGCTACTATACTGTTGTTCATTGCCACGGCTGGTTAGGTCTCGATTTACATGCAAGAGATCACTTGTAGCCTTATTGCATCACGCCTGGTTTGGACACAAAACAGTATAAATATGTTTAACTTGATTGTCCACTTAGCTTGCTTCAACCACTGTGCTTATTGTTGTAACTGTGGCAGAGTATTTTGAATCTTTTTTGACTATGAAGTTGCTATTTCTGTGTCAGCTGTGTCACATTTTACAAATACTTATGGTTAGATAGCACTTTATGTTTTATGCTACATCCAAACAAATTGCAAGCAAAATCAAATCTAGGCTTCTGCTGTAATCAATACTTTTTCACTACCAATCTGACCCTCATCCATATCCCTTTCATACAGGGATGTACAGTCCAGGTAAAGGTGCTCTTGAGTAGCTAGATGTTCTGTAGTACTGCCATTAGTGCACTTTAAAAATTACAATCCCGTTTACAATTTTTTTTTTTTTTTTTTTTTTACAAAAATCACATCCAATCAGAAGAGCGTGTGGGTGGAGTCTTTCAGCATATGCACTGCACTTGCAATGATTCATAAATATTACACCATTTTAACATTATTAAAAATACTAAGTGACTGAAACAATCTTTGTCATAGAATGCACTTGTAATAGAATATAATATTACATATTCTCAAGGATTAGATTTTTTTTTGTGGTGTATGTTCTTGTTTTTTTTAACTGCCTGATTATTTCCTTTGTGCTTCCCTCTCAACAGACTAACTACCTAACTACCCCTTGCCTGTTCAGACACGATTAAACAGTCTGCCTTTTCAGGGCCATTCACTCCAACAGTGATTTACAGCAACAAAGTGATAGATGTCATTCATTTTCAATGAGAGTTGGCGATTTGAGG
Organism: Paracanthobrama guichenoti; assembly: GCA_018749465.1. NCBI lineage: Eukaryota > Metazoa > Chordata > Actinopteri > Cypriniformes > Gobionidae > Paracanthobrama > Paracanthobrama guichenoti. Next base: position 13,072,594 of record CM031951.1, read on the forward strand.
CGACATATATGACCACTGGCGACACACCAAAGTTGAGCAGAGTTCAACTTTATGCAAATGAACAGCAATGTGATGCCATCTAGCAATGTGAGTGGACAATATGCAACAGTCGTACTGCAACAGATACTGCAGTCGTGCAGGAATACTCATTAACAGTACAGCCACTTGTTGCCAACAATACTAACCTAACTAAATTTTTCAGTAGTATGACAGTAACTCAGTAATTTCAAAATAGTTTTGTTTTGTGTAATGTACATGTTTTTTTCTGACTAGCATGACTAGCAATTCCTGCATAATTTTTTATCACTATGTATTGTACACAAGTGAGCTGAGGAAAAAATCTATAACAATCTAGAATGTTCTCTCTCAAGTGGTGTTGTGATGTCTGATTCATTTAAAGGGGACCTATTATGCCCCTTTTTTTATGATGTAAGACAAGTCTCAGTTGTCCCTAGAATGTGTCTGTAAATGACCATTTTTGAGTGGAAGGAAAAACACGCTGTTTTCATGCATGTATCTTTAAATGCAAATGAGCTGCTGCTCCCCACCCGCTTCCTAGAAGAGGGTGGAGCCTGTACAGCTCGTGCCTCCTATACTCTGCCAAAAACTAAGACATGGTTTGGTTTTGTTAATCATCTCTATTGCGATCACGCTCACATGAAATTGCAGTTCTTCATCGTCATGAAAGTTTATTATCTGCATGCGTTTTAAAGCCATATCAGTCTAAACTTCTGATATATGGTTTTCTGAGTGCACACATCTGAAGCACGTGCACAGAAAGCTGGCTTTCAGACAGCACGTCCTGTGAGTATTAAACAAAGTTCTCTTTCATGTCTTATTGCGCTTAAACTGTCACATACACATAAGGTTATGTCAAACAAAGTTTACATAAACAGTCGGTTATGTCTGTGAATGTAAACAGCTAGTAAAGAAATTGCATGTGTATATTACATTTGTGTATTAAAATGAAAGCACCCTAATGTACAGTACCTACTGCTATATGCTGTAAATATGAATCAAACAAGAAAAATAGAAATTCACTCACTGCTCTCGATTGAATAACTTGGTAGCTTTAATAAGACTACATTTCTTACTTGAATGCTGCTGTTAAATGCTCTGGTGAGGAGGTAAACATGGCGCGGACTGTGTACAGCTCACTCAGGACGGGGTCTATGCTAATAGGGCAGAGCCCGTCAGCAGTCATGGGCGAGGCCTAAGCATATGTGATGTCACTGCTAGAATCTGCAAATGGCTTGTTCTGAGACACTACTTATGATTTATGGAGATTAAAAAAAAAGAGGAGTGGGTAGATTTTTACCATTATAGGGTGGTTGTGTACACACACTGCCAACACACATTTATGTTCAATTATGTAAAATTCAATTTTGCATAATAGTTTCCCTTTAAGTGAACTGATTTGTTCACTTTAACTAAATGGTAAAATAAACCTTTTAAAGTCACCAATCATAATGTTTTAGTAAAAAAAAAAAAAAAAAGAAAAAAAAAAAATTCTGATCAGTTATTGGTAGTAACTGCTTTATGTGTAAACTTATAGCTTGGCAAGTTACATTTTTAAAGTAGTTCCCTCTAAACTCAAACCAGTGCAGTGGAATATGATGTCAGAGGGACCGATCTTTAGCCATTTAATCCAGTGATATTTTATTTATTTTTTGGGCAGGTCATGATCAGATCAATTTTCATTTTTCAAGATTTCAAGTAGTCAAGTGCCTCTAAATGAAGAATCACCCAGGGAACATTGCAGACAGTGAGAATGTCATAATTGGTAAAGCACAGCTGGATTTCTGCTCATAGTGGCACAGCGAATCGCGTTCTCGCTGTTCATCAAACTACTGGCTCTCTGTTAGTGAAGGTCTCTTTTGCGCACTTTGCACTAATGGGTGACAAAGATCCTTCTGGATTGTGTAATATCTGAATATTGCTGAAGTATATCGGCTTCATGCAATTCTCATGTTTGTGCAAAAGACATTGTTGCTGTCAGAGTAATATATGAAATGCACTATATTGCAGAACATACTAATTAAAACAGAGCTGAAAGAAAATGATTATACAGTCTCTCATGGTTTTTTTTAATTTTTTATCACAATGACAACAGCAGTTTTAATTCCACTGTGTCAATGTAATGAAACTTTAGCTGTGGTTGTTGTACAACTAAAAGTCCTACTTTTTGAGCTATTTAGCTAAAATAGCCCACAGTGTCTCAGCTGATGTAACCGACTGCTGCATTTGCAGGATGCTGCAGGGTTAAAGATTTGCCCTTAGTCTTTGAAAGTGCTTCTTGCACTCAAAGCTGTGTTTGTGTGATGCCGATAATATTCATGGCCTGTCTCATGTGTCTTTCTGGTCTCATTAATGGAATAAACTTTACATATAGAGCAGTCCAATTAAAACAAGGACAGTCCATGGCCCCTCTGCAACACATTAGACGCATTAGACATTTACATAAAGCTGCCATCAGGTTGCTCCTGTGGCTCCATGCTGCAGAGCCACACGGCACAGTGAAGCAGGTAGAGTTTGATTGCTCTTGGCCGGCTGCCCTGGAAGGTGGCATTAGCCTTGATACCCTCAGAGGACAAAGTAAGTGCTCTCTGTACTTGCATCCATCAGTGTTCAAGGGTTAAACAACAGTCTGAATTGGTTTGTGTTCATCCTTGTGTGTGAATTTGTCATTATAACGCAAATGCAACACGTGAGACCGTAACTTCTATGTCTTGCTTTTATGTTGATTTCAAATACCAAAGATAGTTTTTCTCTCTCTTTGTATACAAATCAGAAAAAATCTTGTTTTGTTATGCATTCATTATTCATCAAATAGATTTACACAAATTACCAGCAGGGTTATTATAGTTAACTGAAACTAAAACTAAAACCATAAAAACATTTGAATTGAAATAAAATAGATAAATAAAAAACATTTTATCTCAGCTAGTCCAACATTTCTATATTCAGTAAAAACTATATTGACATATTTAAGGAATAAAAATGACAAAAACAACAAAATTACTACAATAATACTATAACAGCTTTTATAATAACTATTAAAATAAAAAAGAAAATATAAAAATGAAAACCTATTTCAAAATATTAATAACTATAACAGTAACTCAATAATATAGCAACACTGATTACGTTAATTTAAAGATCTGAAGTGTTTCATTTTTATTATTAGTTCACAGCATAATAAAAATATCCACACAAATTATAATGATCATTTTTACAAGCGTATACTGTTTTACAAGTGCATTACAAATAGCTCTTAAGTTAAATGGTGTTAAAACAGTAATTGACAATATTTACTTTATAAAAACATGATTTAGTAAGGCAATTCAGATTACATTCATGTTTATACTGCAGTTCCAAGTATCGTTAATGTTTCCAGAAGACATAAATCCGTTGGACTGATTGTATTGAATGCACTCAATTTGCTGTTACTCATCAGTCGTAATATTTTCCCTTTAACTTTTAAGCTATCAAATTTATTTCAATAGCAGGTATTGCTCTAAAAAGTAATATTTAACGATATAATTTCAAGGATAAATGATCTGTGAAAGACACTCCTTTATTCTCTCTGCTGAGATGTGATGCATTTGTATCATATGCAGTGGGAATAAATCATCTGCACTACATGCACATGCAACCATATATCGAAACTGTGACATTAACAAAGGTGTACTCAAGGTTTTTTTTTCCATGTTGTCAAAAACGATCCCCACTGATTAAAGTGGATCATTCTCATATGGCTTGTAACAGCATGTTTCAGACCGCCTCAATAAATCATGTAGCAATTTGGAGGGTCCCACGTTCCCAGTACTAGTGTTTCCGTAGTCTCCCATGTCCTGGGCTACTGTAGTGGGATGGGGAATTATGCAGTTGAACCTGTCTCTGTTTAACCCACAACACATCTCAGCACTATCTCACAAGCTCTGGAGTCCAGGTCACATGACCGAGCATGAGCTACAATCATTATCTGGTACAGTGCACTGATTTTTGTGCACACCAAGCTTCTTCATGCTCCAGGACATGGATTCATGGTGAAATAGGCTTTCGCTGAGAGTAACACAGATCACACTTTATAGTAGAGAATCAAATTAGAATGAATGATATGAGCAAGAAATGTTTTTGTCACAAAATGTTTCTGCTCTGCTTTGGATCAGAGATGCTGCAGGAATTTCATTCAGAAATTAATTGAGAATGTCTTGTTAAATTAGAATTTAAAAGGCAGGAGCCAGATGGGATGAAGAAATGTATTTTAAATTTAAAGAAGAAATACAATGGAATTAAATTGATTTTAAAAAATAAATAAATTTAATTTTCAGTATAAATTACCTGAAAACATTAGATCACATCTCACACATCGATTTTTCCTATTGTACATTAGAATCAGAGTCAAAAAGTGCTTTATTGCCAAGTATGCTTACACTCTAAAAAATGCTGGGTTAAAAACAACCTAAGTTGGGTTGAAAATGGACTAACCCAGCGATTGAGTTGTTTTAACCCAGTAAATGGGTTGTTTTAACCCAGCGGTTGGGTTAAATGTTCGCTCAAAACAACCCAATCGCTGGGTTAAAACAACCCAACTGCTGGGTTAGTCCATTTTCAACCCAACTTGGGTTGTTTTTAACCCAGCATTTTTTACATACAAGGAATGTGTCTTAGTGACAGAAGCTTTCAGTGGACAGACAGAATGATAGCGATTAAAATAAGTGATTAAAAATAAATGTGTAAAAAATACACAATACAGAATAGACAATGGATAATATATGTATGTTATATACAATGCAAGGGAATGTGAATATGAGATATGGTATGCTAAATAAATATAAATAGAGTTCTGTATTGCACACGTTTATTGCCCAGTGGGGGCATTTAACTGTTCATGTAGGAAAGAAACTGTGCCTGGCTGTTCTGGTGCTCAGTGCTCTGTAGTACTGGCCGGACGGCAACTGTTCAAAGAGGAAGTGGCCTGGATGTGAGGGGTCCAGAGTGATTTTCCTAGCCCCTTTACTCACTCTTGGTGGGAAGGGGTATACCGATGATTCTCTCAACAGTCCTGACTATCCGCTGTAGTCTTTTGAGGTCTGATTTGGTAGCCAAGCCGAACCAGACAGTTACAGAAGTGCTGAGGACAGACTCTATGACTGCATAGTAGAACTCCAGAAGCAGCTCCTGTGGCATGTTGATCTTCCTCAGCTGGTGAAGGAAATATAACCTCTGCTGGGCCTTTTTCACAATGGAGCCTATGTGAGTGTCCCATTTCAGGTCCTGAGAGATGGTAATGCCCAACAACCTGTATGACTCCACTGTGTTGCCTGTTCATTATGGTGAGTGGTGGTAATGTTATTTCTCCTGAAGTCCACGATCATCTCCACTGTTTTGGGCATGTTCAGCTCCAGGTTGTTGTGACTGCACCAAACAACCAGTTGTGTAGTGTTGTCCACAAACTTCAGGAGCTTGACAGAGAGGTCTTTTGCAGTGCAGTCGTTAATGTAGAGGGAGCAGAGCAGTGGGAAGAACACACATCCCTGGGGGGTGCCAGTGCTGATGGTGCAGGTGTTGGATGTGAATTTTCCCAGCCTCACTAGCTGCTGCCTGTCTCAGGAAGTTGATGATCCACTGACAGATGGAGGTGGGTACAGAGAGCTGATTTAGTTTAGTCAAAAGGATATCTGGGATGATAGTGTTGAAAGCCGAGTTGAGGTCTACAAACATCATCCTCGCATAAGTCCCAGGTCTGTTGAGATGTTGCAGGATGTAGTGCAGTCCCATGTTGACTGCATCATCCACAGACCTGTTTGCCCGATAAGCAAACTGCAGGGGGTCCAGCAAGGGTCCAGTGGTGTCCTTCAGGTAGGCCAGCACCAGTCTATCAAATGACTTCATGACCACAGACGTTAAAGCAACAGGTCTGTAGTCATTCAGTCCTGTGATTTTGGGTTTCTTTGGGATGGGAATGATGGTGGAGCATTTGAAGCAGGAAGGGAATTTGCATAGGTCCAGTGATCTGTTGAAGACCTTTGTAAAGATAGGGGCCAGCTGGTCAGCAGGTCAGCACAGGTTTTTAGACAGGCTGGTGGAACAACATCTGGGCTTGGTTCTTTCCTTCTGTTTCTGGAAGACCCGGCACACATCTTCTTCACAGATTGTAGGTACAGGAGGCAGGGAGAAGGGGTTTGATGGAGACATTAATAAATGCATGGAGAGAAGTTCAGACTAGGTTTGGGGTGTGAGACAGGGTTTTTCAAACCTGCAATAAAACTCATTCAGGTCATCGGGCAGTTGTTGATTCGACACAGTGCTGGGGGATGGGTATTTATTAAAGTCTTTGTGAATAATTATAACAAAGTCTGGGTGTTGTTGCTCTGTGTCTGTGATCTGATCAGCCAGCTGTTGCAGCGCTGCGTTCACACACGCTTGCAGAAGAATTTAAACAAGAATAATTGAGGAAAACTCCCACGGCGAGAAGAAAGGTTTATAGTTGATGAAGAATGCTTCTTGATCGGGACAGCATCTTCTATAACTCTGTTACATCTGTACACCACCTTTCCTTGATGTAGAAACATGTCCCACTGTGTCTTGGAGCGCTTGAGCGCCGTTGCACCTCCAACTATAATGTCCAGAAAAATGTCAGAATAATCGTGAACCTGTGAAAGATTGAGTGGTGTGTACTGCCGAATGTTCAGCAGTGTGTCCCCAGTGTAAAGAGAGGAAAAAACTAACAAAAACAAAAACACACCGAGGCGGCCATCCGTGCCGCCATCTTAATGTATCTACATTATGATGTTGAACACTTGAAGACTAATTAAATTTTTTATTATTTTTTTAATTGTATTTATTTAGACAACATAGTATAGAATTTAAAATCAGTCATAACTTGGAAATAATTATTGACCTTTCAGTATTGGCCAGGATTTTAATATTTGTGCATCCCTATTTTATTTCCCAGAATTTACCGCAATTTAAAATCAATATTTATTTTTATAAACTTATCTGAAAACAATGTTGTAGACAGTGTGGAGTCATGTTAAAAAAAAAATGTGTTAATAGTTTTGGACAATTTATTTTTATTATTTATTATTTAGAATTTTTTTTTCTACATTTCAGGGAATAAATAGACATAATTGATCAAAATGAATGATTTTGCAAATGTATTCCAAAACTGAACTAGACTAATGAAATTCATATTCTGTTGAATTTCATTGGATTGCAATTCAGTTACATTTTTTTTAGTTCAACTTCTTTTGGGGTTGAAAGAGATTGAAAGGGAGCCATTTCTTACATAATGAATTTTGCCCAACATTGACAGTAACAGAAATTGTCCATTTTGAATAATCTGCATTCATAAAGGCAAAGACTAACCCATTAATTTCATGTGGCAAGTAAAATGATCAAATAACGTATGGAGTAATGCATATGGTAGCCAGATCTGTCCACACAAACACATTAAACTGCCTGTACAATCTTATTGACATGACCAAAGCTGCCTCATTAGAGACCACCTCCTCCTTTTTTTTTTTTTTTTTTTTTAGCTGTGTCCTCATGCCTAATGGTTTGGTACATCATTTCCTTTGAAATGTAATTTGTGGTAATCACACTGACTGAATAGGTCCTGTTTATTGGTTACATCAGGCTTGTGTCTATTCAGGCTACATGATAATGGAGTAATTTAGTAGCACATGGAGCTTGCACTTACATAACCTTCTTGAAAATAGCACCTTTTATATTTTGATATAATTGAGCAAAGATAAGTTGTAGTGGTGGTGATGTCAATAGTCATGTGAGATTGATTTTTTCTTTTTTCTTACCAACTTTCTAACAAGTTTGAAATTGCAGGAAAAAACCCCAAATTGTCACAGTGTAGACCTATAACAATAACTGCAATGCTAACAAAAAATATCCGTAGGTTGTTGTATTTTTGTGTGTGTGAGACCTTTTTTCCTTTTGTTGAAATGGTTGCTGCACCCTGTTGGAATCAAACAACTCCTCTGCACCAGCCAGATCTTTTCATCTGTCAGAACTGCTTACAGAGTTTCCTGCATCTCGGCAACCCGTCTGGGTTTCCTTATGTAGTCATCAATGTGAATCATCCGCAAGGAGCTTGATGGTGACTTCTAACCATACGCCACTCCTCTCATGATACAGACGGCATTGATTTTGAATTGCCCTGCCCCCATGCTACATGTATTTGGTGAATTTGCTCTCATTCTTAGGCCAGACACTCAAACGCAGATGTGAATGTTTGAAAAACTGCCCAAAATATTGCTGTGACAGTAGTTGACCTAAAAACAAAGAGTTGTTTTGCCTGTTGGGGTGTCTTGTGTTGCGTAACCTGCATTAGACAATTTTGCCTAATTTCAGAATGTAACATTGTGTGAAATCACATACTTGTGTTTTAGGCATTAAATGCTGTGATGGCTCATACACCAAAGATTCCTACTAACTCCACGAGCATAGATAGTGGATCATAAATAGGTGATGAGATATATCTCAGTTTCATAGCCAGCTATTGTTGTTTTCATGGATTTCAGGTTAACGTTGGAGTGACTGTGCTGAGAGAGTGCCTTGTTTTACTTCTTTCTGCCCTTGAAAACAGAAGCTTGAAATTATGCAATCTCATTATACCACATATTATTTCACAATGTTGTTTTCTTTTGTTGTTTATTGGATCCAGATTGCACAGAGTTCTTTGATTCCTCCAGTTGGGCACAGTATGGTTTCCTCTCTGCTTGTTTTAACAAAGGCATTTAGCAGAGTTAACGTTAATTAAGCCGGCACTCTACACTATACTACGATTACCACACCTCAAAACATTGTTTTTTGTCCTTAAAACTGTCTTGTGTGTAGGACTAATTTCTTATGCATCTAAACCCAAGCCTCCATTGCTAATTCCAAAACGTCATTTTAGAGCTAGTAGTGGTAGCCTGACAAGCCAGACCCACATCAAGATGTTGGGTCTGGGAACTCACCATTGGCAGGGCTCAATCCGAGAGGCGGGATAAATGGTTGTCTTTCAAATTCCCTCTGCACGCAATAGGATAGCGCTACAACCAACCAGAGCAACGAAGAAGGTGAAGCGGAGCTAGTTGATAGATTAAACTTTCGCCGTATCCGGTCAGCAAAACTCCGAAGACATCTTCCTTTCTTAAGAATGACTTCAGTACCGTTCTTTGTTCTTTTCTCAAAGAAAAGTTTAACAACAAGCCTCCCAGTCGCGGCCAAAGCCGATTCGAAAGACCGCTGTTTGCCAACTTCTTTGTTTTCAAGTAGCACGGGGAACCGTCACAACTCTGCCGTCATTATGTTAAGCCCGCCCACCTACTCTATACACAATGTGATTGGCCTGACCAGAGTTTGTTTTTTCCAGCTCGCAGTTCTACCAAGAGTTGCTAGACTACACTCGCGGCAAATTAGATTTGCTGCCGCTAGGGTGCGTCTAGATTTCTAGGCTATAGTAGTGGTGCTTCAGCCTATGATAACGCAGTTATTAATGCAGTTAGAGAGAGAGAGAGAGAGAGAGAGAGAGAGAGAGAGAGAGAGAGAGAGAGAGCGATTAAGCGTGTAACAACCTCTGCTAGTCTGTGCATATCTCAATAGTGTTATAGTGTTCGGCAGCAGCGTCTCTACTAATAGTGAAACTGTAAGTTGATCTGCTCCAAGAACAGCGCCATTATTACCTCACTAGTGAGAAATGTCATGTGGCTTTTAAGCTGTTGAACTGTTTTACTGATAAAATTGTCAGAGCAGCGCTGATAACGCGTTTCTGTGTGAGTGTGTGTCCAATGTGTGTGCCTTTGAATTGGAGAGAGAGCGGGAGAAAGAGAGTATATGCTTACCATACATAAAAAATGGTAAAATGATTCTGGATACATTTTTTGGTTTCAAATAGAGATCACGATTTCCCCACGATTCTGAACAGACAAGTGATGACAAAACTAAATAAAATGTAACTTCCTAGAGTTTCTGACAAAATGTTAATTGCTGTAGTCTATTTAAAATGTTTCAATTAAATTAATGAAACATTTTAAATAGACTACAGCAATTAACATTTTAAAGAAATCGGTTTGAATTCTATGATTCAAATACTTCATTAAAGGCTGAATCAGCGTTTTTGAACAAATCTCTCGAATGAATGATTCAATGACATATATTTTTAAGTCATTAAGTCACCTATTGGCACAACAATGTTTGAAGCACATACAATCGTTATTTGAAGCACCAAGTTAAGGCTGATTTATACTTCTGTGCCTGACCTATGCCGTAGCCTCCACACCGTAGGTTTTCATTTATACTTCTGCGTCGTTGGCCGGGTCAACGTGCAATTACACATGCAGACCACTAGTAGGCAGTGTCCACAGGCATGTTGATGATGTAACCCACAGTTCCAAGGCAAAAGCTGGAGAATAAGCAGCTTGTTGTGTACATTGTCGGAGAAGCAGCAGCAGTGATGGCAGCAAATAGACAGCAAGTTTTTGTTGCAGCTTGAGTTATTGAATATTGAAGAACAGATCATTTATAATACGCAAGCGGAAATGTGTATGAGGAAATGGGACTCTTTTTTTTTACCTGAGGAAGGGGTTCTAGCAGACCAATCACTGCGCTTGTGGTCCGAGTAGAATTGACGCGTTGTTAAATTTTTCGAGAGGTGCACGTCAGGCTACGCCCAAGGCTACGCATGCTACACACAGCCTACGATGTAGCTATGGCATAGATTTGATGCAGAAGTATAAATCAGCCTATACTTTCAAAAGGATTTGCTCTGTTTTGATCGATTCTGTAGACATCAGTGTTTATATCCAAGCTATAAACATTTATCCCAGTACTTCTGTGATAATGTGAATATTTGTAACACAGAAATAATGATACTGTGTGGTTGAAAAAGACTGTTGTGAATCTGTTTCATACCTGATAACTGCTTTCTCTGGGTCAGCGGCAGCTCGGATTTGAAGGTTCAGCTGTGATTTTGGCAAAGGTTTAATAGACATAGCCGAATCGTTGTCATTTAAGAATGTTTTCATTTCGAGATTGCAATCTTTTAACGATTAATTTCTCTGTTTTAAAAGCTCTGTTTTACAGGTTCAGATCTTCCGAGTAACCTGGGGTTAAGTGCATTCATTATTAAATGACACAATGGTGAAAGTTAATGGGTCAACCCATGTTAGTTTTAAACATGTCTTTCAGTTACGAACCTAAATCTTTTATCTACTAAGACTACAGCATGTTACGTGTGGGTTCTTTTGAGCCGCTTCTAGTACTAGGTTATGGAGGATGTAGCAGACTACCGTGACCTGACATACTTTGCAAGGACTGCACAGCATCGCTTCATCACTGCAATCCAGGTATCCAATTTGGCTTTTTAAAATACAGAAAGTGGCAACATTACAAGTCTTGATATATGGCCACCTATAATGCTTCTTCATCACTGGATCATCATTTCATAAATAACTTATTGCCACAATCAATAGAAAATGAACACAAACACTTTTTAAAAATGTAATTCCACTTACTTCCTTTCAGCAGTAATACCATAATGATGTCAGTAAGTCAGTGTTGAAATATCCTACTGTTTTCATGAATTCTCCACAGTGTGTCAAAGCATGTCTGCCAACCGATAGGCTAAGGGTACTTTTTTTCTCTTTATAATGTTGGTTTATTAGTTCCTGGTTGTCAAAGTGCCTGAGCAGAATGCTTTTTATTTATAATAAGCTCTAGCCTGTAGCTTGCATGGGCTTACAATGCGGGTAACTGTTTGGATTGCAAACAGTATGAAAAACCTGTGAAAGCGAACAGTTGTCTCTCAGCTTGACTGTATGTGTGTGAGTAGAAGATCTCTCTCTCTCTCTCTCTCTCTCTCTCTCTCTCTCTCTCTCTCTCTCTCTCTCTCTCTCTCTCTCTCTCTCTCTCTCCTTCTCTTTTTCCAGCAGTCTACTCAGGGATCTGAGCTACTGGAGGTTGTGCTGTTTAATTTTTGCTGCAGTGCAGCTGACAGTATTGTAACACCGCCTCTCGCAGAATATGTCTGCCTTTTTGCAGCACTGCTTCTGAGCTGTGGAGCACCTCCAAACTGCTTTGTTTAAGAGGAATTGCATTAGTCCTCAAGTTTCGTATTCATCCATCATCATTGACATCCCCTGTGCTTTGTAGCCTTGCGTTTACACTTAGCTTTGTCAACATTTTATGCTGACCTTAAGGAAGTTATTATTCCTGGCATTATTGGCTGCTCAACTTATTCCGCAATTATTTTTGCAGTGTTGAACTCACTATAGTAAGTTCCCTTGGTATTTTTTCTTGTTGTAATTGGTAATGATACCACTGCGTATGGCGTCATGCCACAGATAATTGTAGGTTTATGGATAATTATTATTTAGAAGACTTGTTCTTACTTGTTAGTGTTTACTCTTCTGCCCTAGGGCTAATTGAATACATTCGCTAATAATGATGGTTTCAAACAGAGAGGGGATAATAGAGAGGAGGAGGGGACTTCCGGAGAGAGCGACAGACAGCTGGAAAATGATTGAAGGTGACATTGAGCTTTTAAACAGCACCAACTTGAATGTTTGTCCAGGTCAAAAGGCAAAAGACCATAGTAATTGAAAAAGAAGGTGTAATGACAATTTGCATGCAACAGGCTCCTAAATATTGTGCGTAATTGGTTATAATTCTCTAAATAATAAATCTCCTTTTTTAATTATGCTTTTTTGTATATTACCTTTCATGCAGTGTGTAATATAACTGTTTGTAAATGTAAAAGATCAAGATGCAAAGGTTCTAAGATCAAAATGCACAATAAATGGATTTATTGTCTCCAAAAAGAAAGAACCAATTCTGAACTGCCTGAAACGAGTCCTCAGTAAATACAGTCTTATTTCATGCACAAAGCTACGTAGGTTTGTAACAAATTTGCGTAATACCTGCCTTTCATTGGCTGCCTGCGAACAATGTCTACTTTGACCCACCATCAAACATTGTAGTTGTAGCTGAGGCCTGGAAGAGTGTGGTTTGTGTTGTCGACATGTTGAGAAGATGCTGTTTTCTGTGCTGCGAAAGCAAATCTTTGCATGCACTTCTAAAGGATGAGGACTTAGACATGAATTGATGTGGTAAAAGCGACAATTTTGTTGTTGTTCGTATCACTGTGCATACAAGAGCTGAAATTCAATAATGGCCATTTTGTTTCTGAACCTCTACTGTAAGCAATGGACCATTCACAACAGACTGGGCCATCTGACCAATCAGAGCAGAGTATAGGCTCTTGGAAAAAAGGGGTTTAGAGAGACTAAATCCTTTATCGAAGCTTTTCAGACAAGAGGTGATGCTGCGATATGTTATGACATTTTTTGTGTGTGTGTGTTTTTTGACCTTGGATGCATGCAGTGTTGGGTGTAACTAGCTACTAAGTAATTAGTTACTGTAATTTAATTACTTTTCCCTTGAAAAAGTAAAGTAATGGATTATTCTTATTTTTGTAATTTAATTACAGTTACTTCCCATGTAATTGAACTAAATACTGTTTATAGACTGTGGAATTATTTATAATACAACAGTGGAATTAACATCAAAATGTAAAGTCTAACTTTCAAATGCATGTTTTTATCTATCCTTCTCACATTTGTAATACTTTGGTCTGTTAATAAGAATAATTGATGTAGTTTTATATTATGTATTTGAATAAATTAAAAGAGCCGTCTCATGTCCTTGAATCACTTAACTAGTCGAGGTTGATATAGGATTTAGAAAGTAATTAGTAAAAAGTAATTAAATACTTTTTGCAGAGAGTAATTTGTACAGTAATCTAATTACACTATTGAAGATGTAATTAGTAACTAGTAATTCATTACTTTTTAGAGTAACTTACCCAACACTGGATGCATGTAAACCTATTATAGGACACTTCCAAAACATAGAAACCTTTTAAAATAGCATAATAGGAGCACTTTAACTTCTGATATTATCAGGAATTTTGAAATTGTAATAGAAGTAAATAATTTTTTTGTACACTTTAGTATTTTTCATGAACTGGCTTTTTATTTTTTTATACTGTTGTCTGAGGTCAACTTATGATGTTCACGTGGTTTTAACTTTCAAAAACATCATAATGAATGAGTAATAGGCTATTTGGAAATAAAGACTTGGAAATAAACGGCCACTGTTTTGCATGTTATAATGAGCTTCGGCTCCCTTACACGTGAGGAATTGTTTTGAAAACTTCCAATGTGGACAAACGGCAAACAGAATTATTCGCCCACAGGGCTTACGAAATGTCTTTATCAAACAAACACAATGATTTATCTCTCATTGACCCGCAATTAACTGGAATGTTATTTTTTATTACTTGGCTGGCAATATGGTCCCACTTTATATTAGGTGGCTTTAACTACTATGTACTTACATCAAAAACTAAGTACAATGTACTTATTGTGTTCATATTGTAATGCCAAACACTTTTGCTGATATTGAGGTGGGATATGGGTAAAGTTAGGGACAGGTGTGCTGGTATGGGTAAGTTTAAGGGTAGGGTTAAGTCAACTGGTCCCATCAACTGTCTGGTTACCAACATTCTTTAAAATATCTTCTTTTGTGTTCAGCAGAAGAAAGAAACTCATACAGGTTTGGAACAACTTGAAGGTGAGTAAATGATGACAGAATTTTCACTTTTGGGTGAACTATCCTATTAAGTTGTAAAATTGGTTTGTTTCTAGTAAAATATATAAACCCCTAAATATCACCACCCCTATTTGTTTAGATATAGGAGCAGTTGGTTAAATGCACAAAACAATGTGTAATCAATATATAATATAGTATTTTTCTAAGTCTGGACATGTTTTAAATGTGAGAAATGAGACATGTTTCTGGATATTGTGAGAAAATAGTTTCATAATGATGTACTTCCTTGCCCTTTCTGTCAGTATTTTTACACCAAATGATTATTGTTAAAAACAATGGGGTCATCAGCCACATCACTAAAGATGCAGGTCTTTTTGGTGTCTACATAGTGACTAGTAGGGCTCTTATGCAAGCGGTAGTACTTGACACATTGGGAGTGAGAAGGGGTTGAATAAAATTGTACTCAGGAGGTACAAGCTCACCTTGTCAATAAGAGATGTGCTGGGGCCATGAAGACCTCCTTCTGAACCCTGTAACTGTTTGTTGAAACTATGTTTAGGGACTTCTCAAAACAACACTAACATTTTTATGTACAGTGCTCGTGTTTTGCAGCACTGAACAAGCGTTATGTTTCCATGGTGAGACTGCTATTACTGGAAATTGGCAACATGGTCTGTCCTACTGTAACCTGTAAGAACAATATCAGGCACAACATAATATCTAAGTGATAGAGATGTAGTGTACTGGTTACACTTGACATTTCTCAAAGGTTATCAATATTCAGCATATCAGTACTTCTAGTGGGTCACCAGTGCCACAGAACATCTGCTTACCCCTGAAGAGGCCATAAGAGCATGGTTAGCATTCACAAGCTCACTGATGGTTGTTCAGCTCGATGGTGAAGGTTGGTTGATGTTGAAAGGCTGGATAATGGAAATCTCAGGGTTAATAGAGATTTTTGAGAGGCGCGTACGTAGTGCAATCAAATTTGATGTGCAGGGTAAGTGCAGCAATGTGTGCCTGATATTTTGTGTTGCTACTGAAAGCTCTGAATGTCTTTTAGTGCCCTTACTGTTATAAGTCATAATGCAGTTTTGACTAGTCAAAATTCCAATCAGATATCTGTAATACAGTTTGACTAGTACTGGTTCATATTGACGATATCTATAATCAGTTATTAAGTAATTAATTACTAGCTACTAATTACATCTTCAACAGTGTAATTAGATTACTGTACTAATTACTCTCTCTAAAAAGTATTGTATTACTTATTACTAATTACTTTCTAAATCCCATATCAACCTCAACCAGTTGAACAATACAAGGATAGACATGAAATAGGTCTTTTAATTCTTTCAAATAAATAATATATAATTGCATCATTTATTCTTCAACTGGCCTAAGTATTTAAAGGAGAAGGTTACATTAAAACATTTTAACATTACACATATTCCACTATTGTTTTATATAGAATTGTTCTATAGCCTATTGTCATGGGCTGGTTGTATAAACACACACAAAGATGAAGTCAGTAATATTTAATAAATCAACACGATGATTCACAGAAACAGAACAACACATTCACATTAGATGACACTGACAATGAGCTATACAGTAACTGTATATTAAATTACAGAAAAATAAGAGTAATCCCTTACTTTTACTTTTCAAGGGTAAAGTATTTAGTAATTAATTACTTAGTAATGTTGCACCCAACACTGTCTATAATGCAATTTTAATGCCATAATTCCAGGTCAACAGATGCATTATTTTTTTATTTTTTTAACAATCATACTGTATGTCTACATTTTACTTTTCAATATACAGTATATGTTTTTATACGTTTTTAAAAATACGTTTTTATTTGTAAAAAATATAATTAATGAGCTCTACAGTTCTTTTATTCAAATGAGGATGTCTGCTACTCATCTAGTAAATATGCAGTTCATACTAGTAAAATCATATTATGACTAAACAAAATTACATTTTTAATTGTTAGTTTTATAGTTAAATAATTTCTATTACACTTTTTATTCTGTTAAAATTTAATTTTTAGTAGCTAAATTGTGTAGCTATAATAGAATATAGTGATATGTTTTATTAGTACATATTGAAAATGAAAAAGGAAATTTGTATTAATCCGTTTTCTTACATTTTTACCTGTTGAAATACAATTTGAATTACAACAGAATGTTTAAAAAGTTTTTGAAAACAACAACAAAGGTACAAGACTGGACTTTTAAGGGAATGAATAAACAAACAATCATATAAACAAATGAGCAACAGCATTCAATATACTGTACAGGTAATGTGGACAAACTCTGCTCTTGAGAAATGCTGTAAATCAGAGAGGCAGTGTATGTCTGCCGAATATCACACACCATAGCAGATATGCTGATCTTGCACGATTAAAATTTCAGGATCCGCAAACAAAATCTGCCACCTCCTCTCTCTCTCTCTCTCTCTCTCTCTCTCTCTCTCTCTCTCTCTCTCTCAACTCTCTCTCTCTCTCTCTCTCTCTATCAACCTTGGCAATATAATCGCCATTGGCTAGTACATTTTAGTTTACTTGGCAAAATGATATATATTGATTTATAGTAATGCTGTCAAATCGATTAATCGTGATTAACCACATCCAAACTAAAAGTTTGTGTTTACATAATATATGTGTGTGTACTGTGTATAATTATGTATATATAATCAAATACACACACAGGCATGTATATATTTAAGAAATGTTTTTTTTTTTTTTTAAATATATTTATATATAAAATATTTATATATAATATAAATGATATAAATATATATACAGTATATACATGCAAATATTTTTTAAATATATACATTAATGTGTGTATTTTATATATATATATATATATATATACATAATAATTATACATGGTACACACACACACACACATACACACACACATACATACATACATACATGCATACACACACATACACTCACCTAAAGGATTATTAGGAACACCATACTAATACTGTGTTTGACCCCCTTTCGCCTTCAGAACTGCCTTAATTCTACGTGGCATTGATTCAACAAGGTGCTGAAAGCATTCTTTAGAAATGTTGGCCCATATTGATAGGATAGCATCTTGCAGTTGATGGAGATTTGTGGGATGCACATCCAGGGCACGAAGCTCCCGTTCCACCACATCCCAAAGATGCTCTATTGGGTTGAGATCTGGTGACTGTGGGGGCCATTTTAGTACAGTGAACACATTGTCATGTTCAAGAAACCAATTTGAAATGATTCAAGCTTTGTGACATGGTGCATTATCCTGCTGGAAGTAGCCATCAGAGAATGGGTACATGGTGGTCATAAAGGGATGGACATGGTCAGAAACAATGCTCAGGTAGGTTGTGGCATTTAAACAATGCCCAATTGGCACTAAGGGGCCTAAAGTGTGCCAAGAAAACATCCCCCACACCATTACACCACCACCACCAGCCTGCACAGTGGTAACAAGGCATGATGGATCCATGTTCTCATTCTGTTTACGCCAAATTCTGACTCTACCATCTGAGTGTCTCAACCGAAATCGAGACTCATCAGATTAGGCAACATTTTTCCAGTCTTCAACTGTCCAATTTTGGTGAGCTTGTGCAAATTGTAGTCTCTTTTTCCTATTTGTAGTGGAGATGAGTAGTACCTGGTGGGGTCTTATACTGTTGTAGCCCATCCGCCTCAAGGTTGTGTGTGTTGTGGCTTCACAAATGCTTTACCTCGGTTGTAACGAGTGGTTATTTCAGTCAAAGTTGCTCTTCTATCAGCTTGAATCAGTCGGCCCATTCTCCTCTGACCTCTAGCATCAACAAGGCATTTTCGCCCACAGGACTGCCGCATACTGGATGTTTTTCCCTTTTCACACCATTCTTTGTAAACCCTAGAAATGGTTGTGCGTGAAAATCCCAGTAATTGAGCAGATTGTGAAATACTCAGACCGACCAGTCTGGTACCAACAACCATGCCACGCTCAAAATTGCTTAAATCACCTTTCTTTCCTGTTCTGACATTCAGTTTGGAGTTCAGGAGATTGTCTTGACCAGGACCACACCCCTAAATGCACTGAAGCAACTGCCATGTGATTGGTTGATTAGATAATTGAATTAATGAGAAATTGAACAGGTGTTCCTAATAATCCTTTAGATGAGTGTACATGCATACATACACGCATGCATGCATACACGCATACATACATACATACATACATACACACACATACATACACACACATACACACACATACACACATACATACATACATACACACACATACATACATACACACACACACATACACACACACACACATACACACACATACACACATACATACACACACATACACACATACATACACACACATACATACATACATACATACATACATACATACATACACGCATACATACACACACATACATACATACATACATACATACACACATACATACACACACACATACATACACACATACATACATACACACATACATACATACATACACACATACATACATACATACATACATACATACATACATACACACATGCATACATACACACATACATACATATATACACACACGTAAGAATGCAATTTTGATATTATAACTGAACTTAGGACTGGTGGTGGTGCTTAAGATATTGTTGTTCATTCAGTGTTTCTGTAAAAATATAATAGTAATAGATCATATTAATTATTAATAAGATAATACTACAACTACTAATTCGATGAAACCGTCTATAGACAGATTGCTTGATGGAGAGCAAAACTCTGTTTCTCCAAGTGTTCAGCGAATGAAAATGTATGTATGTTAAACTTATTCTTAGGCTCTTAGACACACAATGGCGAGTAAAATCTAAGCATTAATTAGCCAATGGCCAATGATAGATATTGTTTAGTCGTCCAGAGTGAAGATTTACTCGCATTGTAAAGGGTTGCTCTCTCTCTCTCTCTCTCTCTCTCTCTCTCTCTCTCTCTCTCTCTCTCTCACACACAAGGGCCAGGGGCTGCGTGCAAAGTCATGAGTGATTTAAGCAGAACTCTCTTAATTTTCCACTTCCTCTCACTGCATGGCTGTAAATAAATAAACATTGAATCAAAGTGTAAATCATGTGCAGTCACATAAAAATATCGGAGAAGACAGACATCAGTAGCTAGTGCCAGACAGATAAAACAAATCGCTGCATTGCAGATAATAATACTGGAAGGTCAAGTTTTTATCTTATCATTACTTTTTTTTTTTTTTTTTTTTTTTTTTTTTTTTAATTAAAAGTCTTTTAGTAGGGGGAGTGGTATGATTATGCATTCACTGCATCTGGCATCCCTTCACATTCTCCTTACCTGTCTGGAGGGTGAGATGAGTGAGTCTCATTAGAGGTGCTGGTGAAAGAAGGGCAGACCCTGGTGCTGCAGGGTTGCAAGGCTGCCAGCTCTCTGGACACATACTCTGATCTCACTGTTACTCACTCTGATCCGGTCATTGGCCGGTTTGCTGCTCTTTAAGGCCCTATTATATTCTCTGCTATGTTGATCTTTGTTCTGCTGTCAGGTAAACAGTTCAAAATAGTGGAGCAGCATTACAGAATTACAGAAAGTTTGCACTGAAATATTGTGCAGAACACTGCAAAAAATCTGAGGCTGACAGGCTTTTTTGAAACACTGAAACAAACTTTGTTTTGGCAAGATTTTGTCTGAAATGACACCACACCTGTTTGTTCTTCGATTTTGCTTGAACTGTATTGGGCTATTTAGGTTTATGCTGTCATTCTGCAGCCTATCTTATAGTTTCATTCACACACTCACATGTGTCCCACAAATAACTCTCTTTATCCACAAGCATACATGTACATGCTTGACATGGGAATGTTTTGATAATCCGGTGGCACTCATCAGACTCAAGCCACTCTTGCTGGGCACTTAGATGGCCATTTCCAGAGGTCTGGATCACAATATTGCTATTCATCCACCCATTTCAATTTCAGCTTGCTCTGAGTCCTCTCACAATGTTGTTGCTTCAAAAGTCATTGAATTTAGTGCATGAGTCAAACGGACCACTTTTATGATACTTTTAATGTGTTTTTGTAATTTTTGGAGCTGATTGACTGAGTAAAATGTTGTTCAAGCTCCATCTCCAAGCCTAACTCTAAAATCTGGTTGATGGGAATGTTGTTCAAGATTCAAGAGTTTTATTTGTCACATACACAGTTATATACAGAATATACAACCGGCAGTGAAATGTAAACAGGTCCGCTCCATGGACAGTGCAAATTCACAGTTAAAAACACAAGGAAGAAATTATAATAGAAATAGGATATAAAAAAAGTACTATCTATATATATATATATATATATATGTCTATATCTGTAGAATTATAAATAATCAAGTCAAGAGAAAAAAAAAAAGGTAACAAATAAGGATAAAGTGGAATAAAATAATTGAAGTAGACTTTGCAGTGAGTAAACTGTAGACTTATAAATATGTGGTTAACAAATGTATAAGAGTATAATGTGCAAACAGGTTTATGACAGGTTGTTACACAGTAACAACGAGAACAGAAAGTGCAGTGCAATGTCAGTGTATCGATGTTTATCCTGGCGTGAAGTCACGTGATGTTAAGTTCAGGAGTCTGATGGCCTGGGGGAAGAAGCTCCTCCTGAGTCTCTCAGTTTTGGCCATCAGGCTTCGGAAGCGCTTACCAGATGGTAGCAGCGTGAAATGAGGGTTTGCAGGGTGATTAGAGTCCTTGATGATCTTGGTAGCTCTACCTTTGCAGCGTTTGGTGTAGACGTCCTGCAGAGACGGGAGAGCTGACCCTGAGATACGCTCGGATAAGCGCACTACTCTTTGCAGGGCTTTGCGGTCTGCAAAGAGTAGTGCGCTTATCCGAGCGTATCTGTTCCAAATGTTGATGCAGAAAATATCCTATATTTTGCTAAATCATGTCCATGATTTCATTTCACATATCAGTCAGTATATCACATTAACATCGAACAAGGAAGCGTTCTTCTCTATCTGGACTACAAGAGCCCAAGAGGAGAGCCTTTGAGGGGTTTTGTATGTAGTCCATGCAAGGAGCCATAGTAAAGTACCTTATTAAAGTCAACATTTACGCTATTTACTTAATGCCTGGTCTAATTCTGAATTATTAATTTGTGCTTGTGCTGCCAAAAAAAAAAAAAAAAAAAAAAAAAAATGCTTTTTGCAATTTTCATCAAAATGTAACAACTTGGTCTTCCTTTGAAATTACATTCCTTTTCAGCTCATGTCACATAGGCCATGTGAGGGAATGTTAACCAATAGCCAAATAACTATTTAGCTACCATTCTAACAAACTTAGCATTTGGTCTGGCTCCATTGTGGTACCTGTATATAACACCCACGTTTCATTATCCAGTCATTTATCCAATCATTAACCCAAGTTAGGTTGAAAATGGACTAACCCAGCAATTGGGTTGTTTTAACCCAGTAAATGGGTTGTTTTAACCCACCAGTTGGATTAAATGTTTGCTTAAAACAACCCAACCACTGAGTTAAAAATGACCCAATTGCTGGGTTGGTCCATTTTCAACCCAACTTGGGTTGTTTTTAAACCAGCATTTTTTAGAGTGTTCACTTACAATATCACATGGCATTATGTCCAATTTAATTTATACATTATATCTGCTTGATTCTCTAGTTCGAACTCTAAACAACTGCTGAGGTGCTGAATGAAGAGCCAAGGTCTCCTTAAACAAACATTGTCCTTACAACTGGAAATAGCGATTTGTTTAACTCTTTGTAGGAGCATGTTAATTCTCTCCCAAGATTATGGCCCACATCAAAAGGGAAGTCAGAAAGTCAGATTGGCATCTTGCTGCATAACGCACGTTTAACAAACATAAGATAGGTCGTCACACCTACACCTCCTCCATCTATCTTGGTCGTGATGTGTGAAAAGCCTCATAATAATGGCCATCTAAATATAGTTGGTTCTTTCAGAGGTGGCATAGCAACAGAGTTGGGATCCGTTGACTAAAGAAACTGAACTTCAGAACTGTCTTTAGAAATCTGTTTGAATAGAGTGATCTTGACTCACCGTCTTTGTCTTGTTTAGATGTTATATATTAAAGATGTTATGTAAAACGCTGGGAAAGAATGGATGCGTCTTTGGTTCTGTAAAGTTGTTTGGTATATTGATAAAAGAAGACTGAATTTTGGACTATAATGCTTTTTCACTTTGTGTGTAATGTTGCTGTTTGAGCATAAAAAAGATCTTCAAGGTTACAAAGCTCAGGCTACTCCAAAGGGAGGCCTGGTTGAGCTCCATTAAAGAAGACAGTATTGTTGCTATGTCAAAGAGACACTGTTTTGTCCCCGTTTCCAAAACTCATTTGTTTGACCTTACTAAGGCTGATGAACTTACATTGGTTTAAATGTATTTTAAACACTGTTCCTGAACATTATAATCCCAACATTTATCTGTGTGCTGCACATTTTATGGAGAACAGCTTCTAGAACCACAATGCCAGGCTGTGCAGACTTCTCCTGAAATGGAGCAGTTCCCACTTTGTTGGGACAAATTGTATGTCTTATATTTGTAGTTGTGTTTTCTATTAACAGTTCCAATTAGAAGTTGTATGTTGTTGCTATGATGTAAACAAAGGGCAAAGCTTTGCCTCAGCTCGCCTGCTAGCTAACATTACTGTTGATGTAGTGTTTACTGTAGCTTTTGTTAGCTCTCGCTTTTATAAGGCTGTTCACCACCCCTTGGGAAAATTAACCTTGATTTTGTGATCGATTACTGCTTGTATTACCATGGTTTTCTGCATAGATCTGCTTGGTTACAATCATTCTCCTAAATATCTTCCTTTGTGTACAGCGGAACAAAGACATTTATACGGGTTTGGAACAACTTGAAGGTGAGTAAATGATAGAATTTTCATTTTTGTGTGAACTATCCCTTTAAGTCTGATTTAGGCTTAAATTCATAGTTTTCAGTCACGTGACTGTTGCGGAGCATTGGAGGGCAAAACCGCCATAGAACTCCAATGAACTGCCTGTCATATTTCCACCTTAAAACAAAAACATGTGAACAAGATGCATGTTTTGGGCACTTATGATCCATATACAGCTCCTGCTGCAGTATTTCAGACTTTTTTATTTTTAAAATGCTTAACATGAAAAACACTATAGGGTGAGTTGCACCAATAAGGATGCAATTCAGCAAAGTTTTTACGCTAATCTAGTATTTGTTGATATGGGTTTTATTTTAACCCATTGTTGTTGCACCACTTAATTTTAAACACAGATTAATTACGTAGTAAAACCTTTAGAATTATAGAGCTGATCAAGCAGCAGACGGAGGGTGGAACTGACGACAGGCTAAAGAATCCTTATTAGTGCATTAAGTGCCTTAATGTACTATAACCGATATTAAAAGATCAAATTCAGTTGATGATGCATACTATATACAGGCGAGCAGATGAGCCAAGAATATGAACGTAACACGTTTTCTTTATAATGGGCGATTGGAAAAATACGCTTAACGAGAAACTTTATGTTGCACTAATATTCTATGTTCATCTGCTTTCCTGTACAAAGTATGCAACATCAATAAGGTGTATATTGAATTTGGT
Organism: Paracanthobrama guichenoti; assembly: GCA_018749465.1. Classification (NCBI taxonomy): domain Eukaryota; kingdom Metazoa; phylum Chordata; class Actinopteri; order Cypriniformes; family Gobionidae; genus Paracanthobrama; species Paracanthobrama guichenoti. Next base: position 13,096,856 of record CM031951.1, read on the forward strand.
ATTTTAATATCACTGTCTTACTGCATTAATACTGACTACAAACCTGGTAAAAATTACTGGCTGGCAATGGAGGCTTGTTCCTATATTGTTCCAGATGGGCGTTCCTATAATCGTGTGACGTCTCGTGAAAACTATGAATTGGTTTGAAATTGACGGCAGGGGTAAGGGGCGTGACATTTTCTGAACACATGCTTAACAGTGCCAATCACAACAGACTGGGCCAGCTAACCAATCACAACACATTTTGTATTTTGGAAGGAGGAGCTTCATCGAAACTGGAACTAAACGGCGCGTTCAGGCTAGACTGGAGAGAGAGGTGCTGTAATAATGTAAAATATGTGAAAAATATGTTTTATTTTTAACTATCAAGCATGAAAGCATATTTTCGTATAGCCTGGTCCTACCAGACTCTCGTACATTTCATTTGTACAGAGAGTCTGGCCACTCTCCATTGACAAGCGTTAACTTCCTTGAAGGCGGGTACTCTGTTGAAGCTTAAAACTATTGGATCTGCCCAGAGCCACTCTGGATCTGCCATAACCAATCGCTAACGTCTGGTCGTGACGTATGTCATCTCAAACTAGCGCACAACATCAATGTCATCGTTCTCAGCCACTCCCTCTGTTCGCTGATTGGACCAGTTAAAATTTGACCGGAGAAAACCAGAGAATATACCGCAATCCCAGACGGAGTACTGAAGGAAAATGAAAATTGAACGGACATGCGTAGGAGGGCGGAGCCAAGCTAATTCTAATACACCCCAAAAACAAAATCAAGTCTTCATAAAGGGCAAAATAGGACCTCTTTGAAATCAACATGAAGTCCCATTGTAGGCTATATCTGTTATGTGATCTTATGTGGTGTAACTAGGTGTTGAGCAAGAGATTTTATATACAAAAATGTAATTTTAGTTAAAGAAGTTATAGATGAGAGAGAATATGAAAAACATATAGACAAAAACTAACAAAACAAGGTAAACATCAGCAGCAGGTAAACAAACTTCATATACATCCACACCAATAGGTGTCAGTATAACATATACAACTGCCATTAAACTTAGGAAAATAAGTTTTAATATCCTTTCTGCACTCTCACAAAAAAGTCTGCTACTTTAGAAAGTTAATTGGATACTTTTTACTGTTTATTTGTGCTGAGATTTACTTTGCTTTTGGCTTCCAGTCAGCAGTGTTGTCTCAGTTCTTCACTTTATTTTCCTCTCATCCCATGTCACAATTTCTGTCTTTCTCACAGAGGAATATCTGCACAATTAGTCACAACATAAGTTTTGCAGACGTCTCACCTTTGCTGTCTCTTCTATGATTATGTGTTATTTTAAATCAAATCACAGCAGTTAATGACATGTCACACTGGCCTCATGAGGGGGTCTGCGTCCTGGCAGGTAAAGGCGTTGTGCTGTACAACAACAAAAAAAATATTGTGAACTTTCTCAAGGGCGCTTGTCTTCTGTTAAAGGTTGGAGCTTTAAAACTGAGTAATTATCATCTTTGACATTCTCTCGCACAGGCATTTAACCTGTTGCACTGACTGACTTTCCCACAGGGAACTGATGTAGAAATTGTTTTAATGTCTTTCATGAGTGGGCTAAGCAGCTGCTACATGATTCATCATTCATTTTAGGAACTGCAAGAAAAAGGCAAAGAGGATGATAGTGAGGAATAATGTGGAAAAGATCAGTTTTGAACACTGATTTGATGAGACTGTCTATTTGCTGGTGCTGTGAGTTACTTCCTGATATTGGGTCACAGCTGACAGCTGTTAAAGGGATAGTTCATCTACTCACCCTTAGGGTTGGATATCAAGACCTGGCTTATTTTTTTCAATTACTGAATCCAAATGAAGTTCCATTAATGGTTCTTCCAAAGCCAGGGTGGTCCAATTCATGAAAGAATGACGGACTCTTATGGGCCTGTTCTTTTTGATTAATCAGTCCAAAAGACTCACAAATCAGTGTCAGACTTGAATAATCAGTTTGAATTGATCTTGAACTTGATGTCTCACTCATTCACTGGATGTACGATATGTTGGCCACCATATCGGTATCGGCCAATATATGTTAATCTTTAATGTTACACACTCAGAAAAAAAGGTACAGTGCAGGTACAGGTACAAAAAGGTACATCTTTGTACCTTACTCACCCCAATATGGTACATATTAGTACCTTAAAAGGTACATATCAGTAGTTTAAGAGTGCGTATTAGTACCTTAAAGGTACATATTAGTACCTTTTCGGTTTTGTACCGCCCCAGTGACAGCAATGTACCTTTTTTTCTGACAGTGTAGCATTATTGGCCTAATAAGAAAATTTGGTCGATATATTAAAGCAGATAAATAATGTAGTATTTCCTTCAGATGATACACTTCAGAGGCGCATTGTTCCCCATGATGGTTTTGAATTGCTTGAAATATGATTGGAATCATTTTAAAAAAGTGCAACATGTGCAGCGCAAGTCATATAGGCTACATAAAATTATAATGAGAACTTTATAATTGTGCGCTTGGGACATGGATTTTAATGGTGAGACTTTTGTTTTTGTCATCAGACTCAAAAATGATATAAAAATTTGGATTTTTATTGGCTAATATATATTGGTTATCGGCTTTGAAATATAACAAATTATCGGTATTGGCCAAAATTTTCATATCGGGGCATAGTCAAAATCAACAAAATATAATTTAAACATGAAATTAAAATTATAAATTGTATTTTTTTTTGTCTCAATTGTGTCTCTTGTCAACTTAAATCAATACTTTTAAAAGTAAAATAAAATAATTTATAATTTTGGAGCTTGACCACCCATTGGGTTTCAAACAATATGAAGCCGAGCAGATGATTTAACACCAGTTCTTTCAGTGCCACATTATGCCACATTCCATATCTCAAAGTGTTGTGCACTATACATAGTTATCAGACAGAGCGACATGTTATGTCAAGTGATGAGTCAATGTTTGAAAGAGAAAGAGGTCTGTATAGATAAAAGAATGACATGAAAAAGAAGACAGGGGGGGAGGGGGTGGTTTGTTCAAAGTTCCGGATCAATGAACCAGGCAGCAACATTTTTACCACTAATGTCTTTATAGCTCAGAGGACTGGTAGCTCTAAATTTGCAAAAGTGGAAAATGTCACTGATATATCCAGGGTGAGATTCCAGTAAAAAACCCGACTTAACCAAAGTCTCTTATGCATTCATGTAGCCCTGCGGGTAACGTGAAAGTAAGGAACCATTCATTTGTGAAATGACTGTAAATGCTAATAAATTACCTCTATAAGTTATCCACTATTATTACTGTAATTCACTGATTTCATTTATACAAAGGAAGCCAGCTGGTCTCATGGGACTGTGGGCAGTGCTTAAAGTTGCCGCATCCATTATTCCCCCCCTCTGGAGATTGAAAAGTGATCGTTTTACCCAACGCAGCAGAAGGCATCTCCTATAGAAGGCTCAAGTGAGGGGCCGGAAAGTAATTAAGTTACCAGTCTGGACATTGTTAGGTTGACTAAGCAGATGCTGAAACAGCAGCTCCCATTGCACCAGTTTTTCCCACCAAAAAGTGGCATCACATTTCTTTAACTTTACACAGGCTGCACTTTTTGAAAGTTTAGTTCACAAGACTTGTTAATTATTAGTTGTGCTCTGCTTTCGAAGGCAGCTGTCACCATTGTTATTGTTCATACTTTGGGTGCGTGTTTATCATATTAAGTATTGTTATTATGACCTCAAATTGATGCTGTTTGTTATAAAGTGATTAGACTTTCAGTGTTCACCTGGAGGACAAAAAAAAAAACCTATACTGAATATGGCACCTTTAATCTTTTTTTTCCTAACAGGGTATAGGGTACAGGGTTAATGTTGCCTTCACATGCTATCGGAAATTTCATAATTCCCACTTCAGAAGTTGTGATTATGAGTTTGTTGCATTCAAGTGCTTTGTTGTCAGAATGAACAGGAATATTTTTTGCCAATTTATTGGGAAAATCTTATTAAAACCAACATTATATGTAATGTCACATGCACTGACAACCATATAAACATTTATATTGCTATCCACTGTAATTTCAGATGCAGGCTATTTTCGCTGTATATAAAACATACAATACGCTTCAAATGTTTACTCGTATATGTAAATATGCTCTACATTAATGACAAGACGAGGCGATCTAGTTGTTTTGGGGAAAAAACTAATAAATCATACCTGTCACAGCAGTAGTTCTCCCCACCACCATGTTTAAAGTTTATCTAATCTCATCAGCTCATCTCGGTAATAAAATAACTACCCAGTGGTAAACACGACATCAGAGGGCGTTCATGTGCAATTTTTACCTAGGAAACTCGTATTTAAGATAATTTCGATAGCTCGTGAAGGCAGCATTAGTTCATCAAAGTGTGTTTTTTTATTAATTGTGCCTCAAAAACACTTTAGCAATGCCCTGGCAACCAACTAATGTCATGGAGCTTTGTAGTGACGTGTATGTATGATGGTCAGTTATTTACTGTGAAAAATATTATTTTACAAATATTTATGCTGTTTTTTATTTTTTTATCTGGAAAATATTTACTGACTACTGAATCTTTTTCTACCTGATTTCCAATCAGTCTTTAGAAAGCAGAATGAAACAATAATAATGTTAAATTTGGTAAATTTTAACTTTATTTATTTAATACTATTATATTATATTTTTCTCTGGGCTTTTTTTGCGGACTCCCTAGCGCCCTCTTGGACCCTGGGGGTTCCTGGAACCCAGTTTGAAAACTCCTTGCCCTACATGATTTTTTTTTTTTTACTTGCATTGTGTGTCTGGTGATTTGCACTTACAGATCAGCAAATACATCTTTCACGCATATGAAATGCAACCTAAGCTAAGTGTGGTTTGGGATACTCCACAGGACGACAGTGATTCAGTGATACAGATTGAATTTATTTATTGAATGTGTCCATTCATTTAAGCACTTTTATTTACATGTGGTAGCTGGTAAAGCCCACAAGCACACAAAGCACTATTCACTGCGGTGTAATATTCCCGTGTCAAATGTCAGCGTGTTTACAGAGGACTGCTCTACTGGCTTTAAAAGAGGGGGAAACCTGTTTGTGGCTAGCTGTGCTTCCTCTCAATCTATCGGCCTGTATCAATTTTCCCTGCGAGGGCAACATCTCAGCACTGGACCTGTCCGGAAAGGCAGGTGTCAGTAGAACCCGATCCCCTCAGGGAGTATAGGCCTGTGATTCTGCGTGCCAGTGTCTTGTTGAATCTCTTAAGATGACCTCCCTCTGTCCTTCAGCAGTTCTGAGTGGATAGAAAGTTGAGGGAATGAGACAAGAAAGGGGGAAAAAACTCTTATCTCTCAGAAACCGATTCATTTGATGACACTGACAAATGGATGTTAGGGGTGTGCATGGATCTCTGGCAAAGGGAAGAGGAAGTGAAAGTTTGGCGTGAAGGATGGACAAGTCAGACAGCGTTATTGAATGATACTGAAGTCTTAAAGGATATTCCGGGTTTGATACAAGTGAAGCTCAATCAACAGCGTTTGTCATATAATGTTTATTACCACAAAAATGAGTTTTAGAAAAAGGTTACAGTGCTAATTTTTGGATGATTTAACAACAGAAATGTGAAGCATGTACTTTTATAAAAGCAGTTACATGAATAAATGAATAAAACTGGTAAAACATCTTCTGTGTTATTTGAGCTGTAATGTTCTTGACATTTTATGTATTTAGATGTAACTTTGTCCTGGCAATAAAGTTGTAAAATTAGATGTGACTAAAAAGAAAAGGTTAGTCTGTTCATACTAAAATAATGTTAACACACTGTACATGCTGTACATTTTGATTATACTATTGAAACGGTGAGTATTTTAATGTTTTCGGACTGGCCTCACTGTACCTCACTGTAACCCAGAATTTAAAAAAAAGACAAAATATTTTTTTGTGGTAATTAATCTTATAACACAAGTGCTGTTGATTGAGCTTAACTTGTATAAACCAGACATATTTATTTAAAGGCACAGCATGGTCATGAAAAACAAAACCAAAATAAACAAAACAAAACCAAAAATATATGATGTAACCATAGTATTATTCTGTGCATCTGTTTCACAATTTGAAAGCCTCAGATTTGCGTAATTGGAATGTGGGACTGCTATTAGAATGCTGTTTGTGTATGAACACTGTCTAATTATCGAGAAACTCCAGCATGTCCTTGAAGTACATGTCTGCTGAGGTGGCTGTAGTTTGCTGCAGTGGTGACTTAAGGGGAGATCAGGGGTCAGTTTTGTTGTTGGATTCCCTGATTCATGCAGCCTCTTATTTGATTACCCTCCTGAAGTCAGGCAGGAGTGTTGATGATGCAAACAGGTAAGGGTAACACACAAGGACACTTACCTGAGGGCTAAATAACTATTTAGTTATAATACAAATAGTTTTCAGAATTATTTCAAATATTTATTTTGAGATGCATTTTGTTCTACAGCTTTATTTGACAAAAGGTGAGTTGTTAATCGAGAAACTAGGTCAACAGTACTTTAGGTTTAGTAGTAAGTTGTGTACTATTTGCAGTTCTTTGAAAAATGTCTTAATGCTAATGCAAGATAAAGAGAATACAATCACTAGATGTCTCTGTTGATGCAACAGCTGAAAAAATTTGCTAAAAACATCAGCAATGAATAAGTCCATCTGGAAAGCATTAAAAGTGTTTTTTTTTTTTTTTTTTTTTTTTTTTTTGTGTACAACAATCTGATAAATATTTTAGAGTGCCCCTATTATTCTTTTTAGAATATTATCTTTCATGCAGTGTGTAATATAGCTGTTTTTGAATTTAAAAGGTCTGCAAAGTTTTAAAGCTCGCAGTGCATGGCAAATAAAGATATTGTCTCCTAAAAGACAGAATCAATTCTGAACTGCCTAAACGAGTTGTCAGCAATTCCAGTATCGCTTCGTGTTACATTCCTATGTAACAATGTGACAAATTTGCATAATGGCAGCCAATAGTCTTCATTTGCTGCCCGCGAACAACATCATCTTTTTAACCGCTTTGAAAACGCTGTAGCTGAGGCCTGGAAGAGTTTGGTTTATATTCTTGACATGTCAAGACGACACTGTTTTGAGTGCTGTGATTCCACTTTGCATGCACTTCAAAAAGATGAAGACTCACACTGGAATTGATACAGAAAAAACGATGCCTGTTAGTATCAAGCAGTGAGGAAGCTTCTGGAGCTGAAATTCAGATATGGTAAAGGGCGTCTGGTTTCCGACACATGCTGTAGGCGGTAGACCAATCACAACAGACCTTCTGACCAATCAGAGCAGAGTATGCTCTCAAAAAGAAAGGGTTTAGAATGACTGAATCTTACTTTTTTTTTTTTTTTTACTTTGGATGCATGCAAACTTATTGTAGACCTCCAAAACAAATTCAAAAATCTTTAAAGTAGCATAATAATGACACTTTAAAGTATACATTTTTAAAAGGTTAGTTTACCCAAAAATGTCGTTCCAAAACTGTAAGACCTTCGTTCATCTTCAGAACACAAATTAAGAAATTTTTGATGAAATCCGAGAGCTTTCATTTCAGTATATGAGGGGGTCAGAACGCTCCTGGATTTCATCAAAAATATCTTAATTTGTGTTACGAAGATGAACGAAGGTCTTACGGTTTTGGAGGACATGAGGGTGAGTAATTAATGACAGAATTTTCATTTTTGGGTGAACTATCCCTTTCATAAACATCACAAAAAACATCTGGTGAATATATGAAAGCTAATAAAGCAAACCTCATTGGAAAGTGTTATGGCACGTGTGTATGCAAGCATGATATATCCAAGGTCACACATGTCACATCTAGAGATAATTATGATTGTACACACATGATTGTAATGATGGGATTGATACTCAGCCTTACTCATTTCAGTGAGTCATTGACTTCCTGGTTCAGCCACATGTGTGTGTGTCTGCAGAGCACTAGAGCACTTTTATTGTGCCCAACTGCATTATGAATCCATAAATGTCATATCCCTCCAGCAGTATGGTCTGTGTTGGTTATTGAGGACTAGGTTCTTCCTTTCATATCTGTAAGATTTTCATGGCCTGGAGATGTGTTCCTTCTGTATATATAGACATTATAGCCAGATAAATGGTTCTTTAAACTATAAATCCTTTTATAATACACACAAGATGTTATATAGATAGGTTAGAAGAATGTATGAGTTAGTGGTGAGTGCTATCTAAATGCTGTGATGCTATGCTAACTTTACTACATCTCTTCAGTAACATGCCTGTATTCATAATGGTATACTTTCTTCAGTAACAAGGTAGTGTACTTTTCTACAAGTAGCATTATAGCATGACAAAATGCTACAAGATTTTGTTGTTGTTGTGTTGTGTTCCGCACAAAATTAAGGCAATAAATGAATAATTGATATCTGATCTGTGGCAAGAAAGTATTGTTGGTCAATATAATCTATTGATAACAAATAACCACTTTTGGTCAGGGATAAGATTAGTGAATTATTGCACTTTATAATGCTGAAAACTATATCACATCATCTTTGTTTCTGGCTTTCTTTGCAACAAATTGTTATAAAGAACACAAACTCACATAAAAAGCCAAGAGTCAAACTGCCCAACTAAAGGAAACACTGATCACCATAATGGTGACCAAACATTTTTAATAAAACATCAACATGTAGCTTTTAAGTTGTTAAAGTATGTTACTGATGAAATCATCAGAGCAGCGCTGACAACATGTTTCTGTGCAAGTGTGTGTCTGTACTGTATGTGTGTGCGTTGGGAGAGACAGCGGGAGAAAGACTGTATATGTGCTTTCTGTACATAATAAAATGTAATTTTATGGTAAAAACAAAAACAAAAAAAAAACATTGAAATAATTTGTCATTTTTTTATCCTATTGTTTACTATATTTATTTGCTTGGTCAGTGTCGTTGTGGGTTTTGGTTCTTTTGCTGTTGTATTCTGAAATAACTGAAATCATTTGGCGAGGTGATATGGAACTGTAATGCGATCAAGAACTGCCTGGAACTACTTTAGCCGTGCGTTTCCCTGAAAATAATCGCACACCTTAGAGCAGTGGTTCCCAACCACATTCCTGGAGGCCCACCAACAGTGCACATTTTTCATGTCTCCTTTGTCTGACACACCCACATCAGATTTTGGAGTCACTACTAATGAGCTGATGACTTGAATCAAGTGTGTTTGATTGAGGAGACATGCTAAATGTGCACTGTTGGTGGGCCTCCAGAATTGTGGTTGGGAAACCACTGCCTTAGTCTCATAGTATAAATGTGTTAATCTCATTTCTGTTATTGCACTGGAAAGTCCAATTCATTTTTTTTTCTTTGTATGAGTCATGTAAATAAACCAATTCAGAAAGAAATTCCAATATCTGCGATCCTCCAAATGCATTTTAGAGCGTTTAGAGCATTTAGATAAACACTGCTATGTTGTTGCTGTTGTTGTTGTTTTATAAATGTATCTGTTAATGTACAGAGAAAGTATAGAGAAGTAATACTCTGATTAAATCATCAATTATATGATCTAAATAGATTTTAAAGATGGTGCCCAAATGCAGATATCTGCTTTTTGTTAGTAGCTAGTACTAGTAGTTTTGTAGTCTGGCAAGTTTTGAAGTAGCTTTACGTCACTAATCAAAAACAAATAAAAAAATCACATTCCTAAAACTAGTTCAATGAAAATCACATGAAACCTCTGTAAATCTTCACATAGATTGGGTCACTGCTAATATCAAATGTCCTGATAAAGGTAAACTATTATAGTAATATGTGTCTATTAAAATGAGTTCATGTTTTCCCAAAGAGGAGAAGGATTTCTCATTTCTGTTTTTCTGCATCTGAAATGCAGCAGCGGCATGAGCAATGATTATCCATTACCTTCCCCAAGCACAAATCTGTGAATTTTAAACAGGACTGGACTGCATGAAATTTGTCTTTTTAACTCAAAGTAAAAAAAAGTCTATAAAAAGACCAGTTTTGGCTACAACATTAACAATTCATTGACTAGTATTTGTGAAATATTCATGATGGATTTGTTTTAGCAGAAATTATATTACTTATTCATACATTGGATGTCATGAAAATTCATCACTGGCCATTACAGTTTGCTTAAATGCCTCAGAATGCTCCTAACCAGCAGCCTTTCGAGTTTTGGCTCCGGTGTAGTGCTGCATCCCACGTTCAGGGTTTGGCTTCCTGGTTGGATCAAGTGAATGCTCACGCAAGCAATCTTTTGGCCAGGAACGCTGCATTAGTTTTGAAGGGTTATTTTCGATTACTCTGAGACTTTGGTTGTTTTTGGTGCCAACATCTCTTCTTTATTATTTATCCATTAATTTGCATTGTAATGCAGAACTGTGCAGGGCTGACCTCTAAAAGGCTACTGTATGACCATGGGGTTGACAGAGACATTTTCAAATGTTGTTTTTTAGACTTATGTAAAGAACATCCACACTATATACAGTATATATTCATAAAGGCTGGTTTATTCAGCTTCCTTTAACCCAGGAAAGCAGTGATTTGTTTGAATTTTTATCAATGCTTATTATAAAAAAAATAATAGGCTAGAGAAAAAAAAAATGCGTCACTAACATTGTTTATTCACATGATGCTAGTCATATTTCAAATTAAATCAACCAGCTTTGGTTATCCTGGGAAAAAACAAAACCGTAGCACAGGGAGAACATGTCCTCCTGCTTGATGCCAAATGGCCCCAAAGTACCCAAATGAGGCATTAGGACTAACATATAAGCGCTTATCTCCCTGGTTCGTCTCTCTGCTGTAGCCCATGGGTTAGTTTATGCTTGGCTTGGTGTGTATCGTGTGGCCACTGTAGAAATGCTGACTTGCTGGAAATGTCTGGCTGTGATAGATGGCTCTTTGAGATCTGTGCGCAGGCTACATCCCTGAGAGAACAGCTTCATACTCCACCTTTGCCATGCTCTACAGGCGGCCTTGCTGGTGTTGATCTCCACTGGCCCACAACTGAGCGCCCCACTCTCCACAACACACTGCTAATTGGCTCTTTAATTGTCTTCAACCTGGCAAGTCCAGGCATGTTGTATGCACGCACATGCTGGTGAAATAGAGCTGTTATTTTAACCTCATTCAAATCTTTCAAAGAGGTGAGAAAGTTGATTATTTGATTATAACTGGTATGAACTGTTGCTCCAAAATTATACATAATTATTCATGCAATGCTTACATTGAATTTAATTTTGGGTAACTCTTTAGTATGGGGAACACACATTTACTGTTAACTATGACTTTTGCCTCAATAAACTCCTAATTTACTGCTTATTAATAGTTAGTAAGGTTTTTGTAGCGTTCAAGTTTAGGTATTGGGTAGGATTAAGGGATGTAGAATAAGGTCGAGCAGAATAAGGCATTAATATGTGCTTTATAAGTACTAATAAACAGCCAAAATTCTGCACGCTAATAAGCAAGTAGTTAATAGTGAGAATTGAACCCTAAAATAAAGTGTTACTGAATTTTGTTACCTGTAGTAACCATAGACTGTAAAAAAATATGGACGTAGTGTCCGTGACGTCACCCATAGGATTCAGTTTTGAAGTGTAAAGTTGGCCATTGCCATCTTGGAAGTGCGTCACTCCCGGGTAACTGAAAATGGGCAAAGAGGTGGCACGTGGGTGGAGCTGAGGTGACGTGATGACTAACAGACAGCAGACAAACGGCTATCCACCTGTCACTCAAAGTGGCCACGCCCCTAATTATGCAGAACTTTAAGGCTTTATATAATGTAAACAAATGAGTTATAAATGAATTCACTCCCCTCACAGTTGTCATGAAGGGCAAAATTAGCCGTATAGACCAAAACCACAATTTGTACCAGGATGTAAACATGTTTTTTTTTCTGCTGTAATGTTGGGCATTTTAACATGAGGCTCAATGAGATTCTGCTCCCTTTTGGAGCCTGTCTCTAGTGGCCAGTCGATGAAGTGCAGTTTAAGTCACTTCCGTACTGGCTTCAACAGAAACTGGGGGAGGTTGCCGCTTGGTAGTAACGCTAAGAAACAATTGACCCACAATTTCTTCTGTCAAACAGAAGAAATTGCTCTTTTGCAATTGTCTGTTGCTCTTTTCCCATCCATCCATCCATCCATCCATCCATCCATCCATCCATCCATCCATCCATCCATCCATCCATCCATCCATCCATCCATCCATCCATCCATCCATCCATCCATCCATCCATCCATCCAGCCATCCATCCAGCCATCCTAGCCTGGCAGTGCATGGTGAATCTGCTTTCATTGTATGTAAAAATATTGACATTCTGCTAAACAGAAAAAATGTTAAGACATAAGGGTGAGAAAATAAATGGAATTTTTTGGTGAACTTTATTTTTAAAAGCAGAATAGCATTTGAGCAATGAAGTAATTTTTCACTTTTTATTGTCTATAAATAGCTGGTCAGCATGTGATTTTATTGCATTTCTTGACAGCTCATTGCGATTATATATGTAATCAAGGATTACTGTGGAAGGTTTTACAATGTAGTGTGAAAGCTGACTTGAAAAAAATCATTACAGTAATTAAAAAAATAAATAATTAAATTCAAGCCAAATGTATTTTTAAGTCACCCAGACCAAAAGCAATCGGTCAAAATATTTATAAGAAAAATCCCCTCAAATTCCCATGGATCAAATGTATACATTCAGGGCAATATATTTCAGAGAAACATGCTCCCTGAGTATGCCAATGATTGTGTGCTCTTTTTTTTACCAGCCTGTGAACAGCCAGTGTATTGAAGGTAGTATTCAAAAATTAATGGTTCTTTTAATTAGTAAGGCTCTTCGAGTGTGTCTGTGTGCTTCTGGGATAGAACTCGAGTTGTTTTGTTATATAATCTACACATTAAGTAATAGCCTTTCTCTTAAAGAGTGACATAGAGAGACTGTATCTCCCACCTGAGTCTGTTCAACTGCCTAATTAAAAAAAATTCTGTTCAGAGTTCATTCTGCTCAGCTGAAGTCAGAACAATGGTGATTGGGGTGTAGTAGCTGAACGTCAAAAGGCTGATCAGTAACATTCAGCTTTATCATATAGTCTGCAACACATAAGCTGTGTCTCATTTCAAATGCTGGATTCTCAGTAGGTCAGATTTGTTGGCCGAGTGCGTCACTGAAGCTGCTTCATTTCAGTAAAGAAACCATTATATTCCAAAGTCATAAAGAAATTACAACAATTTATGCTCCGGAGGGCGCAGCCTTCGAAATGAGACACAGCTATTATATACTGGGGGCGTGGTTTAGCATGGGGGGGGGGAAACATGGTTGCTCATTAATTTTAAGGAGGAAACTGAACATTACCAAAATTTAACATTTTGCAACATTCTTAAAAAAAAAAAACTACTGTCAGGATTTTCCCTTTCAGATGCAAAATTTATGGGAGGAGAGTATTTAAATAAACCTTGCATGGTGATTTATTAAAGTTTGCGCTAGTCAATTTACTGGTATTTGTGCCAATATTTAACATCCACAAAAAGCATGTCTTAAACCAGATGCTGCTTTGCGCAGCTTTTGGTAGATTGCCTTGGTCATTATAGAAACGATCCGGTGTAGTGATAGCCTGGTCCTACCAGACTCTCGTACATTTCATTTGTACAGAGAGTCTGGCCACTCTCCATTGACAAGCGTTAACTTCCTTGAAGGCGGGTACTCTGTTGAAGCTTAAAACTATTGGATCTGCCCAGAGCCACTCTGGATCTGCCATAACCAATCGCTAACGTCTGGTCGTGACGTATGTCATCTCAAACTAGCGCACAACATCAATGTCATCGTTCTCAGCCACTCCCTCTGTTCGCTGATTGGACCAGTTAAAATTTGACCGGAGAAAACCAGAGAATATACCGCAATCCCAGACGGAGTACTGAAGGAAAATGAAAATTGAACGGACATGCGTAGGAGGGCGGAGCCAGGCTAGTGTAGTGACAAACTGAAAAAAGGAAAACACTGAAAACGAAATCGTGGGTCTCCTTTAGGACACCATGTGATCCCATTGGCTCATTGCTTTTAATAGGTACTCTCTTTAACGCTTGATTACAATTCCTACAAAATAATAGGTTATGATAAATGCTTTTCAACTACGTTATAATGACCATTTATGTCTGTATTAGTTAGCTTATATACTAGCATAGCATACAGATAAGCAATTAGCCTGAAAGCTTTATACACACATTTGCACTTTCCTTACATATATTCTCTCAACCATCTTTAATGTAATTATGTTGAATTAAGTGTTAAATGTCCAAATATTTCAGTTATAAATAAAACTAATTAATGCTGTTCAATTATTCACTTAATTGGCTATTATTATTATTTATTAATTAAAAAAGTTAATCAAGTGCAAGAAATTACGTTCAGTTGGTTTTATTATGCACTAATGTGTTTTTGTACACATTATATAGTAAGCTATGTAGCCTGACAAACCAGACCCACATCAGGATGTTGGGTCTGGGAACTCACCACTGGCAGAGCTCACCGTTTCCGGTGGCAAAACTCCGAAGACATCTTCCTTTCTTACGAATGACTTCAGTGCCGTTCTCTGTTCTTTTCTAAAGAAAAGCTTAACTCCAAGTCTTCCAGAGTCGTGGCCAAAGCTGATTCGAAAGACCGCTGACCGCTGAAAGCACCGGGAACCGTCGCAACTCTGCCGTCATTATGTTAAGCCTGCCCACCGACTCTATACACGATGTGATTGGCCTGACCAGAGTTTGATTTTTCCAGCTCACAAGCCAATGGAGAGTTGCTAGACGCCCTGACTGCAAATTACTTTTGCTGCTGCTAGGGTGCGTCTAGATTTCTAGGCTATAAGCTATGCATATTTTTCATTAATATAATTCGTATATACTTAGTATAGTCATTAACTGACAGTTTGGGGAGACCTGATTTGTCATGACACCAGCAATGAGCGTATTGTCAGTAGATCACACGCAGAACTTTCCACTCCCATCTGCGATTTTATAAGATTTCACTTTCACACTAATTTGGCCCTACATGTATCTGGCCCTATACACCCTCCCCGCCCCATCTATCTAATGTATTATATTCAAAATATATTATTCAGTAACTGTTGAGTAACAGATTGTGAATGGAATGACCGCAACTGCTGTAAAATGTATGCTGGGGAATTCAGTGGAAGCAGAGTTTGGTTCCTTTCCATTGTATTCCAGTTTGATATTGCTATATTTCCGAAGTTTGCATGACGCCGGAACGGTGACCAGCGCTTTCCCCACCTTTGTGTAATGAAGTCTGCTCAGGTCAGGTTGGCGCAGGAAGTGTGGAAGGACGTCAGCGGAATTTGACCCAGATAGCTTTCCTCCACTTTGAGTGCTCCACACATCAAACCAATTTATCCCCCTCCTGTTAGTGTCAGAGCGTATTAGCAGTGACTGCGTGACTGTGAGTCTGCCTGATGCGGTTCAGTAACCTACAGGGTCACACGCTTATCTGAGAGAATATGACTGTGAGTTTGTACCTACATAGGGTGTGAACACAGAGTCAGCCAGACATAATGATGTCTAATGGCTGCTCTACAAACCATACTGCCCCAAAAGTCCTTAGCAAAACCCTCAAGATGCAGAGCGCAGGAGGTGGTGGAATATGTGGCCCTTTGGTGGGCCAGCACTCACCGGATGTCAATTATCACTGCCTTCAAGTCCTCCCGAGAAGTTCCTAATTATGAATTTAGAAATTGTAATGATGTAGTGTCGTGCTTTAAAGTGATTTTAATTGGAATAAAATTGATGTGTTGGGCAATTTCTTTGGATTTCACAAGGACAGGAAGTGCAAATAATATGGACTACTTGTGTAATTGATGTTTAAGTATGTATCATTATGGTGCAGCCGCAGAGAATGATGGGAAATGTTCCTTTCTTTCTTTCTTTCTTTCTTTCTTTCTTTCTTTCTTTCTTTCTTTCTTTCTTTCTTTCTTTCTTTCTTTCTTTCTTTCTTTCTTTCTTTCTTTCTTTCTTTCATTCTTTCATTCATTCATTCATTCATTCCTTCCTTCCTTCCTTCCTTCCTTCCTTCCTTCCTTCCTTCCTTCCTTCCTTCCTTCCTTCCTTCTTTCTTTCCTTCCTTCCTTTCTTTCTTTCTTTCTTTCTTTCTTTCTTTCTTTCTTTCTTTCTTTCTTTCTTTCTTTCTTTCTTTCTAGCTAAAGAGCTAAAGGACACAGTGTTAACTGGGCGACTCAGAAAAACACTTGTTTGTGTAGGATAAACAGAGAGTGAAGAGGCGGCCCCACTCACAGTTCACCGGTGCACAGCATCTACTATCATTCAGTAGTGAGTGAACAAAGGGGAGAGGATGATGATAAGAGTAGACAGGAGCTGAGAGGAGGTATTAGTGTAGTTACACTACCTACACTAGTGCACTACCTACACCACCTACATTTTGCATCAATATGGTGGACTTTGGTGTCCTATAATTTTTTATTATTACACAATTTACAAGATTTTAATTTTACAATAATTACTTTTATTTTTATTTTAACTGGATACATTTGTGAAGCTCAAGACCTCTGAGGGAGGACAGGCTTTAAATGTATACTTCATATTTATTATTGCTTTATTATTTATGTTTATTTCTTTATTTTAAATATTTTTAATCTAATTTTGTTGTGTTTAATGTTTGTTGGACCCTATTAGGTTTGGCAATCATATTTTTCACTGATTTTTATTTTAAGCGGCCTATTTTGAATGTTATTATAAGTTACCTTCACCACTGCTCTGGTTCCTGACAGAGATCTGCTCACTTTAACTAGACCGGAGAGACAGCACAGGTGACGTCAGCCCTGCAGAGAGAGGAAGTCATAGTCCAGTACACAGAGTGCTGTTACATGCTCACACACGTTTATACAGCATATTAACATTTCTTTACTGTTACCTTGAGGTAATGCACGTTCACTTTTGTGTACTTTAATGAGGCTGTAAGTGTCTGCACGTCAGGTGTGTGTGCGTATGACCAAAGCCAAGATTAAAACACTCATGGTTTTGACCGCCTGTGTCCTGCGGGCACCTGCTCTGGGTGGGCTGTTTCTCCGCATGCTGAATGGAAACTCCAAGAATAGGCATGTCACCTGATGGGTCTGATAACACACTATTGATGGCTCAGTGGCGCTGAGTGAGACTTGAGGGTGCAGAGTCCGGGCTGTGAATCACTCTGCTGTTAACGCCCTCACATAATAACCCAGATTTTAGAGTACACATACACAAACACACACAAAATTCTGTAATATCATTAGTTTTTTTCTTTTGTTGTCGGAATGCTGTAGTCAGATGCTCTTTTATCCCTTCGTTTTATGGTTCATCTGTTATGAAAAAGGAGTTCATCTCCTAAATATTGTTAATCCAATCCAAGCCGCATTTGCCGGACATAATCCAGAGCCATTAGATGAAACAAGAGTGTATTATTATGACCTGGACTGACTGAACCACACGCACCTGCCCATCTTAGCTCTATTCGACTCAATATGTTTTGTTTGAATAATGTTAAGTATTTACATGTGTTTGCATGTAGGAATGTTACTATATTATTCTTAATTGTAAAAAATTTAACTGTTACTTTTATGTAATTTGTTACTTTACATTATTGTTACTTGTAAAAAATATAATGGTTACTTTTACATCATTACTTGAAAATATATATATAAAGTAATATTCTAAAAAAGGAAATCCACTTGTTCTTACTGTCAGCTTTCTGAGGCATAGTTATTTTTATTTTTAGGTAACTGAAATCACACAGCATTTTCACAGACACAGTGTGTGTAGATGTTGCATTGCTTGCAGGAAAGGTAACTTCCGCCTGTATTGACATCATGTGTACTAGTGAGGAATAGGAAAATGTTTTAAATTGGATTTGGTGCAAAATTAGATGAATAGAAGGTTGTGGCTCAGACTCTGTCTATACTGGATGGTTACACCGAGTCACAACAAAACTAGATGGGCCTCATTATAACCAAAAGATGTTGATGTGATCCACATTTACTCTAGCCACTTTATTTTACCCGTCTATTTGAAATAGAGGGATTTTTTTATCCACAAAGTTGATTGCTATGAAATTTATGTGGTATATATTTAAATAACCTGAAATGAATATGTTATTGAGCCTGAGGGGAAATTTGTCTTGTATCCGTGGTGCTGTACACAGACTTAAAACACTGTTGCTCATTTCAAATCATGATATAAACTCAGCCTATGATGTTTTTGGTCTCTGGCTACTCATCTTGGTTTTTAACCATATCTCGCCACCTTATTTGTCATCATAGAAAGCTATTTCCTGTAAATGTGTGAGTCTTCCGATTCAGTAACTAAACAATTACGAATGGACAACAAACTAATTGCACAACAAACCAATGTGTTTATGATTACGATAATGAATTAATATGTATTTGTAATATCAAGCAACAAAACAGCTCTGCACATTTAAAGGAAAAATGTATGTGCCCACTTTTATGTTAAAATAAGGTGGATATGCAATTTTAGCAATACTTACACTGTAGGCACAGTGTTACTTGGTATAAATACAAATTTTACAATTTTAATAAACAATATGTGCTTAATCTCTGTGTAACATGCATTACACTCTAAAAAATGCTGGGCTGTTTCAACACATTTGGGTCAAATATGGACAAACCCAACCGTTGGGTTTATAATTTGATTATAACCAATGGTTGGGTTAGTCCATATTTGACCTAAACATGTGTTGAAACAACCCAGCCTTTTTTAGAGTGTACTTATAAGTATAGTAATTTTCTATTCCCGAACAATGATACTGCATTTATGAGCACTGACATGCTGGCCAAGCGATATGGAAACCACAGTTCTGGAGTAATGATAAAATCTGTGCCGAATCCAATTACGAATGTCATTATTGTAGCACCTCAGCTTCCATCTCTTCTCTCAATAATAGCCATTTCTAACAGCCACAAATGCATGTGTCAGCAAAGAACTCAGCATGCACTGCCCCAAGACATGTTCAGTATGGATTTACAGTCAGCAGTAAGTGCACAACGTGAAATTCTAATCCGTCCTGTTTGTTTTTTATGACCATTGTTATAACTTTGTTTATAAGAGTAATGGAGTTGTTCACCAGGGCATTTTCTGTCAGTCTGTGTGTACCTAAGATAAGGTGAAAAAAATGCAATTTATGGTGGAAAAATTTGTTTGTCGCATATGTTTTACAGTAGCAGAAGTTGCATGTCGGTTAATTGCAGTCTGATGCTATTTTCACTTTCAGCTCGCTAATGATAAGTGACTGCAAGGGAATTACAAACCTCTTATTACTGAATTCATGACTTATTCATAACTCTCCAACATGACAATTCCAAGTGATGCATGCTTAGTTTAGTCCGTATGCACAGGGGACAGAATTATTTCCAATTGCTTGTGCAGATGTGTGTTTGTTTTAAGAGTGAGGTTCATAAATTTTTAGCTTCTGGAGTTTTAGATAATTCTGTGTTCTTGGAGTAGCACTTAACCTTGCCCCTGTGTTTGGAGTCTCTGAGTATTTTATGGTGAAAAACAGCACTGCCATCGCAATTAATGAGAACATGAAATGGGGAAAAATTAGGGTTGGGAGTCGAAAACCTTTTCCATTAAGAAAAATAATGCAGTGCAACTGAATAATTTTCATGTTCACGATCATTCAGGTCTGCATTGTCTAGCCAATGCAAAAGGAACAAGGTCCTAAAATACTCTGACATTGTTTCCTGCACCAATATTCAGCTGCTACTATCTGTAGCAGCACAGCAAAAGATATGATGAGTGGTGATATTGAGACCTCTCTGATTGTGCGTGACATGGCTTTTATACAACAGGTTAATAAACAATAAGTTTATACACTGTAAAAAATATTGTTGGTTTAACTTAAAAAGTAAGTAACCTGGTTGCCTTAAAATGTTGAGTTAATTGAAATAAAAAAATTGAGTTAATACAATGAAAGAAATGGGTTTAATAAATAGAAACTCAAAATATTATTGTATCTGAACCACATAAATACATTTTTGTTGTTGTTGTGATAAATCATGAAAATAGCACAATTAGGCATGTTTGACTGCATTATAACAAATAAAACAAATCTTTTAATACTATTTAAATAAAGGGTGATGTCAATTCTCAAAAATGTTCATTATATTAACTCAAAAATGTTCATTATATTAACTCAATTTTTTTATTTCAATGAACTCAAAATTTTATGGCAACCAGGTAACTTTCTTTTTAAATTTTTTTTTTTTTTTTTTACGTGTACTGATTAACATTTTATATGAAGTGTTCAAGTGGGCATGAAGACACAAGTGCCTAGATCACTTGATTATGGTACACACTTATGTTGTAAAAATGCAAAAAATAGTTTACAGAGATTTATTAACACATTTTGATTTTCAATTATTTGTGCTTTAACTGTTTGAACTTCTAAATGTCTAATCAATAGTCCCTATATGTAACATGACAGATTATGGTGCTTCTCATTAGGTAATAAAAAGCAGTTGCAAATGTTTTGTGCAACACTTTACTACTTTACTTTTTGCTCCCAAATTATATAATTGATTGAACTTACACTAGAAAATTTTCCTCAGCATCTCACGATTTCGGGGGATGTGAGTTCCTGAACATAATGAAAGATGGGATACGCTTAGCCTTGATTACTGCTCCGAAGTGTAGTGTGGATTTAGTGTGCCTTAAAGGGTTAGTTCACCCCAAAATAAAAATATTGCCATAATTGACTCACCCTTAAGTCATCCTTGGTGTAAATGACTTATACACCTATACACCTTATATATGACGCACAATATCGTTCTGTTTATTATAAGCGTGTGCTGCAGTTTTTTTGTCTTCCACTTTAAATGCTCAAGCTCTTTAAAGCAGGATGGATTCTGATTGGCTGTCAATGTTTGTCCATGATTCCAACAATATTGTTTGTGCTATTATTTTACATTTAGAATAATTTTTAAAACTATGGGCCCTGTTTTAATGATCTGAGCGCATGGTCTGAAGCGAATGGCGCAGGTGCTCTTAGGGCGCATCCGAAACCACTTTTGCTAGTTTAACGACGGAAAAAACAATCAGCGTGCCAGACGCATGGTCTAAAAGGGTTGTACCTAGTCTCTTAATGAGTCATGGGTGTGTTTTGGGCATAACGTGCAATAAACCAATCAGAGTCTCATCTCCCATTCCCTTTAAAAGCCAGTTGCGCTTGCACCATGGCTGATGTGCTATTTACATGGCAGAATTTACGAGCGGAATTTTTACTTTTATTTTTTTATATTTAAATATGTTTGTGTGCTGCTGCACCTCCCTGTGTGCGCAATAAGCAGAGTGTGCGCGCGTTGTGCATCCGCCTATAGGCGCATATTACTAACTAGCAAAAAAAACTTGCGTCGCGTCTGGCGTCGCATTGCTCCGGGTGTATGATAGGGCCCTATATCTTTATCGTTATCATCCTTGGTCTGAACGGGTGTCTACTCAGTCATTTGTTTAATTTCTGAATTAATCTGTATATTTGATGAATGAATAGTTCAATCACTCACTTATAAAGACAATCACTTATCGCAACCTACTGATTTAGTGATGCAACTTGCCGAAAGACGGTTACTCTTAGACTAGTGATTGCATCATGGTGGGTTTTGGAACATGTGATTGTATTAAATTACTTGATGATCATTAGATTTACATTATTTACAATTAGATACAATGATAAAGATCAGTCTATGTATGGTCTATGTATGTCTTGAGAACACATGCACGATGACTTGAATTTAGCAGTGATTTAGAAGTGGTTTTAGCTTGGCTGTTCTTAACATTTTTTAAGTCTTTATTCAACTTTATGGTTGTTGTGTATGCTCTGTGTTGCTGTGAGTAGCTCCCTGAAAATGTCACATGCAGAAATTTATGAGAGTGCATCATATCCCAGTGGAGGATATTCTGCTGTTCTTGCTGTGCCACAATGACTCATGTACAGTGACTCAATGATGGGATAAGTAGATTCTTTTATGTTATTTTAGGACATTGGGAGAGAACATACCTCACCTGTACCATTAACCACAGAACCACAGCTCCACAGGACTCCTCTTAGCAGTCCTAATAGCACTCCTCTTGTTCCCTTTCTCATCAACACTTACTTAAATAATTTCATCCCGTTTTGCACATTCTGAAAATACACCAAAAGTGCTACATTTCCATTTTTTCCTCTTGCATGTTCATAATCTGAATAATTTGCAACATAATGACTAAAACAGAGAAATGGTGCAGGTGTTATTTCTCTTTTGTTCCCATAAGAGTGCATATGTGTGTTATGTTTCCAAAAGGTGTGATGAAATCCTCACAGGATATGCAAACCACACATAATGCCCTCCTCACAACGGAGCAATTGACAGCTGCCCTCCTCTTTCCGCTACGTGTACAGGAAGTACTGCAGTTTTTTTTTTTATATATATCATATCATCTCTCTGAATTACACGAAACACATTTAGTCGCACTGTCAGACACACATTAGACACAGATGAACAGATGGCGTTATGAACAAACATTTAAGTGCATGATTTATTTTTAAATGCTTGTTGAAAGTGCTGAGCTCAGGAAAGAGGGGATTCTGGGCATGTGTCTTCTCACCTCTGAGCTTTAGTTAAAGATCTGTTTCCACAGTGAGGGTGACACCGAATCTCCTGTGTGGTGCTTTGAGGAATGAAGACGTTGGAGCGTTGTAGATGTTTCTGTTTGTACTGAATTCCCTGTTAACCCTAGACGTAATGAGAGTTTTACAGAAATGTAAATTGTAACCCCTTTCTCACAGTTAGAGATGAGATGCAGAGATGAGGAGCAGTTATCACTCACTAAAAAGCTGTGCTGATAACTTATGAATGTTCAGACAGTTGTTGTCACGTGGCAAAAGCATTTCTAAAATGTTTTTCTCTTAAAGTTTCATTGAGCATTGAGCACTGAGCACTGTGTGTTAATGAGGTAGTTTGGCTTTATTGCAGCTTAGATCTCTATGAATTACATAAGCAGCCATTCTGTCATTCAGCTGAATTTATTTACAGCAGCTGTGTGTAATTTCTGGCCACTAGATGCACAAAAAAATTTTTTTCCAACAGGTTCCAAAAAGTAGTCCCGCCCCAAACTCACGTCACTGGTTGAGCAAAAGTTGCTGTGTCATGCCTCTTAAACAAACATAGCAATGTCAATGCCACACAGCCACAGTGTTTACAGTATTTAGAAAATTAACCAATATATGGCTTATGGTTTATATTGTGTATGTACTTTAAACTAGAATAGAAGAAAAATCAAACAGCAGCTTTGAGTAATCTATTTGATTTAAATAATGAATATTAATGAGTGCATATGAATGGACAAATTGGATTCTAATGATTTGCTTTGATTTGTTTGTTGTTGCAGCCATTTTGTAGTGCAATCTTTAATGGCTTTGTTATTTATACAGTATGCATGATTATCATTTTGATTTAATTATATTTATCTCTCTGTGTGTGTGTGCGTGTGCGTGTGCGTATGTGTGTGTGTGTGTGTGTGTGTGTGTGTGTGTGTGTGTGTGTGTGTGTGTGTGGTTGTGGTGCAGGTTGGTGTACCGTTCAGAATTCAATATGGAATGCCTTTTAAATTTCATTTTGAGTTGAATTTGAATTTAGGTATCGAGCTGAATGCAGAATTGCAATTCAAAATGAAAATCTGAAACATGATGAAAACTAGAAATGTTCCATATGGGTTTTGTATGAAATTAATGCTGTACAGCCAGAGAATGTGCCTGCAGTAACAATGATCATCCTTCAATGTGAATGGACAAGTGAAGTCAGATTATGCAGTGCTGCTGAGCCAGACACATAGATGTGACTCAGAAAATGCCTATAGGCCTGCTTTTTCTAGCATTGACTCATTGAATCTTTAGTGTGACATCCCAGCATGCAGTAGGGGCATAGAAAGCACATCAACTGCGCATCTGTGCACATGTATGCTCCTGGGAGTCGTGGCACTGCGACAAAAGTGCCACATGGTGACTGTGAATTTGCCAAGTATAGGGTGTGTTTTCGGGATCAGCATCTTTTGTTGGTCTTAGAACAACATTCCCATTAAACAGAATCCTAACACTATTGCTAACCTACCCTAACATTTAAGTAGTGTTAAATCAGAGAGAAATGGCTTGATAAGAATGGCCCAGCCCTGCCCTGGTTAAGCAGAAATATGTTTCCAAGACCAAGAATCGAAAAATTGCCCTACTTGGCAAAACCATAAGCTGTGTTTCGATTCACAGGGTCCCTGCACAGTGTTGACTGCTCCCTACACACTCAGCAGGGGATATCTGTTGAAGCGCAGCTCAAAATTTGTTCATTTGGAATTGACTGCCACATCCAGTCAAACAGATAACACTTGAGCAGCTCAGATTGGTTTTGAGTAGGATGACATCATATGCTTGTGTAAAAAGAAATGTAAATGTTATGAAAATCCATATTGGGTAACACTTATAAGTAATTAGTTAATGATTAACTAATCATTTACAAAACATGACTACACATTCATAAATTATATGCTAACAATTTAGAAATGTTTTGTTAATTCAGTCATAAGTCATTTATAAATTATTAGTTAATGATGAACTAATTTACAAAACATTACTATATTTTTATAACTTATTAATCAAAATTGTTTTAGTATCATCTCAATTAACAATGGTTAATCTTGAACAAATGATGAATAAATCATTAGTAAACGAACAGTATATCATTTATTGATTTATCTTTCAGTTGTAAGCTGGTCTGTGTTCAAAAGCACAAACATGCAGGATGCTAAAGCAGAGTAATTTATTTGTTTTCAATGGGATAAACATTTATAAATGACTTACTGTCAGGGGATTGCAGTGGGTTATGATAAATCCTTTCACTCATCAGCACAGACTTGGGTTATGTGTGGGATCTAGTGATAATGTGAACCAGTTTCACCTTCCACTGAAGCTCACATCAGGTGCACAGCGGTTAAAGAGTCCATGTCTGTCAGAGAAGACAGCGGCCTGTACCCTCACCAGTCATCACTTACACTACAGTGTTATATAACACCTGTTATAGATGATGTGTAAATGCATGAATAAATTATTTACAAAGCTTTCTGTATCCCTTAATCTAAAGTGTGAACAGTTCAACAATTTAGTTCACTGGAGGCCAGTTGAAGTGATGAACCCAAGTGCAGTTTATTTACAATCTGAACAGATACCAAACAATGACCTTGACTTGAAACGGACTTGACTTGAACCATGAACAGACTTGACTTTAAACCTTGACAGACACTCACCAACAGTGGTTACAGGTAACAAACTCGACATGAGGGCTTAAATACACAAAGACTAATGACTAGACAAGACACACCTGTGAACAATGATCAAACAATGAACCAATGACAGAACAGAACTGAGAACCCACACGACTAAACTAATCAATGACACAAGAGACTAGGGAATACATGACAATGGAGCACATGGCAGGATCACATGACAAAACCAGGAAACATGACAGTGACCATGACAAAATAAGAACATGAAACATGAACAAAACCCAAACACACCATGACATTTGTAGATCTTTCTTACCTTTCATACATTGCGTGCACGTGTATATAATTTACAACACTTTCTGCATCCCCTAATCTAAATTGTAAACTATTTATCACTTATACATACAGATATATGGTATAGCATATCACTTATTAATAATTTATGAATGTATTAACTAATCATTTATAAATGACTTATAACTGAATTAACAAAACATTCATAAAATGTTAGCATATCACTTATCAATCATTTATGAATGTATAGTCATGTTTGGATTAGTTCATCATTAATTAATAACATATAAGTGACTTTATTATAACTGAGCATTATTATAAAGTGTTAACATATAGGGGTATATAATACGAATTTTATACAATATACTGTACCGACCAAAAGTACTGACCATGTTTTTGAAAGAAGCTTCTTATGCTCACTGAGGTATTTATTTGATCAAAAATAGATATAATACAGTAATATTGTGAAATATTATTACACTTTATAACAACTGTTGTCTTTAAAATGTAATTTATTCCTGTGATGAATTTCCAGCATTATCACTCCAGTCTTCAGTGTCATGTGATCTTTCAGAAATCACTCTAATATTCTGATATGGTGCTCAAGAAACATTTCTTAGAAGAAAAAACTTTATTCAATTAAACTGATCAAAAGTGACAGTGAAAACATTTGTAATGCTACAAAAGATTTATGTTTCAAAGAAATGCTGTTTTTAAGCTTTCTATTCAGAGAAGTATTCTGAAACAAAGTATCGCGGTTTCCTCAAAATATTACGCAGCAAAAACAGTTTTCAGACCATTATTAATATAAAAATAATTGAGATTTCTGAAGTATCATGTGATACTGAAGACTAGAGTAATGGCTGCTACAAATTCAGCTTTGCCATCACAGGAATAAATTACATTTTAAAATATTAAAGCTGCAGTTCGTAACTGTTTTTGGTTAAAAATTATCCAAAATAAATTTTTGTGCAAGTACATAAATAGCCAGGTAAATCTCCTTACCTTAGCCCGATTCACAACGGTAAGCTTGTAATAATGTGTTATAATTTGAGTGGTACTGGTGGATTTCCGCTGGAAATTCGAGCATGTCTTTGCATAAAGGAGGAGTCCGGCTAGAAGTATCGCATGTGAGGATGCTGCAGGTGGCGGATCATTTATAGCCTTTTCTCACAGCAGCTGGAATAATTAAACGTATCATTTTGATGGCGGAATGTAATCCAGAAATGTCCAAATGACAATCATCAGTGACAACTGGAGATTCACCCGCAGTCAAAAGATTAGACTGTATGGAAATTGAAATGTACAGGTAACACTAATACACACTAAATACACTCTAAAAAATGCTGGGTTAAAAACAACCAAGTTGGGTTGAAAATGGACTAACCCAGCAATTGGGTTTTAATCCAGCAATTGGGTTGTCTTAAGCAAACATTTAACCCAACCGCTGGGTTAAAACGACCCATTCACTAGGTTAAAACAACCCAGTCGCTGTGTTAGTCCATTTTCAACCCAACTTGGGTTGTTTTTAACTCAGCATTTTTTAGAGTGTACACAGTCACGCAATGCTGAGGTTGTTAACATTTAACCATTTGAGAACAAAGTATAACAATAATAATAATTTGCACAGTTTGATGTGATATGAGCTAAGCGATCATTAGATTTAATCACCGTTGGTAGCATGATTTATTTTAATGCTTTTTTTCTCAGTTGGTCAGAACAAAAGTGGCAGGCATGTTACTTACTTCAGATGACATTTTGCGGGGAAAATTCTTGTTTTGGTCATACTTCCAAGACGTAGAATCTGTGATTCTGAAGTACAGTATCCACACCGGTGCGGTGACAGACAGCCAGGCCCTCATACTCCTCAAAACATTAGATTCATCCGCGCTGAGGAGCCATGCCGATGCGCAAACCACTTAAAGATGATAATTCTGCAAATAACTGCAATTGCAGGTCTCAAACAGAGATGGCGGCAAAGAGGCAAAACTTATGGACTGCTGCTTTAAAATAGTAATTTTAAATAGTAATAATATTTCACAGTATTGTGTTTTTACTATTTTGATAAATGCAACCTTGGTGAGCATAAAATACATTTCAAAAACATTAAAATGACAGGTAGTGTGTATGCACTGATTATGCAAGTACACTTCACAGAGCTATTGGTTAGCATGTACTCAAACACAGTATTTCCTCTAAAAAAGCACAGAGTGATTTGAGGACTCTCTCCCTCATTTAAGCTAAAGGCCTTGCAATCCTGAATGGACTTTGGTCACGAGTCTATGTTCCACGCAACTAGCAAAATATCCACTTGAAGTTGATTGCTGGCTTCCTTCTTATGTCATGTCCTTCCCCTGACTTCCTTCTCAAGTCATGGTCTGGACCTCTTCGTCTCCTTCTACCCTTCTTTCTCGAGTGCTCAGTTTTCAGAAGAGTTCACTACTAATTACTGTGGTACTGTATCAAAAGCTGTGTAATTAGGTTTAGTGTTTTATCATCATAGCGAAACCCGCCACTCTACAGCAGAGCTCAACGTCCGGTTATGATTTACATTTGCTGTACGTTTGGAAAGTAATCCTGACAAATGTGGAGATCTTAATCACTCTGTACTCTGCCCATTCATTTTCAAGCCTGGCAATCATGTGAATGGGCTGCATTACTAAGCATCATACAGCTTTAAGAGGGCAAAAAAACGGAGGTAATTTGCTCTCAAACATACCTGTAGAAGTGCACTTCGGAGTGCAGGAAACAATGTGACTGCTGCTCTGTAAGTGAGGGGATGTTCGTCGCTTAATGGAAACTGTGTATGATCTTTATGCCACCTTTTACACACTGTACTTCTCTCGAATTGCATATTACACCCTAATGCGCAACAGTGACTCTGTGTGAAGTGTGTACTATTTTCCGAATGAGTGAATCACTCAGCAGACTCTCATGGATCAGATCATTTCAGTGCTTTCCACAGGATCATTTGTACTCTGTCACAGTGCATGCAAATAGTTTTTTTATGGAGCTTGTGCTGGATTGGTGTCTTGTACTGGCAGACGGCAGCTGATCTCGCATGTTGCTAAATAGCAAATGCACTAGTGCCATTATGTTTAATTAAACAATCGTGGCATTTATAGGTTATCAGACATTTGCATGAACAGTTGTTTAGATGGGATAGGGATGCACCTATATTACAGATACGTTAAGCTTAGAATCCCTTTCATGTCATAGCAAATAGACGATAAATGCACGGTAAAATTTGTTCAATAAATTAAAAATAAAATACTAAAACCAGATTTTTTAAATGCTGAGAGTTTAGGCATCACATCATAATGCACAGTATGAGAAATGGATGTTCATTTTGAGAAAAATGTTATGGAAAATTCTCTTACTCTGCAGTGATAAACTAGCCTGACAAGCCAGACCCACATCAATATGTTGGGTCTGACAACACACCGTTGGCAGGGTCAATCTGAGGGGCGGGATAAACGGTTGTCTTTCAGATTCCCTCTGCACGCAATAGGATAGCGCTACAACCAACCAGAGCAAAATTCAGAACACATCTTCTTTTTTTAAGAATGACTTCAGTGCCGTTCTCTGTTCTTTTCTAAAGAAAACTCCAAGTCTTCCAGAGTCGCGGCCAAAGCCGATTTGAAAGACCGCTGTTCGCCAGCTTCTTTGTTTTCAAGTAGCACCGGGAACCGTCGCAACTCTGCCGTCATTATGTTAAGCCTGCCCACCGACTCTATACACGATGTGATTGGCCTGACTAGAGTTTGGTTTTTCCAGCTCACAAGCCAACGGAGAGTTGCTAGACGCCCTGACTGCAAATTACTTTTGCTGCTGCTAGGGTGCGTCTAGATTTCTAGACTAGTGAAAACTATAATATATCTAATAGGACATTTCATTTAATTTTACAGTAAAATACTGTTAAATGTACAGTTTTTGGAAGTGAAAATAATGTCATCAAGTTAATCCCATTTGATAGTTTGTACAATATGTACAATATGTTTCTGATATATATATATATATATATATATATATATATATATATATATATATATATATATATATATATATATATATATATATGTATATGGCTAACAGAAAGCATATGAAAAAGTAATGGAAAATGTATATAGACTAGTAAGAATTTTTGTCTTTCCAAAAGTAATGATGTGCCTTTATTCCTGGAAGTTATGTAAAGTCAGACAATGAGATTAGAGCTTTCCAGATTGAGAATTTGCATTCCTTTTTTTATTGTAAGCAATATGCATCAGATGGTCAGTAAGAGGACTGTGGGCGTCTGAGGCTGAGAATACTGTAGGCCACAGCTGGTGCTGCTTTGCTGCTTGATTTGCTTGCCAAATCACCTTAGCGCTTTTAGACCCATGTTAAACATTTGGTGGTTAGGTGATGGCTATACTGCGTTTGATGAGACTGACCTTATTTGATTTCCTGAAACCATTGATCCCAAGCAGCGATACTGAACTTAATCAGTCCTGGTGCCAGTTTAGTGGAGTCAGCATGACCCAGCCCACACCACCCCCACATCTCTGGCTTCTCATCAGTCCAGACTGCACCAAAGAGCGCTCTCCCACTGGGGATGTCTCCAACTAACCAAGCATACTCTATGGGTATGTGTGTGCATAAGCTAGTGAGGCTCAAGTCTCACAATGTGCTTGGCTATCAGCACTCATTGCCTTATGTCAATACAACACAGTGATGGATTTTATAGAAAGAAATTATAGAATGTAAAATTACATTTAGAGACATCTATCTATCTAGCTATCTGTCTGTCTATCTATCTATCTATCTGTCTATCTGTCTATCTATCTATCTATCTATCTATCTATCTATCTATCTATCTATCTATCTATCTATCTATCTATCTATCTATCTATCTATCTATCTATCTATCTATCTATCTATCTGTCTGTCTGTCTGTCTGTCTGTCTATCTATCTATCTATCTATCTATCTATCTATCTATCTATCTATCTATCTATCTATCTATCTATCTGTCTATCTGTCTGTCTGAGAAGTATTGAATAAATACATTTATGCACATAGTTTCTGTTTCTCCAGTGCTGTTGCTGTCTATTGTAAGAAGAACTACGTGTGAAGAACTTGGCCTATAGTCTCTTTGGCTCTGCAAAACAATGAAGTCCATAAATCTTGTCATTTCCCAGTGACAGAACATGCATAGAGTGATTCTGTGACCACGCTGTGTAACACGCCTAGTTCTATGGACCACCCTCTAAATAGCAGCATTGAATGAAGCTATGTGGGCTGATAATGCTGCTGTTATCCTTTTGTTCTGCCCTAGTATGAAGCGACTTATTTTCCAATGTGTTTCAAGTATTTAACCTAATTTTCTGCTGCAGTGTTCAGCACCTAGCAAGAAGGGCATAATGTAGATGAATGTTATGAGAACTGTGTATCTCTGCAGGCATTTGTACCCATTGGAGTTGTCCAAGGTGCTGAATTTGAACAGACAATAGTAAAATGTGTGTTCTAGCACATATACATTGTTTTATATTTGGATAAACACTGACACATTTTTAACAAACTGGCAGCATCTAAAGCATTCTATGGTTTTTGAGTTGATTTTACTATAGCTATAATAAATGAGATTAAATATATACAGTATGTTAAACACTTTATATTAATGCATTGTTTCAGTTTTTATTTAAGTTGTCCCAGTGTCTATCAACTGAAAAAAATAAAACAATAAGTATGAATACCTAGGAAAAGTAATGAGATCACTGTAATTTCCCCAGCAGGGATTAACATGATTTCCAGTTGAAAAACTAAGCACTCCTGATAAAGTTGGAATAAAGAGATGCCCCACTGCTCTGTCCTCAGTAGTCTGACCCGCTTGGCAGTGCCATGACCCAATGTCCCTCACCACTGTTAATCCCTGTGAGTCCTGCAGGCTCTTCCGGCAACTCCTCTCCACTTTCTCAGTCTGTCTCAGTGGCTTCTGCCTGTCATCAACTCTCTAAAGCCCAGATCTGCTTTATACAAGTTGGGGGAGGGAATGAAGGGACAGAGAGAGTGCGATATGAGAGTGGGCGGTATGACCAAAATCTTATCACAGTATTTATATCACAGTGTCATTTTGTATCACAGTTATAGCATAATATATATAATGAATAAAACCACATTTACATTTCTTTAAGGTCACTGTAAAGGAAGTGTAACAAGCCTTCCACAATAGAATAGAATATAATCCAATTCTGTGACCTCTCAGTTCTTTGCCCCTGGTTTAGTAGTAGGTTTAATTATTAATTTATTTAGATATCTCCAATCTCATTCACTTCAAATAATTGTATTAAACAGTATTAGAGATGCTACTTTGAATAATGAGCTTGTAGCTTGACAAGGTTATACACTCACTTAAAGGATTATTAGGAACACCTGTTAAATTTTTTCATTAATGCAATTATCTAATCAACCAATCACATGGCAGTTGCTTCAATGCATTTAGGGGTGTGGTCCTGGTCAAGACAATCTCCTGAACTCCAAACTGAATGTCAGAATGGGAAAGAAAGGTGATTTAAGCAATTTTGAGCGTAGCATGGTTGTTGGTGCCAGATGGACCGGTCTGAGTATTTCACAATCTGCTCAGTTACTGGGATTTTCACTCACAACCATTTCTAGGGTTTACAAAGAATGGTGTGAAAAGGGAAAAACATCCAGTATGCGGCAGTCCTGTAGGCGAAAATGCCTTGTTGATGCTAGAGGTCAGAGGAGAATGGGCCGACTGATTCAAGCTGATTCAACTTTGACTGAAATATCCACTCGTTACAACTGAGGTATGCAGCAAAGCATTTGTGAAGCCACAACATGCACAACCTTGAGGCGGATGGGCTACAACAGCAGAAGACCCCACCGGGTACCACTCATCTCCACTACAAATAGGAAAAAGAGGCTACAATTTGCACAAGCTCACCAAAATTGGACAGTTGAAGACTGGAAAAATGTTGCCTGGTCTGATGAGTCTCGATTTCTGTTGAGACATTCAGATGGGAGAGTCAGAATTTGGCGTAAATGGAGTGAGAACATGGATCCATCATGCCTTGTTACCACTGTGCAGGCTGGTGGTGGTGGTGTAATCGTGTGGGGGGATGTTTTCTTGGCACACTTTAGGCCCCTTAGTGCCAATTTGGCATTGTTTAAATGCCACGGCCTACCTGAGCATTGTTTCTGACCATGTCCATCCCTTTATGACCACCATGTACACATTCTCTGATGGCTACTTCCAGCAGGATAATGCACCATGTCACAAAGCTCGAATCATTTCAAATTGGTTTCTTGAACATGACAATGAGTTCACTGTACTAAAATGCCCCCCACAGTCACCAGATCTCAACCCAGAGCATCTTTGGGATGTGGTGGAACGGGAGCTTCGTGCCCTGGATGTGCATCCCACAAATCTCCATCAACTGCAAGATGCTATCCTATCAATATGGGCCAACATTTCTAAAGAATGCTTTCAGCACCTTGTTGAATCAATGCCACGTAGAATTAAGGCAGTTCTGAAGGCGAAAGGGGGTCAAACACAGTATTAGTATGGTGTTACTAATAATCCTTTAGGTGAGTGTATATTTAAATGTTTTAAATATTTTCATATTTTGGAGTTTTCTAGTTTTATTGGTGGTATTTTGTATTTAGTAATCAGAAAAGTGTTTTCTGCAACACAACCAGAAACATAGAAAAAACATTTTGTTGTACTCAGATGAAAAAAAACGAAATAGTGATGAACAGCTAAAAAATATTATAATATGCAAGGACTCAAACAAACTTATGAATTATATTTGAAGCAGTTAATTGCAATGAATTTGTCTGAATAAATTGATTCACTAAAATAAAGCATTACTTCCCAATGCTTCAAATGAGAGTGTCACGGGTGCGTGCAGGCAGAAAGACAAATACAGATGAATCAAGTTCATAACGTAGTTTAATCACAAACAATCTCAAAGCAGGCAGACAGGCAATAGCACAACACATCTAACATAACGGTTACTGGACAAGAAGTGCAGGAGAAGGAACAACTTAAACAGTGAACAAAAACTAGATGATTAAACAGACACAGCTGAACTAAATTAACTCATAATGACGGTAACCAGGGAGACAGATGAGTGGCGGGAAACTGAACAAAGAAACATGTGACATTTGAAAACAAACTGAAAGTCCATGGACAAAACTAAACAGAATGGGGACAGAGAGAGAGTGGACATTTGGCATATTTTATTATTACCTCACTTCGCTCGCCTATACAGTTCAGTCACGCTACTATAAGTAACTTGGTACTGTAAAAGCTCAGCTGTTTTCAAAACACATTCACACTAATGACAAATACAGTTAATACTGTAGCATCACTGCTTTTAGGGTGTTCACACTTGGCAGATTTTGTTCGATTAAAACAAACTCTGGTGCGATTGCTCTTCATTTGAATAAGTGTGAACGCTGCCATGCGAACCTTGGTGCAAAAATGCGGACTGAGCAGTTCTTTTCCAAGCGAACTCCGGTGACATCTAAACGAAACACAAACAGGACATTATGTCACAAGGTGCGAAAAAGGACAGAAAAAGGACAGAATGCTCAAGTGTACCTGGATTTTTTCATCATAGGAGCTACGTTGCCCATTACAGTTTGGTACAGGCATCGGAACTGTTTTTTCTTTGGAGCAGATCTTCATTTGTGTGCAGCGGAGGAATTCTTGGCGGTGTTTTGACTTCCTTTATGTTATATGCTCTTCCCAAGTTTTCAGCTGGTAAAAATACCATCATATGTTCGCACATACAATGAGCACATTTAAAGTTCTGTCGCAAAATATATGTCACAAAGGCTTGTATTTATTTATATATTTATTTTTAGTTTTGTATCTTTAGGTTCGGCCTTAAAAATTAATAAGCAAACCAAGACTAAAGCTGATGATATACAGGGCAACTCTTTGAGCAGTGTTGTCAAGCAATGTTGCTTGGGCACTATCCCATTGAGAATGGGCAACACATTTCTATCTGGATACTTTAGATCGGTCGTGGGCCCTGTGTCTCACCTGGTTGCTCGATGACGGCAACATTGCCCAGCCACATTGCTCAAAAAGTTGCCCCGTGTATCATCACCACAAGGGTGTGTTCACACTTGGTAGGTTTGGTTCAATTAAAATGAACGTGATTGCTCTGTTAGTGCGGTTCATTTGAATAAGTGCGAATGCTGCCATCCAAACCCTGGTGTGCCCCAAACAAGTGGAGCGAGACCCCTTAAAAGAAGGGTTTCATTTTCTTTTTTGGTCCAGACCAAAAGAACCAAGAGACACAACACACCCTTTGTTAATGACACCCTGACGCTGATATTAAAGCAATGGAAAATCTTAGCAGGGTCTTATACATTTAACAGCATCTCTGCTTCATAAATAATGGCAACCGTTGATACTTTTACCAGCATGATGATCAAAGCCACTCACTTTGGCATTTTAGTGAGCTAAGATGATGAGAACTCTTCTTTAGAAAGTACTGTCCCGGATGCAGGGGATATGATGTGACAAGTGCTCAATGTGGGTTCCAGCAGGTCAGTGGGTTATATACTACCCATAGCAACACTTAGCCCGCTGCCCACATGCATTCCAGCACAGCGTGCCACCCACTTCAGAGGCTGCGGGTGCAGGTGGAGGCTTGATGGTCCCATGAGAGCTTGCTAGGAGGTTAAACGAGGTGACATCTCTTTCTCTCCTTAACTGTAGTTCTCTTCAACTCTGTCCCTCTGAAACCCTGAGCTCAGCTTATGATTTAATGCCCTATTCACTCCCCACTTCTTCCCCTTAGAACTCTGCTAGTGCACTAAATCAGCATCTGGCACCACATATCAGGCAGAATATTTTCCCTGTGGCGTAGTCGGTGTTTTGCAGGATAACCTGCTCGCTAGCAAAGCTTTGCTGGAGTACGCATAGCTAAGGACGTACGACCGCGGGTGCCATACATCAATGGTGCACAGATAAAAGAGGCAGGTCTCTTAACGACGGCCTCCTGAGGGTTGCAGCGTGCGGAGAGAGCTGTCGTTAAGCAGATGGGCCGAGACCTGGAAGTGAACACCGCTCAGAATGCTTCCCTCATCTCCTTACTGTATCTTTAAAGGCCCCTGGGGTTTAATAGAGCAGTTGTTGAATAATTGAGAAAGCTCAATAAAGCCTAAGTTAATTTATTTATTTATTTTTTCGGCTCGGGTGCAGAGATGTATTGATTGTTCACGGATGCTGAGTTCTGTTATATTTCAATATGAATTACGATGAATGAAGTGGCATGGAGTGCTTATGAATCATTTTCCTTCTCTGAATTCAGCTCATCTACTGCGGCCCGACCGGGATTATATCATGCCTTATATCATATTCTTTGTTCCATTGTGCCCTTTTCCCCCCACCACTCCAGAGAAAAGTCTGAGTCATTTGCGGCCACTGTTTGACTTGATAAATGAACGTCCCTGTCTAGGTGCCAGACGGTTACAGGTTAGGTTGCAGGATTGACCTTAACTGTCGCCACACATACAGCTCATTCTTGCAAATCATATTATAGTTCTTTGTGGCCCACTATAGACATAATGATTTCTATACTGTACAAACTGTATATTCTATCCCATAACCTTAACCCTAAACCTACCATTACAGAAAACTTTCTGCATTTTTACATTTTCAAAAAAAACATCTTTTTTTTTAATGATTTATAAGCTGTTTTCGTCATTGGGACAAAAAAATATTTCCCCACAAGGACAAGGATTTCGGATATTGCCATCTTTGTGGGGGACATTCTGTCCCCATAATGAAGGGTTTACCAGGACCACACACACACACACACACACACACACACACACACACACACACACACACACACACACACACACACACACACACACACACACACACACACACACACATACACACACACATTCATGAAATAAAATTATTAAAAACAAAACATAACAGTTTTCTTTTCTTTTTTTTTTAAAGCTATTTGGTTTACGAGGACACAAAGTGTCCTTATAAACCATGCTTACTTTGTAATACCCATGTCATTATACACATTTGTGTCCTCAAACCACATATACCTGTACACACACACATCTTTAAGATAATAGTTCACCTGAAAATGAAAATTCTGTCGTTATTTATTCACCCTCATGGCGTTCCAAAACTGTATGACTTCTGATTCTTCTGTGAGCAAAAAAGAAGATATTCCATACAATGAAAGTCCAAACAACATTATTCATTGTATAGACAAAAACAACAAACTGAAAAAAGTTTGTCATGAGGGTCAGTAAATGATGACACGATTTTCAGGTGAACTGTTCCTTTAAGCTCTATTGAAAGCTTCTTTTAACTTGCCCCTTAGATTGAAAAAAGAAAGGAAAACATGTAAAGTAGTAATACACTTTCAGTGGAAGCCTGTGCGGTGAATGCAGTTTTCATATAATTAAATGACTCTTTGGATGTTATGTATAATTGCATATAGATTATTTTGACACAATGATTTTTATTCATGATCTTCATCCTTATTTGTATTTCATTAGTGGTGATTGATTTGTAAATATTGCTTGTGTGATTTATAGAAAACCAATAACCAGTCGACTACCAAAAAAGACTGATTGAAAAAGAGATTTCTGTTTTAATTGATACACTGTTATTTGTTACCCCACTGAACTCATATGGCAATATTATAATGTTTTTTTTATGTAAAGTAAACAAACCAGGGCAAGAGTTTTCAAACTTTTTAATGCCAAGGTTCTCAAAATATGTGTTCCTATAGGGACCCTTGCTCTAAAATATAATAGCCATATACAAACCTGATTCCAAACAAGTTGGGACACTGTACAAATTGTTAATAAAAAAAGAATGCAATGATGCGGAGGTTTCACATTTCAATATTTTATCCAGAATACAA
Source organism: Paracanthobrama guichenoti (assembly GCA_018749465.1). Lineage (NCBI taxonomy): Eukaryota > Metazoa > Chordata > Actinopteri > Cypriniformes > Gobionidae > Paracanthobrama > Paracanthobrama guichenoti. The sequence continues at coordinate 13,134,411 of CM031951.1, forward strand.
CATACATGACATATCAAATGTTTAAACTGAGAAAATGTATAATTTTAAGGGAAAAATAAGTTGATTTTAAATTTCATGGCATTAACACATCTCAAAAAAGTTGGGACAAGGCCATGTTTCCCACTGTGTGGCATCCCCTCTTCTTTTTATAACAGTCTGCAAATGTCTGGAGACTGAGGAGACAAGTTGCTCAAGTTTAGGAATAGGAATGTTGTCCCATTCTTGTCTAATACAGGCTTCTAGTTGCTCAACTGTCTTAGGTCTTCTTTGTCACATCTTCCTCTTTATGATGCGCCAAATGTTTTCTATGGGTGAAAGATCTGGACTGCAGGCTGGCCATTTCAGTACCCGGATCCTCCTACGCAGCCATGATGTTGTAATTGATGCAGTATGTGGTCTGGCATTGTCATGTTGGAAAATGCAAGGTCTTCCCTGAAAGAGACGACGTCTGGATGGGAGCATATGCTGTTCTAGAACTTGGATATACCTTTCAGCATTGATGGTGCCTTTCCAGATGTGTAAGCTGCCCATGCCACACACACTCATGCAACCCCATACCATCAGAGATGCAGGCTTCTGAACTGAGCACTGATAACAACTTGGGTTGTCCTTGTCCTCTTTAGTCCGGATGACATGGTGTCCCAGTTTTCCAAAAAGAACTTCAAATTTTGATTTGTCTGACCACAGAACAGTTTTCCACTTTGCCACAGTCCATTTTAAATGAGCCTTGGCCCAGAGAAAACGCCTGCGCTTCTGGATCATGTTTAGATATGGCTTCTTTTTTGACCTATAGAGTTTTAGCCAGCAACGGCGAATGGCACGGTGGATTGTGTTCACCGACAATGTTTTCTGGAAGTATTCCTGAGCCCATGTTGTGACTTCCATTACAGTAGCATTCCTGTATGTGATGCAGTGCCGTCCTAAGGGCCCAAGATCACGGGCATCCAGTATGGTTTTCCGGCCTTGACCCTTACGCACAGAGATTGTTCCAGATTCTCTGAATCTTTGGATGATATTATGCACTGTAAATGATGATAACTTCAAACTCTTTGCAATTTTTCTGAGAAACTCCTTTCTGATATTGCTCCACTATTTTTGGCCGCAGCATTGGGGGAATTGGTGATCCTCTGCCCATCTTGACTTCTGAGAGACACTGACACTCTGAGAGGCTCTTTTTATACCCAATCATGTTGCCAATTGACCTAATAAGTTGCAAATTGGTCCTCCAGCTGTTCCTTATATGTACATTTAACTTTTCCGGCCTCTTATTGCTACCTGTCCCAACTTTTTTGGAATGTGTAGATCTCATGAAATCCAAAATGAGCCAATATTTGGCATGACATTTCAAAATGTCTCACTTTCAACATTTGATATGTTATCTATATTCTATTGTGAATAAAATATAAGTTTATGAGATTTGTAAATTATTGCATTCCTTTTTATTCACAGTTTGTACAGTGTCCCAACTTTTTTGGAATCGGGTTTGTATTTTCGTGTATAAAAACCTATTCTGACAGTGTGAGAAAAATAGAAAACAAAAAACAAAAGGTTGTTAATTTAAATAATTTTCCTAATGCAAAATAATCTGTTTATTTTCATGTGAAAGTATATATTATCAGATATTATAGAATTGGAAATGTGAATGTCCATTGTACAGAAAATGCATTAATCTATTGCATATACTGCAGTGTACTATAGGTTTGTTTTTATAAACTGAAATACATGTCCAGATTATTTTCTGTGGTAATCAGCATGCCACTTAACCCCAAAAAATTCTTTAATGTCTCTGCCTGTTCCTTATTAAACTGTAACTTTTGGCTTGGTTCTCAGTTTGAGAGGAGGGCAGTTGGCAGGACAATCAGATCCAATCAGATCCCACACATCAGCTAGGCATCCGCTGAACCAGCATGAGAGAGACATGACATAGTTTTTGTTTTGATTGTTCAAATCCAGAAAGGGTGGAATGGTGCCAGGGTTATGGAGCCAGTGTGACAGAAAGAGTGTGAATTGTGTGCATGAAGGCTGTAATAGGTTTGTTGCATACAGGCCATACATATCAAACTAATGAGTATGGAAGCACATTTCACATAAAACAAGTACATAAAACAAACAAAAAATAAATAATAATAATTGCCTTTATTTCTAGTAATTGTGACCTTATAGCTCACAAATGGAACTTTGTCTCACATTCGTGACTATAGTTCTCATAACTGTTATTTTATTTAATGTAATTGCAACTTCAGCTCACAAATTGTGCCTTTATTTCTCATAATTATGATTTATATCTTAATTTTTTTTCTTATGATTGTTGCTTTATTTCCCCAATTATGGCCTTATTTATCTTAATTGTAACTTCATACCGACTATAGTTCTTATTTAAAACAATTAACTTTTATTTTTTACTCTGACAGAAACACAACTGCAAAAATAATGATTGTTTTCCAAATAGGTTTCTCTAAAATTCCTTCCTATTGGTCAGTCAAACAGATTCAAACTCACGCCAAGGCAATATCGCTGTAGCAAGGATTCTGAAACAAACAGAGCAATTTTTTGATAGCGCCACAGAATCGCAGTGTTTAACACAAAAGTAAAGCCTTTTGCCGTCTTTGGAATTTAATTATCATCAAAGCTCAAGTGTGCCATTTCTCAACATCTCCTTTCTCCAGGGACTTCACATAAACGGCTCCTGTGATAATTTCTGCTGTATTTAAACATCATCCATCTTATACATTCCCAAAGCACACTGAGACCACCCTGGATCAGTTCCTATTTCTATAGGATAAAGTAGATTGACCGTAATTGGTGGCTTCAGTACATTTACATTCATTCATTTAGCAGACCTTTTTATCCAAAATGACAACTGAGTAACTCGGAGGGCTAGTGCATATCACAAAAATTGTAATGAAGCTAGTGATAGCTCTCATTATGTCTGTGTAATTTGTGTCATAGGATTTACTTAGTGTCTTTGTCAAAGAGCAGTCACCTCCCCTTACGTCAGTGCGAGCCCGTTTCTTTGATAGCTATGAGAAAGGATTTTGATCACGCATCACCTGTCCTCGACTGATAAATGATTAATATTATTATCATTAATAGTTTTGCCCATAAAACCTGATACAAACTGAAGCTGCCGTTGTGTTATTATCAGGGTGCCAGTGTATTTTGCTTGGACCAGATGTGTAACCTCCCACAATGACATGTTAGAGCAGACAACCTTTGATCAGCTATTTGTTGTAAATTACATCAGACCGATGGATCAATAACTGCTTGCTTCTGCTAAATCTCATTTGTCTGTGGGGATTGTACACATTCACTAGCTAATGAACATTCATTGAAAAGATACAGTACATTTAAGAAAAGTGTGTTTGGATAACAAAAAAGAAGAAGAAAAAACCGCCTGAATGCTCTGAGCTCGGTAATAAAAGTGAGAGGGTAAGAAAAAGGGTGAGACATTTCTATAAAAACTTTTTGGATTAGAAAAGATATAGGGTACAACGGGGCTAAAGTCACATCCTAAGAAAAATGTGCTTTTAACTATACCCATAGTGTATGGTTGCAGAAAAACATATATATATATGTGTGTGTGTGTGTGTGTGTGTGTGTGTGTGTGTGTGTGTTATTAAACATTGATGGAGCAACAGATTTTGTGTGAAAATCTGTTTCTGAGGTAAAAAATTATATAAATACTGTCCGGTTTCTCACACAAACCGATCGTTTTGTGTCTTAAGACATCAATGTGTCGTCACGAGCCGCAGGATTTAATATGGATTTGTATGCCTATGTTTTTTTACTCTCATAGCTCCCATACTCTAAACTGTTCCTATTGACATGCATTATACGACTGGCACACTTGCAACAGTTGTAGTTAAAAATCTTCATTTGTGTTCTACTGAAGAAACAAAGACACCTATATCTTGGATGCCCTGGGGGTAAGCAGATAAACATCACATTTTCATTTTTGGGTGAACTATCCTTTTAAGTTGTTCCAAATATGTATGAATTTCTTTCTTTTGCTGAACACAAAATAAGATATTTTGAAAAACATAGGGAACCAAACACCCATTGACTTCCATAGTATGGAAAAAAAAAATCCTGAAAAAATCAACTGTTTGGTTACCGACATTCTTCAAATTATTCTCTTTTGTGTTCGGCAGAGATTCATACAGGTTTGGAACAACTAGAGCGTGAGTAAATGATGACAGAATTTTCATTTTTGGGTGAACTATCCCTTTAAGAAAAGTGCTGAGCTGAATTTTTGTGCCATCTAGTGGTTCAAAAGAAAATAAAGTCAAATGTGCCTTTTACCCTGGTACGCCTTTAGACTTGTTGTACCTTACTATCATATTTACAATACTGTTCAAACATTTGGGGTTAGTAAGATTTTTTTCCTTCCAGAAATTAGTACTTTTATTCTGGAAAGATGCATTAAATGCAATTATGCATTATTTAAAAACATAATAATATTAGTCTTGGTGAGCATAAGAGACTTCACGAGCACAAACTTTTGAACGGTAGTCTGTTTAAATAAACATTTGTTTGAATGGTAGTTAGTTTGTTGTGTTCAGGTTTGCATGTTGTGTGGTTTATTTAGTCTCCTGTTAATATCCATTCACAGAAGTCACTGTTTAGGGGTTTGCATTGTGTAAAGTATCCTGACCGCAAATAAACACATTAGCTGTATGCTATCCACTGGACCGCAACTGAATAGCATACTTTCATTTTTTATTATATTTTGGCTTATTTGCATCATTAGACAGGACAGAGAAGAATCAGCAGGACAGTACATGGAGAGAGAAGGGGGACCTTTATGGTTCTGTCCCTTTCCTCAGGAATAAAAAACGCATTATTTTGACAGTGTTTGGTAGAAGCGATCCTTCTTAACAGCTCAGTTTGTTGGACCCACTGCAACACTTTGATGAGTTACTTTAATTGAATGTGCGCTTTAAGATGCACACACACACAGATTGATCCATCCACTCTCTTATATCACTCTCCGGCTTATTGGCACAAACCATCAGTGGATCTGATGCAGTCATTCATTTAGCTGGGTAAACTGTGCCAGAATGCTAAAACTACCAAAATAGGAGCGTTCCGGACAGATGCTTTTTGTACAGTACAGCGATAATACTACACCCCAATACAGGCACACAGAAAAAGGTGGTGGACAGATGGCTTCCTTGATTGTGTTTTCTTTGATCTATTACAACATCACTAGAATCTTTAAGGTATTTAATCATCTGATGGCAGGTTGGTGCAATCTGTCCTGATTGAGTAATGCTAGCAGAAATATTGCAGCTTGATCCTTCCCAGTGGCTGAACATGGGCATTTATTCAAAGGAGGTCAAGCCCACAGGACACAAGGTTTTATATTATGGCGGTCTAAGTGGTCAAGGGCCTCGTCCCAGAGCCATATTGCCTCTGCCTGACTGAATCGGTCATGATCAGATTAATATTTTATAAGTAAAAGCTCACAGGGGACGTTTTCTCATGCTGTTGCACTGTAGAATTTTTTTTTTTTTTGAAGTTGTAAATACAACTAAAAGCATACTATTTTAATACTATTTCAGTTTTTCACATTTAATTCAGTGTGTTATTTGTTTCTTTGTTATTGTTTGTGAAATTTGCAATTTCTGAGTAAAAATGATTTCTACACCAAATCTTTTTCAGCGTGCGAACTGTCTGAAACCCGACCTCCCACCAAACACACATGCATTTGCGCCTTCTCTTTTACTCCAGCTCTGCTTGGCAGCTTTCTGCATGAGGAAGTGTTACATTGGCTGCGTTAGTATTTTTTGTCGACCTCTTAGAAACGGCTCAGAACAGACATATTAGATGGAGACTGTCATAAATAGTGGGGTTCCAGGAATAGCAGTCTGAAGTTTATAGCATTTGACCTTTACTGATGTATTATGGGTAAACAGTGAGTGAGTGCTTGCAGGCATCTAGAGTGCAGACGCCCCACTGGAGGCAGGCGTTAGTGTGAAGATTGTTTGTGTGTGCTGTGCGCGTGCGTTTGAGTGTGTTGACGCAGTATGGATGCACCTGTGGAGTGATATAGCCATAAACCGTCTACACGTGCCTTTAGGGAGCTCGCAGGCTGTTACCTAACAACGGTGGTCTCCCAACGCATCGAGGCTTTCACCTTTATATTTTAAAAGGATGAGAGAGAAATGAGAGGGAGAGAGTGGGCGGAAGAAAGTCGGGCAGAGGGAACGTGTCGAGAATCAGTAAACTGGGGAATCCCAGATCTGTTGTCGTCTGTCGCTCACAGTCAGACTTCCATCTGATCGCTTTAGAGCTGCTGTAGACTTGAGAGCCGCTTTCAGCCAAACAACAGCGTTCCATTCAGCCTCTTCAAACCACAACCACTACACCAGATTTGTACAGTTTTTTTGTACATGCACAAGTCATCGCCACTAGGGTGTTATGAGCAGGAATTTGATGGTCCCGGTTCCAATTACGATTCCAGTTTGTGATTGAGTTTTTTTAAATTTTTTTAAATTATTTTAGTACTTTTAGGAAATAAATATTTTGAAAAAATGCAAATCCCATTGCAAAATAATTTTAATGATGAATACATTTAAAACAATTGTATAAACACAAACTTTTTAAAATAATACACTTTTTTTTTTTAAGAGACAGGCAAATCTGTTCCAGTAATTGGTCTTGAAGGGATAAATAAAAATTCTGACATCATTTACTCACTCTAATGTCATTCCGAACTTTGAAAGCTGTCTGGGGTTTTTTCACACACTAATCAAATGTTGTTTGTAACCCAATGCTCTTAAAAATATCTCCTCCTTCGAGGGTGAAACTGTAAATGATGACAGAATTATCATTTTAAAACTAATATTTTAAACTAATAACTAGTTTAACTAATATTAAATAACAATACTAAAGAAATAAAATTAGTAACAACTTTTAATTTATTAAAATTATTAATAGTAATGATATTATTGATTTATTAAATTATATATGCTAATATTTATCCTTATTAGTCATTTATTTGGGAATTGGACTGTATTTCATTAAACATTCATTAAAAAGAACCTGCTTATAAGAGGAATTTATTTTAGTTTGGTGTTTTGTCTGGATTGACTGAATAATACACAGAACCTGATTTCACCAAGTGCAATATGTTCCTGGATCAACATGTTTGATGATCCTAGAACAACATTCCAATCAACCAATCAGATTTGAGGGACAAGTTTATAGTTTCTGTCAGGTTTATGCTTACAACCAGGGTTAGGTGCTTCTACATAAGTGTTATTAATTTCCCTCATTTAGGTATAATGTATGGGTAGGGTTAGGTTTAGTGGTAGGGAAATGGTTAGGATTCAATTTTCAGACAGGAATGTTTTTCCAAGATCAACAAAATATGTGAAAGTGAAAAAAAAAAGGTGAAAGTGACATGTGAAGGCCAAGTGTGGTAACCCATATTCCATCCAAGTTAGTGCACACACATTAGGAGTAGTGAGTAGTGAACACACACACACGGAGCAGTGGGCAGCCATTTTGCTTTGGCGCCCGGCGAGCGAATGGGGGTAAGGAGCCTTGCTCAAGGGCACCTCAGTCATTTCCTGCCGGTATTGAAAATCGAACCCGCAACCTTTGGGTTACCAGTCTGTCTTTCTATCCATTAGGCCACGACTGCCTCTCCTGTTGAACCAGGAAAGCGTCTAACTCAGCAAAATCAGGACATGCGAATAATACACGTTTGAAAATTTTAACTGGAAGCAATAGTTCCATTTCTGGTCTATGACTGGCCTCACTGCTGCCCTGTTTTTTCTAGCTCTCATTTAAAAGACATTTCTCACAAATACGCTCTTACCACTTATTCTGTTCTGCTGTCAATCCTACAGTCCCCTGCACAAGCCTGCCACCCATAAAGAATGAATTGGCAACACTCATCTCTACTCACTACGCGCCAGTGGACACACTGGGTTAGGGGTTTGTTTAAATCTCTAACCCCAAATCTGAGCAATAAAAATAGTGATACTAAAAAAAAGATAATGCCACTATTGTACCATCCCACTTTTAAATGTACTGTATGTGATAAAGATGGCTCCTTTGTTGTTTGGACTATCATGTATCTAGTGATTTATGGACCATTTTTAAAAATGATTTGTGTGAAAAGAGATGTCTACTGAAAGCACTGGATGTCAACTGATGGGTTAGCGCTGTAAATCACGGCCTGATGGGCATCATGTAGCTGTGGCTAAAGAAGAGAGCCAATGGATCTTTACCTAAGATAGATGAGTGGAAGCAATCTCATTTAAGCCTGTCAATAAGACTTGCTTTCGCCGGAATTGACCACATGTCAAAGAGGCCTGGGCAGAAGAGGAGGGAAAGAAAGGGAGAGGACACATCCCGCCTTTTTTCCCCTCTAGCTTGAGGCTATATATAGCTAGTGCTAAAAGGTCACATAACTAGTGGAGTAGACAACATGAGCGCTGCTACATTTGTCTTTCTTTGTTTCTTTCTCTCTCTCTCTTTCTGCCTGTCTATCCGTCTCCTGTGAAATGGATGTATCCTGTCATGCTCCATTACCACTCTTTCTCCATCCTGAAAGATGTCCTCCAATCTCTAAATTGAACTTTTAAGATGTCTACTCTTGTCATTATATTAACCCTGTAGCTTGTAGCTCTTCAGGACAGAAAACCATATATTCTCAGTCAAGATAATTTAGCTCTTTTCCAAGATTTAGTGAGCTGCCTTGCAAAAAAAAAAAAAAAAAAAAAAAAAAAACACTCCTCTAAGTGACTGATTCGGAACACTGTAGGTAGCAACTGCACACCACACAAATAGTTATTTGCATTGAAAATGCAACTTTCACCTAATTTCATTAGAGTTCGGTGACAGCATGTTGCTATTCTAATGCTGTGAGTCACTAAAATGAATATAAATTCCCTGGCAATCACCCACAACATCCTTACATTATGGTAGCAGGTCTTATACTGTAAAGGCACACACATTTACCATTGCTCTGCGAAATTTTGTGGGGTAGATACAGTCAATTCAATAGGAATCTACTGTATGAAGTAGATCATGTACTGTTTTTTTTTTGTAATGGCAAATGATTGGGTTCAAGTTGGTCATTCATTGATTTAATCTGCTAAAGCTGCTCGGTTTAAAAGTGACTATGTGTGAGCTGTTTTTCATACATCGCTACATTATTGATAATAGACAATAGATCTTTTTTCGCTGGCTCACCTTTGGTAACTTGTAGTGAAATATCAAGATCATTTTACTTGGCTTTCATTTGTGTTAATTGATATAGCGACTTCACAAAGATATTTTATTAATGATAAAGTAACCGTTAGTATTGTTATAGCTTTGATATGTGTATGTTCCCATGGTTGAAACCATCATCATTAATTCACCCTCATGTTATTTAAATCTTGATATTTTGCAGAATATGAAATATGTTTCTTTTACAGAGAAGTGGGCTGCAGTTCCCAAGACTTCTGAAAACATAACATAGCTTAAATTATATAAAAACTGTTTGAGTGTATGTAAAAATGAATAGGATTTGACAGTTACAGCAGAGAGGAAGGTACATTTTAGCCTGTTCCTCACATAAAACCATTGTGATTTTTTTATTTCAATTTTTGGACAAACTTTAACTTTAAACTCCAAAAGAATCTTTAATCACAAGCAGTCAAAATGACTTTGTATGCCTAGGTGACCTTGTCAATATTGGGATAATCAGGAGACATATGCGTGAGAAGAAGATAAATTCATAAACCCATTAACTACATGATTGGAAGGCGGATTAAACATGCAGTAGCTACAGTTACATCAATTAAAAACGTTGATGTGTTTAATGAATGACACGGTTAACAGATAGTTCTCTGAATTCCCAACTTGCAGTGGGCGCAAGATGTCCTCCTCACCTTCATATCAAATAAAGCAATTAATTCTCTCACTGTCTCTGTGAGAGTGTTGAACAGTATGTATGTAGTAATTTGGGCCAACACACACACACAGTTGCACTACTATCGGATCGCGTCTGGCTTCGGGCTGTAATCCATGCTGTGGGGTTCAGAGCTGTGAGCACCTTCAGAGAGCCGTCTGTATTACGTAACATTTGGAAGTGAAATAATACACTCCCTAATGACATGCACCAAAAGATCTTCTTGCTGATGATGTCATAGCAGGATGAGGACAATAGATCAATCTGTATTTCACTGCACACAGCTCTGTCGGCCAGGACACAGTGCCATTACCTAATGATTCCGAATATGAGAAATGGCGCCTGCAGCAGTTCACAGGAAGCATGCCATCCAGTTCTGTACCAGATGTTTCCTGTTCCTGAAAGTGCCAGTGTGTGTTGCATTTAATGACATTTATTTTGCATGAATACATGACTTCTCTTTTGTTTATTTGCAAAGAACATGTGTATTTAAATGGTCAGTGCTGTGTTTTGTGTAGCCTACTATGATAAAATCAGTGAGGAATTGTTTGCAGTCTCTGCAGTGATACTCCCCAACTCCGACCTGATTCTTGAAGTAGCTCGATCTGACCACTTGAGGGCATCTTTGTTGTCTTAAACATGTACATAAAAGCACTGTTTTTTTTTTTTTTTTACCATCTGCCTTCTTATCCTGTCTTTTTATTCAATAGTATGCTCGTTTTCAGGCAAATTATGTATTTTGCAACACATTAGAACAGTACACAAGACAGAAACCACAGAAATAACATTTCTAGACAAGTTGCCTAATTGCTTTAACTAGGAGGACCTCATCATGGGGCCGACGTCAAGTGGCTAAAGATTGCGTTCAGGATGTTATGGTGAGTGTTGTCACTTGTATTATATTCACAATTCAGCTGAAAGGCTGAAAGAGTCATTACAGTATGCCATAACAGATAATGGCTGTCACGAGGGATTGTTTAGCCACGTTTTGCAGTTTGTGTCCGATTTCTCACTGTTATCACTGAGCTGGTCTCTGCTGTGCTCTTGACCTCCCTCTTGTGGTTTTATAACAGCATAGCATAAAACAAAAATTCATCACCACCGAAAACAAACCTTTCCGAGCACTTACTGTTGACATTTGAGTGCTGTTATTTTTCTATTTAAATGTATCTTTTTTGTTGTTGTTTTTTTGTGGGTGTGTGGGCGCTCCCAATTCCCTACAAGGACTTTTCAAGTGAGTGTGTCTTCTAATATCCTACCTTTTCAGTATTGCTTTATACAAATTTTACTAACTACCATTTTTTTTTTTTTTATATGGAGCTTATATTGAGCTTCTTTGGATTTCAGCAATTTGCAATTTAGCTGATCTGACTGTAAGAACTATAAATCATTATTTGCAGGTGATTAAGCCCCTAATCACATAAACCCTTTATATAATTTGTGTCAGTGCTCATGCATTTGTTTTGTCTCTGCTCTCACAGGTCCCTTTGAGTGCTTACACATTGTATTTACACTATTGTACACTATTCCCTGTGTGTCTGTATTTCAATATATGGTATATAAAATTAAAGACCTCCACCAAACTTCATCCATTCATCAGATAGTTCATCAAAAATGAATTATTTTTCCTATTGTCAAATTTTATCCAAACCTGTATGACTTCACTTCATCTATGGAACATAAAAGGAGAATTTTTGAAGATTATCCTGAAGCTTTTTGATAACTTTGTATAAGGAACAAACAGAAATATAAGTTGTTATTCACTGACAATCTTGGCAAGTGCCCACTTCTTGTGATGAAGTAGCAATGTCTGTTTTGTGAATTAAACTTATTGATATACTTACATATATTGATATACTTACAAAATCAGATGTGATTCAACTCACTCGTCTTTTGTATTATTTCAGAAGACTTGGAATATACAGTGCACATCAAATGGATCACTTTTAAGCTGCTTTTGTTTACTTTTTTAAAGCTGGAATGGTCAGTCCTAATTCATTGTGTGCAAAAAAAAAAAAAAAAAAACACAGAGCACCAACGCATTTCATATAATTTCTCCTTTTGTATTTTTGGAAGAAAAGAAAACTATCCCTTTAATGTAGTACAAAAATATATACCAAAATGTATTTAAAATACATTTATTTCATACAAGTTAAATCCATTACCATATTTACTGACATATCACTTGAGATTTACTGATATAAATCTTAAAATTAAACTTTATTTGGGGTACTTTATTACACAATGCACATTTCTTAATATTAAGCCTAAAATGTGTTTTAATATCAGTATTAGTAAGGATAGCATGATCACTGTATAATATCATTCTTTAAATACAAGATTTTTAAAGTGTCCCTAAAGTATACTTGCAATAGTTCTACTTTAGCACAGTCAAATATACTTAAGTATATCTTTAGTTGGACCTCAGCACTATTTCTGGACAACTAAAGTGTATTAAATACAAAATTAGTTGTTCCAATTTAGCATACCAAAAGCACAATTGTAGGGTATTTATATTAAGTACATATATATGTAAAGGTATTTGTAGTATACTTAGTATAAAATAAATGTATTTCAAATACATTTTAGTATACTTAGTTTTCACTAGGGTAGCCATGGTAGCAAATAAATCTCTTTATAGATATTCTCTTTTTCTCTCAGGGAAGTGGGGATTGTGGGATATGGATCTCAGAGCTGCTTCAGATATCTTGTGTTGCACTGTCTCTGTTGTGGGAATGACATTTAAATGTGTGTTTTCCTTCAAGGGAGAGTCTGTTTGCTGTAAATATGTCAGAGAGAGTTTATCACGGGTGCATAATGGCTGGTTTGTGTTTGCTGTGGTTGTACACACACTGTAAACAAGCAGTGTGTTGAGCAGTGTGTGGCGAGGTTATCGCACACTTTCTGGAGATACTAACAGTGTTGACTTTGTACATATCTTAGTTCACACCTGTGCTACGATCACTAACAGTATTAAGTGCACTTCTGCCAGACGTTAGACAGCTAATCTCTTTTCCTGGCTGATGAGAAGGGTCCAGGGATGGTCTTTGTCTCTGTTCTCTGCAGCTGACCTTCCCTTGGCTTTTAGCACCTGGTCAGCAGTTTTTCAAGGCTCTGCAGGGCTTAAGGTTCCTCTGCAGGGATGCAAAAACATTAAACCTTCTTAATGTTGAGGCCAAGATAAACGGAGTCTTGGATACGATTGTAATTTATTGTATAAATGGTGTAACACAAATACTATAGGATTATGCTAGCACAGATACTGTGACGCAAGATTCAAGAAATGTTTGTGATCAACTTGTGACTTGTAAAATGTAAGTGACACCTCACTGACTTCCTGAAGTAGGATCACTTTTTTCTGTTAAAAAAACAAAACAGCTGTATTAAAGTGAGGCCTTTTAACCAGGGTTCCTGTAGAATTTTCAGGAACAATTTGCAATAATGTATTTATTAACTTCAGTTAATGCAATAGCTAACATGAACATGTTTTAATGCCATTTCTAACTATTAACTAATTTCTTAACTTTTTAACTGATGATCCATTAGGTATTACATAACAAAGTAATGTTTGTTAATATTCCTAATGACATTTATTTTAAAGTGCGGTAACATTTTATTGTGATTGCCCAGACATTCTACTAACTATATGCATCTTTGAATATACATGTAAACAGTCATTATTCTCACATATTCATACTCTAATGAAAGTTAGTTGACATGTAGTTGCAAAGTTAGTTAGTAGAATGTCTAAAGTGGACTATTGAATTAAAGTGCAACCTAATTTAGAGTTACTATAAAGTATTATAAAGTGAAATTATAAAGGTTGATTACTGCTTTATTAAAGAAATAATTCACCTAAAACTATACATTCTGTAATAATTTTCTCACCCTTATGTTGTTCCAAACCCATGCAACTTTCTTCTGTGGAACACAAAAGGAGACATTCTGAAGAATGTTCACCATTCTCTTTCTGACACAAAAACTATTGCTTTAACACTAACCTGACTCTAATGGCACATGTTGACACTCACAGCCTGCACTAGGTTTTTGTTGACGTAGCTTCAGCTTTCTCATTGTTTGGCATTCCAGATCAGTTTTCAAGGGAAGCGATATTTAAGTCAGCAACAAAAGGTACAGTTCCTATTGATCTGTGGTTTTGCTCATTTTAAATGAGTTTCACTTAGGTATAAAATTACAACACAGGGATTTAATTAAGGCGGTATTAATATTTCAAGCAGGTTCCAGGTCAGTTGAAAGGATTTCAGCACTGATAAGGCCTGTGTGTGTTTGTGCTTTTAGAGTTACTTCTGTGCTGCTCTGCATGGGGACATATTGACAAATGGATCAAGGCCTGTTAAAGGCTGTTCATGAGACATTCATAAACCTTCCTCAGAGAAATATTGACTCAACTGCCATGTGTTTCTAACACATTATAATCTGCCCTGTCATTCAAAATAGCTGACATAGACATATTACCATGTAGTCAGCGTGCAATTTCATTATGCATTCCATTCCAGCCAAGAGAACAAATCCTTGGGAGCAAGCTACAGTAAAAAATCATCCGTCATGAAGCGAACACAAGTGGGGGGAAAAAATCCACTGAGCTATAGTAAGTTGACCAACAGGGATTTTCCATGTAACTGCTGAAACAGGCAGTCCAGAGAAAAAGGTTCAGATTAGGGATGGGCATTAGACTAAGCAGCTTGCTTGGTATTAGCATTCAATGGATGTACCTAATAAAAATCCCATTTATCTTGTGAATTGTAGGGGGCAGTGATGTGTCTCTCTCCCTCCAGCTTTCATGCTTATTCTGTCACAGTCACTCTTTCCCACGTTTACCAGATTTGCCATTTTAAATAATGTGTGTGTTTTGTATGTAGGGGTTTTGTGTGGGTGTCCCGCAAGCCTTTGTTAGGATTTTAGGTGGGTGTGTTCTTACTTGATGTTATTTGGTTCAGGCCAGCGCAAGAAACAGGCCACAGCATGTGGTGTGTGGGAGCAAAAACATTGCGGACGATATATTGAAGGGACGTTCCCTGTGTGCCAACTTCTCCTTTAGGGCTTTCTCACTCTATCACACTCTTACTGAGAGTCTGTCATCATGTTTGAACAGCTCACATGCCACTGCAGACAGTAGGTAGGCTACATTTTCCCCTTGGGCTCCAGTTTGAGATGAATGCATTTGGTGTTTATCAGAGAGAATGATGAGGAAATAGTGGACACAATATGACTGTTAAAGGCAGCCGGTCAGTCCTATAATAAGTAAACTGTCTTCTGCACTCAAGCACAACATACTTTTCAGATTGACTCTGATCTGGTTCTGTTTGTGAATCGACAACATACAGCATGAATTGAGTCCAATTCACAATCAAATGACTCTTCTTATCTGGTTCTTTTTGTGAATCAGAGACATACGGCAAAAGCAGTGTATTCCGATTCACCAACAAATGACTCTTATGATCTGGTTCTCTTTGTGAATCAAAAACACAGCACAAGTAGTGTAGTCTAATTCACAAACAAATTATTCTTATGATCAGTTTTTTGTTTTTAATGAAAAGCATATACAATGCAAGCTGTTAGTTCCCGAACAAATTACTTATGATCTGTTCTTTTTTTTAATGAAAAACTTACAGTGTGAGTAGTGTAAACTGATTCATGAACAAATTACTTATGATCCAGTTCTTTTTGTGAATCAAAAACACAGTGTGATCAGTGTAGTTTCATTCATGAATGAATGTTTCTTATGAGCTATTTTCTGTCCAAATAACTATAAAAAAAAAAATAAAAAAAAACAGTCACCAAGTATGGAACCTTGAGACTCATACCTTTCCGACGATATGTGTTTTGTCAAGATTAGAAAAGGTTTTGATTATAAAGTAGTTATATGAAACCTGACACCGCCCACTAGGGGAGGAACCCGCCATTAGAATTTAGAGTACCGTTTCCATGGTAACGCAATGTCCGATTTCAAAACGGTTTTCACGGGATGAATTTTGAGTTCGTAAGCTTTCAAATGATAATTTATGATAATTGCTCAAATATAGGATATGGAAAAAAAGCAATCAAAAAAAGAGTACCAAGCGTCCCAACGGTGGAGCGGGTGACAGGTAAGGGATCTTTTAAAAAAGTTTTTAAAAGAACCCTTTAAAGATTTACTGGGATGAATTCTTTACTAAATTTAATTAATCAGAGCGAATGAATCAACATCTGACTCACTTATTAAACTGCAAGTTATCATTATATTCAGTGATGTCTGTATCATTTATTATTTATATGTATTTCTAATGAGCAGCTCCCTGCTGCACAAAGATGTGTAGGAAACACTGATGTCAGCTAACGGTGACTGTGCACTGGACCCCGATGTTCCCTAAAACTGAAATGAGAGCGTTTTAGATAGCATGGATCTTTATTACAGTACTTAAATTCAATTGAACTGAACATAATTATAATTCCAGGGGTTTCTCAAGGCTATATGCTTTTGGCCCATTTTGTGTGCTCGGAGGCCCCTTGGGTTTCCACTGGGAGATTACTTTGCAGAGTCCTTTCCTCTTCTCTCTGACAGAACAGAAAAAAGAGGGCTTTCCAGGCAGAGAATCAACTCATTTAAATTCACAGTCTCTGCCCAGGCTTTCTCGGATGAGCTTTCTTTTTCCTTTTTTCTTTTTGCTCCAATGCTGACAAGACACTTTTGAATGTTGCATACTTCAAACCGGATCAAAGGACACGCAGAGATGTGAGCAGAATTTTTAACTCTTGTTCAGCTCTTTGGAGCTCATCCCGGCATCCCCCCCGGTGGGAGTAACGGCGTGTGAGGGTGTTCTTCTCTGTTATTAAGACTACACTCTCTCACAGTGCTGTGAGAAATTCACTCTGCTCTCACTGTTCAGGAGTCAGTGATGAGCCAAAACTGAAGCTGTGTACATCACTAAGCACTGCTTTTCTCAGTGCAATATGGAAAACGTCAACAATTTTACCACTCTCAGATTTTCTCATTTTCTTTCCGGTCAGTGAGAAACCACAACTAAAAATGACATTAGGAAATCACAATACCTCTTTGCACATCCAAAGGTGTTGAGTATTTAATGTAAGACAGAATTCCAAGTGTTCACACATTCTGAACATTTTAGACTGGTTCCAATTGCCAGTAATAGAAGAAAGTAAAATTTGTGTGTGGTGCTTTGTCATGCAAAACTTTTTGGGTCTTCTAGGTCATTACCAGGGTTGTGGCAATTGCTGTGCAGTTATGAAAGGGTTCACCTAGAAATGGGATTTTCAAAATTACCCCATGATTTACTCACTAATCAAGCCATCCTAGGTGTATATGACATTATTATTTCAGAAGAATACGATCTGAGTTATATTAAAAATTGTCCTGGCTCTTCCAAGCTTTATAATGGCAGTGAATAGCAGCCCAAAAAGTGCATTCATCCATTATAAAAGTAATCCATATGGCTCGGGGGGTTAATAAAGGCCTTCTGAAGCGAATCGATGGGGTTTTTGTAAGAAAAATATCCATATTTAAAACTTTATAAAGTAAATGATCTAGCTTCCGGTGGAATTCAAGTATTCAACTTGTGAAGAAAGTGTAACATCATCATCAAGTCAGTTCCGCTTTTTTCGTAAGGTGTTTTAGATGTTTACTATAGATTGTTTATTATGTAGATTGTATGTCCAATCGATAAGAAAAGTAACAGCATACCTCTGAAGTTGTCATATTATGTTAAACCAGCATACTTCTGAAGTATGAGCAATTATGAAGCACCGATAATTATTAATAATAATTAAATAATAACTGTTCATACAAAATAATGTATTTTGTTAATATAGTTCATTTTATTTTATGTAGCACATTTAATAAAGGGAAAAGGCGACAAAAGTGCTGTATACCCAGTTCAATTAAAATAATAGCAATAAAAAAACGTACACATACAATTACACATACAATGTAATTGTAACAATAAATAATACAATCCTTACATTTTGATATCAACAGTGCCAGAAACAGTTAATCTCATATAATATCATTAATATACAATAATTTATTTTGATTGCTTATTGTTATGCTAAGTCAGTAGGCTAAGTCAGCCCCTGATAAAATGTCTGTAGTTTTAATGATATGTATGGTTGTTTACAGGGAAGTGTCCGTGCTCATTTTACTACATTAGGATAAATTTGACATTCTCACCTCTGTAATCAGATCTGTTGTTGATATTTAAATGTCAAGCTTAATGGCAAAACCCTCAAGCTCAAACAGACTTGTATTGATTTGCTGGATCCTCTTTGTTCTTGTCTCATTAATCTCCAATTTGATTTAACACAGGTGCTCGTCTTACATTGACTTTTAGCTTGATTTAGAGACTCGTCACATTTATTATTTCATAACGTAGAATACCACTGGCTTGCACACATTCAGTTTCTGAATTGCGTTTTTTTTAATTTATTTATTTTCTTTACTTAAAGTGAGAAAATCAGGTATGATGTATTTTTTTGCAGTGCAGTCAGATAAGATAGAGCTTACTGCATATTTTGTAAGTTACAGTGTACTGCATACAATTTTTATAGAAGAATATACACAGATAAAAAATACAGAAACAATATGCACCAATACATAATTTGAACAACTTTAACACAAGATCTTCCCTCTTCCTACATATTTAAATTAGCAGTCATGTCCAGTTAACATCTTGGAAAGAAAATATTTGGCCAGTTATTTTGCATTTTTTATGCAAATTTGTGTAAACAACTTCACTTTTGGCAGTCTGATTAAATAACTCAATGATATTACATCTAGATTGTTAATTACATTGGATGTAGAAGGTGAAGTGGAAGGTGAAGTTGAGTGCATTGCATTATGGGATACAGAATCCCACGCAATGCCCTCTGCTTGTGTACTTCACATTTTGCCAAATGTTGTAGGTCATTCCATGCAAACAGAACATTTGCAAAAAAAACAAAAAAAAAGAGCCAAATTACTATTGTTATTCAGAATATACATGTGGCTTTTAGATTTTATAGTTTGTATTAGTACTAATTATTAGTACTTACCCTCACCTAAAGGATTATTAGTAACACCATACTAATACTGTGTTTGACCCCCTTTCGCCTTCAGAACTGCCTTAATTCTACGTGGCATTGATTCAACAAGGTGCTGAAAGCATTCTTTAGAAATGTTGGCCCATATTGATAGGATAGCATCTTGCAGTTGATGGAGATTTGTGGGATGCACATCCAGGGCACGAAGCTCCCGTTCCACCACATCCCAAAGATGCTCTGGGTTGAGATCTGATGACTGTGGGGGCCATTTTAGTACAGTGAACTCATTGTCATGTTCAAGAAACCAATTTGAAATGATTCAAGCTTTGTGACATGGTGCATTATCCTGCTGGAAGTAGCCATCAGAGAATGGGTACATGGTGGTCATAAAGGGATGGACATGGTCAGAAAAAATGCTCAGGTACGCCGTGGCATTTAAACAATGCCCAATTGGCACTAAGGGGCCTAAAGTGTGCCAAGAAAACATCCCCCACACCATTACACCACCACCAGCCTGCACAGTGGTAACAAGGCATGATGGATCCATGTTCTCATTCTGTTTACGCCAAATTCTGACTCTACCATCTGAATGTCTCAACAGAAATCGAGACTCATCAGACCAGGCAACATTTTTCCAGTCTTCAACTGTCCAATTTTGGTGAGCTCGTGCAAATTGTAGCCTCTTTTTGCGATTCGTAGTGGAGATGAGTGGTACCCGGTGGGGTCTTCTGCTGTTGTAGCCCATCCGCCTCAAGGTTGTGCGTGTTGTGGCTTCACAAATGCTTTGCTGCATACCTCGGTTGTAACGAGTGGATATTTCAGTCAAAGTTGCTCTTCTATCAGCTTGAATCAGTCGGCCCATTCTCCTCTGACCTCTAGCATCAACAAGGCATTTTCGCCCACAGGACTGCCGCATACTGGATGTTTTTCCCTTTTCACACCCTAGAAATGGTTGTGCGTGAAAATCCCAGTAACTGAGCAGATTGTGAAATACTCAGACCGGCCTGTCTGGCACCAACAACCATGCCACGCTCAAAATTGCTTAAATCACCTTTCTTTCCCATTCTGACATTCAGTTTGGAGTTCAGGAGATTGTCTTGACCAGGACCACACCCCTAAATGCATTGAAGCAACTGCCATGTGATTGGTTGATTAGATAATTGCATTAATGAGAAATTGAACAGGTGTTCCTAATAATCCTTTAGGTGAGTGTATTTTGAAGTAATCTGGTTACTTCTATAACAAAATTACACTTTGCTGCTATTATAGATTGAGAACTTTTGAAATATGATAGCCATTTGGTTTAATACTATATATATATATATATATATAATGCTGGAACAGCCTATCAATATCACCAGAATTACAGTAATATTGCTTTAATGTTGTTTATAAGACTCAGAATTGCTGTCTAGATTTTTTAGAAAAAAAAATTTCTCTTTAAATCAAAAACTTTAAAAGTGTCCTCTTACTTTCCTCCAGTAATTCCCTCAATATGAGAGCGAGTCTCCGCCACTTAAACAGAAAACTCATTTCTCATTTTCCCTTTAATCCTGTGATTTGTTACTCCCAAATCAAGTCTGCTTTATTAGCTTACGCCATTAAAGTAGATGATGGTGAGATTTCTTTGCGAAACACTACATTCACTGCCACGTTCAAAGACTTAGAGCCTCAGAGTCTTCAGCTTCTCAGAACGGTGACATTTCACCAAGCCGATTAAACCCTGATGTCAACAACACTAACCAAAAACCATTACTTTCTCTTCAATTAAATTAAACGCCCTCACCCACCCCAACAGTGTGAAACAATTTGATTTAAACAAAGCGCTAAATCTCCTGTTTTCCTCTCGTCTCAGCGCGTATGACGTTAAGTCCAATTTACAACTGCTGTCATCACGACAGCTAATAAAAGCCAGGCGACCCTAAAGGCTTCCATAGTGATACAAAGTATCGACTTGTTTATTTGTTGTCTCTGTCTGCTGTGACATTTCTTGAAGTAAGATATAGTTCTCCTGTTCTCATCGCTCCACTGGGCTTTGGTGAATTTGTAGTTTGTATTCCCTTTTGCCTCAATCTCATCCATCTCTCTTTCCCTTTTATTATTTGGACAGCTTCAGAGCACTGCACATTTGTATAGAACAGAAGTTGCAGTCATCTCATGTTTTTTTTAAAAGACTAGCTGTCCATTCTCTTTGATTCCATATGGTTTTGCATCGTATGGCATTTACTAGAATGACCATGTTTCATTCATCTTTTCAGCTAATGTTCATAAAAGACCAGGTGGAGGACAGCGTGGGAGGCTGGAGTTGGCTCACGTTTATATAGCAGTTAATTAGTTCTACATCAAAAGTGCTTCTCTTGAATTACACATCTGTTCTCTTATGATCTTTGAGCTGTGCTGTTCGCATGGGCGCCTCTACATTAAACTCTAGGTAAAATTAAGCAAAATACAGAACACTTCAGCTCATCATAATTAAAAGTTCAAAGTGGAACATTATTATTTAAGAATTTGCCTCTGAAGCCTCGGAGGACATTGTCTCAGCTGGCTGAACGGCAATTGTTTGGGGCAGATCTTACTAATAATGTTATCTGTGAGTATATAGACCCTATAAATGGGGCCATGCCATTGACAGCCAGGCAGGGAAATGTGCTGTTACCTCAGTTGAATGTGCAATGGGATCACTATGGAGTCTCATACGTTCAGAAGGAGAAAGCATGTAGGTATGTGCACAATCTCATAATCATGACAACGCAGTTGTCTTTCTTTTTTCTTTTTCTTTTCTTTTTTTAAAGAAATATAGTAATCTCTTGTGTGTGCAAGTTGATTCAGAATTTTAATGTTTGTTCCTCAGTTGGTTTCTTTTTGTCTTTGGGATTTGCTGTGTAGTCCATTTGCCATTTGATTGCTTCCTTTTTATTTTGAGTAAACGCTTCCGAAGCGTAAAGTTTCCTGCTATACACTAAAGATGAAATTGGAGAGGAAAAGGCAAAAGGTCCAATTCAAATGCCACAGGCATGTTCTTTCATTCCTTTTTTGTAGTTTGTACCACAGTCTCGTTGATTACTGACTTTTTTTGCATAATCTCTTGTTCTTTTTCTGTGCACAAAGTCATGTTGTCAAACCTTTATTTTGTCAGACCTTTATTTTTTTGCATTTACTATATAAATGTTAAGCAGCTATTTATAACAGCTGCATAACTTGAAATAATAAGAAATTAACCAAAAATAATTGCATTATATAGCTTTATATCATGTTAATGTTCATTAAATAAGGCATTTTTATTCAAATATTTACATTTGAATGTCCATGAAGTACAGATGTGTTAATGTTAATGACTTATTCATGAAACCTAGTGATCTATCTGTGCTATTGTAAATAAATGGAGTCATAGTTAAGCTGACAGTGTCCGCTGCTGGCGGCTGTGCAAACTGCAGTGGCTGCTTCATTGGCAATGATGCAGTCAGTTTAAGCTCATATTATTTTAGTAGTCTGGTATTTCTCTGCTCATATGATTTGTTCTGGTATTATAAGGTCAGCCCCCTTATACATTTAATACAATAAGACTTTTGTGACTGTGTATATTATTAGATTTAAATGCATGTTCCATATATTTTTATATTTTCCCTGTAATCTGCTCGAGCAGTGACCGGTGTGGAAATACCGTTCCAGAGTTACATTGTCAGTCTATTTAGGCGGAAGGGGTTGAAAAACAGCAGGGGGATGAAAGCCTGAATATTTCATTACAGCGACAAACAGCAGATGGCCCTCTTGAGTTTTTCTTTTCTTTTTTTTCTTTTTTTTTTTTTTTTTTTTTAATTCCTCCTCTGTGATTGTGTTTCGCTGGTGATATTAATCTAAATGAGAAAATACTGTGTGTTATTGGGGCATGATATTAAATTGGCACCCCAGCCCTTATCGCAACACTCATTACCATATGATTAAAGAAACAGACGACAGATATGCATGCCTATAGCAGAAACACAGGCTCTCATCCGTACAATGCGTTACATAGGTGTGTTTGCCTGAAGCACTGGGGGTCTCAATAGCACCTCAGAGGTGTGTTGTAGTCCTGGTTCTTTTTGCTTGTCGGTGGTGTTGTGTGAAATTAATTTCTCGGGCATTCAATTTCTCAGGCTTTCTGCCCCATAAACATAAAATAAATTGCTAATACACACAATTCAGTGAAAAAATACATGTTTTTCTGCGTCTCAAATCTGTTATTTTATTCAGGCATCTGAATATATTTATAATTAAATATTTTTTGGCGCCTGTCAACTGCTGACAGCTTCTATAAACACTGAATTATATCTATTCTATTTAATCTAAATGTCATCGACGGTTTTGAATCTTATGATCAGCTCGTGCAAACAGAGAACAATTCTTCCGTGCACATATATACGGACATTAAGTGAAGGGTGGGTTTTTCTCGTCTTTTAAATGATGGAAAAGGAGGAGTTTGTCGTTTAGACTTGTTGATGATCTGTGAGGCTGAGGCGGGAAGCGCGTGGTCGTTAAGACTTGTTGATGCCGTTGATCTATGAGGCTGAGGCGGGAAGCGCGTGCGCCTCAGTCTCTCCAAACGGTTGGAGACGCCAAATGAGCTCGAGTTGGAGGGTGAAGAGGAGCATTTTTTGAATACGCTTTCTTTCCTGGCTCACTTATGCTGCACACTTGTGTACTCCCGCTTTTTTATTTGAGTTTATTTATTTGTTCGTTCCTGTCACACCGGGTAGACGTCATTCTCACCGGAGCCGCTCAGTGTTACTTACATTTTTCCCTCACAAGACATGCCGCTTTAGAAAAGGAAAAATCGCACGTCGTTGTTGAATAACCACGCGACCTAGAACATGGGACTGAATGGGGAGTGATCGTCTGAGGAGATCAACAATAAACACCCTCGTTCAAACTTCAAGTCACCGTCGTCACGCCGTCGTTTATTCTCAAGATGAGTGGACGTTTGAACAGAACCGGCGTGGATATCTGCTAAACTTGGTGAATATGTGAGACATGAATATGTGTAGTCGCAGGGCTCCACCTGGGAGACGAAGGTGGTCGCGTTTCTCCGCTTGACAGCTCAGAACGAAAAACGCTTTGTTTGTTCAGACTCCGGGAGTGGACGTCGCTGCCCAGGGTGCTGAATTTCATCAGGACCGGCTCCAAAATAGAGGAAGGAAAGTGGCGGATCGGAGACACTCAAGCGTGACGTGAATATATTTTCATATTCTATATTTTGGAGGAGCCGGGCAACTCATGTCATAATCGCATTCCGAAAACCATTGTGAAATCAGGAATGAAAAGTAACCGTGACTTCGAAATGAAAATCGGAGAACATGTGAAATACGGACAGTTGAGTAACACTTCACCTTTGTGTTCATTATGCTAATTCAGTGTCTTATTTCGCCATTCGTGGTGTGTGGATATCTTTGATCATCATCCGTGCATTTCAGAGGGCAGAGCACACAAATAGTCGCAAAAATGGGACAATAATTGAGACAGATCGGGCGGTTTGTTGTTGTCTGTGCTTTGTGTGTAAGGAGTTCAACAGCCCTGTTTTTGAGACATGGCAGCGGCGATTGCCAGCGGTTTGATCCGCCAGAAGAGACAGGCACGGGAGCAGCACATAGACCGACCATCCACCAACAGAAGGAGAAAAAGCCCCAATAAGAATAAAGGGCTTTGCAATGGGAATCTGGTCGACATCTTCTCCAAAGTGCGAATCTTCGGCCTCAGGAAACGCAGACTACGACGACAAGGTGTGGGAAGTTCCGTACACAAACCATAATTGTGCACATAAGAAGTCTATGCGATGTCTAATGTCTTGAGATAATACGCCCACATTTCATTTTCACATTCAGCTTTGACAACAAGGGACTTGCGGCTTTGAGCTGCTGTTTATCTCGACGAGAATAGCTTATAGAGTTTGTGTAGACTCGTGTCTTGACAGATTTATTTGACAGACAGTTTTATTTCCATCAGTCTGCAAATCCATCAAAATGGTTAAGACCACGCATTCAACTCAAATCGATGTACGTCATACTTCCTAAATAATTCTCTGTATTTTCTCCTCCGTTTTTAAGGCCACATATATCAGAGCTAGATATGATTTTTATACTAGGCTAGATTGTTTGAAATATTCTGAGATTTGGCAACCTCTCTCCCAGTCTTTGCTATACCCTTGAGAGGTGTTGATGTTGAATTATTGGCACGTTTCATGAATGCAAGTAAAGCAGCAGGTGCCCAACGTGTTGCAGGAACAAAAAATGCTATCACTGTATCACACCATCAGTAAACAACATTCAGTGACAGCTTATCTTAATGGAAATGCCAGAGACACAATATTCAGTTTAGGTAAGATTCAAATTAAAATGCAGGCTTCCTGTCACCCCCACAGTAATAGAGACCTGTTCAGATGAAAAAGATGACTTAAATATTTATTATTATTATAAATGTAAGTATTTTTTTATAATAACAGCAACAATAATACAGTTTAATCATACACATTTATTTATACAGAAAATATATTTATAGAATCAGAAATTGATAAGCAATTTCTCAGGAGACAGACAATCTTATAAATTGACAGTCAGCTCAAGACAATCATATATCACAGAGTTAATATGTTAATGTATAATCATAATAATGGCTCATTTTTACAACCAGAAAATATTTGTTTTTGTTTTTGTGTAATTTTTGGCCCTTAAAGCAAAAAAAAAAAAAAAAAAAAAAATGTAGGCAGGCAGCTTTTCCAATAGATCAGCTACAGTCTGATAAAACTATAATAGAGGTGGCGAATTGGCATACTGTATATCACGGTACCTGTCAGAGATGTCCAGAGGGGAATCTTGCACAAATAAGTAGTGAGTAAAAGATGTAGCTGTTGCCAGGAGAAACTGAGAGTGATGAATTAGCCCTGCAACGTCTCAGCTAACGTGCACCTGTGACGGCCATCTTATTACAGATGGCGAACAGCTCATGGCCTCCCTTTACTCTCTTAGGTTTAACTTTTTTGGAAAACTGCTTCTTACAAAGCTTCTAGGTTAAGCTTAGCCATGATGTCACTATGTAGAATTGCACGTGGCCATTTAAAAAATAAGGTGTCTTTAAGCATTTGCTGTTCAAGATGACTACCAGTGCTCACAGCTGGTTAGACAGCCTCTTTTGAGTCCTTCTGCCTGTTGCGTTGTTGCCTGAGTTACTTTTGACGGAGCACCCCCTGGGATTTACCTCATTAATTTCCCATTGCAGCTAGATTTACAAAATTCTTCAGTGAGCATTTTTACAGCCTTGAGGGCTCACCAGGGGCTCTATGAAGCTGAGCATTAGCCTGCCCACCGTCCTAGGCTCTTTCACATGTAGCCAGTGTGCTCATGGGAAATGATGGTTAGCTTAGTGGTGGTAATTTAGTAGTGGACACTTTCAACATAGCTTTTGAGCATAGTCTCCCATCAAACGAGGCAGTGAGATGCTACATTCGTCTCCATTTTAACTCTGACTTTTAGGTCGTGACATGCAGACAAAAGAAAAATTCCCAAGAGTATGGAAAAGCATGTACAGACCATGAACTTAGACATTTTGCCTTGTGGCAGTGTAGTAACAGAAATCAGAGAAGACAGCAGTTTAAAAAAAAAATTCCTCAAGAGAATTGTCAGTATCCTTTAGGTTTGTCTAATGTCTGGCAAATGAATGAAATGAAAATAATGGCAAAATCAGTTTGCCAAAAGAGAGGTATATATATATATATTTCCTCCTGCATTTGGAGTGCTAGTGTGGACCTCAAGCTTGTGGTTCAAGGTTTGGTCAGCACCGCATCCAAAAACATTAAACAAGGGTTAATATTGACTTATTTGACTTTCTAGACTC
This sequence comes from Paracanthobrama guichenoti, assembly GCA_018749465.1. Taxonomy (NCBI): domain Eukaryota; kingdom Metazoa; phylum Chordata; class Actinopteri; order Cypriniformes; family Gobionidae; genus Paracanthobrama; species Paracanthobrama guichenoti. Next base: position 13,161,217 of record CM031951.1, read on the forward strand.
TCAAACAGTATGCTATTATTGACAGGGCATTGGCCTGACCAGATTATTACAGAGATACATGTCATGTTGCATTTATCCATTATCATTGAACATATCCTGCTGGTTATTTCAGACTTCTATAAATGTGTAAGCACTAGCAAGCATAAGAAACCTTTCATTTGTGTCCTCACTCACTTTGTGCCATGATTGTCATATAAAACAAAATACAATATTTCTTTGCTCATAAGGCAAAATTTAATAAATAATTAATAGTAATACAGAAGTTAACATATTTGGTGTGTCTAAGAAGCTTTTCCTACATTGACACAAGGACTTGCTTTGGTTTGTAAGGTACCATTTCAATTTAAGATGTCAGAACGGTCACAGACTGTTGACTTCAAATGCCCAGTCAATGCTGTCAGTCGTGACCGAAGTCTTAGATAAATGCATTATACAGTCTTGACAGTTCTATGTGTTAGCTTTTACCCTGGATTTCACTACAACAGTTGTAAATTAGGCTGGCATAGGTATCTTAGAATGAAGGATGATTAAGGCTCTCTTTAGGGCAGATATTCAGTTTATTTGGATGCTGCACCATTATGCCATTTCAAGCCATCCATGTCTGATATATGAATGGCACGATTCTAATAAAATTAGGTGATTGAGCTGTTTGTAAACGTCTATGACTTAAGGAAAACGGCTCCAGATATGAAAGGTCTCCATCAAGCCGGTAAAAACAAGCACATCTTTCATTTATTTAAAATCTATTTGTTCGAAACAGAGAGGCTATCTGTTTGATTGCATCTCGGAGTGCTGCCATGTAGCAATTTTTACCCTTTTTACTCCACGGGACATTTTATGTCCCATGGCCATGAAAAAATAAACATTGTTGTGAAGTGATTGCTTACTAAGATGCCATGTGCCAAATTCAATATTTAGTAGGTGGAAGGTTGAGAAAGTTATTTTATAGCAAAATGTACAACTCTAACCTTGTATTCAAGTTTCGCTAAAAGCATGTAGCAAACCAGGAAGGGTGCAGAAAACATCTTTATCAATTAACTGCCCAGAAATGAGATAGTTTTGTGATATTTATTGTTATGTGCTTCTGCATTTATCCACTGTGAAAGCTCAGTGCTCTGATGCGTATTATCCAGATAAGTGATAAATATGACAGAGTTTCTTCACTGCAGGACATGGTTCAACACGCTGTTTGGACGCTACGTATTGCGTTGAATTAGAATGCTCAATGAAATGGAAGACAACTAGTGGAGACTAGCTTTTAATCTCTCTCTATGCTAAGTCGCATAAAAAAGTCTGATGAATCTTGCATACGCTCAATTAGTCCGGACTGAAAGTGCACAGCTCCTCTTTTAGGCTTGAGTGTAAGGTGGAGCTTGTTCTTGCACTGTGTAAATTACTGAGCTTGATGTCAGTTCCCCTATAAAGACTAAATTACTCTCCAGTTTTACATGTTTAATTTCCGACATTGTTATTTATAGAGTTGTGTGTGTATAGGGTGAATTCAGGGTAATTGGGACACTTTTTCTCAGTCAAGTCATCTCAATGGTAAAAAGTGTCCCAATCACCATGAATTCATCATATATATATATATATATATATATATATATATATATATATATATATATATATATATATATATATATGTATGTATATGTATATGCTAGTTATAACCCTGGACCACAAAACCAGTCATAAAGGTCAATTTTTTTAAATCTGAAAGCTGAATAAATAAGCTGTTAGGATAAAACCGAGTTACAACTATTTGAAAATCTGGAATCAGAGGGTGCAAAAAATCTAAATATTGAGAAAATCGCCTTTAAAGTTGTCCAAATGAAGTCCTTAGCAATGCATATTACTACTAATAATACATTGTTAATATATTTATGGTAGGTATCTTCATGGAACATGATCTTTACTTAATATCCTAATGATTTTTGTCATAAAAGAAAAATCGATAATTTTGACCCATACAATGTATTGTTGGCTATTGCCACAAATATACCGTGCAACTAATGACTGGTTTTGTGGTCCAGGGTCATATATATATATATATATATATATATATATATATATATATATATATATATATATATATATATATATATATATATATATACACATTCTTGCAATGTCTTTCTCATAAAATCTGACATCAGTTACATCAGTATTTGAGAAGATATTGTAGATTTAATGTAATGACAGGTCTTTCTCAGTCCTTCCTGTGACCATGAATAGTGTGGGTATTCTTACGAAAGCTGGAAAAGCCCTTCTCCTGTTCCTGAAAGTCTATAGTGGGTCAATCACATGTGGTTAAGTCTGCAGCTGGTGCTCTGTGCAGTGAGACATTCGCCCCATCCCCTTCTGTCTGATGATAGCTGCCTCCACCTGTCTGTCTTCTTCTGTCTCTCTATCCACCACACACAATACAATGCACCTGCTGCTAACCTTTTATAAGGATGAATGTTAAGAACATCAATCATCTTTAAAAAATAGATGCATTTCCAGAATTTTCAGATGTCACAATGCTTGATTCTTTATTCTCAGTGTGACAATAAAGCAGTTCGTAAAGATAATATGAGGTATATGTTTATAAGGGATAATCCACACAAAAATGAAAATTCTGTCAACCCTCATGCCATTCCAAGTCGGTATGAATTTCTTTCTTCTATGGAATACAAAAGATATTTTGAACAACATTGGCAGCCAATCGACTTCCATTTATATACACTTGGATATTTCTCAAAATGTGCGATATTGAAGAAAAATGCGATATGCAATACCTTGTTAAATAATGCGTTATTCGATATGCGTCACGATATTGCTATTCCTGTGTAAAATCTATTTAAATTATATATATTTTAATTATTTAAAAACTGAGAATGATACCATTTGTGTGTTTCACATTCTTTCTGGGAAAAGAAAGCATCGATTCAAGAGTTTTTTATAAAACTCTTGAATCTTGAATCTTGATACAACTGACAGTTGAAAAAAAAAAGTGACCAGCAGTGTTAGCAAAAAATTATGTCACAAATCTGACAATATAATTTTAACATCAGTGTAAACAAACAAAAAATGTAATGCAGATATTTAAATACCAAAATCTCTTTGCATGACTTGGTAATATATAGTTATATCAACCTAAAACTTAACATCAAGAACATTCAGGTAAGCAAAGACACCTGAACTAGGGGTGGACGATTCTTTTTGTTATTTTAATTTATCTTTGTTATTAAAAATAAGAACTAAAAACAATAGTTTTCACATGAATTAAATATACAATGATACATAATAAAGCTACAGGTTATTCAGCCAAGAGCACAGTGATTTTCTCCTGTTCTTTTGTTGTTTGACAGACAGCGGCAGGTTTACTGTATCAGCAGGTTTACTGTATCAGCAGGTTAACTGTATCAGCAGGTTTACTGTATCAGCAGGTTAACTGTATCATCAGGTTAACTGTATCATCAGGTTTACTGTATCAGCAGGTTAACTGTATCATCAGGTTTACTGTATCAGCAGGTTTACTGTATCATCAGGTTAACTGTATCATCAGGTTTACTGTATCAGCAGGGTTACTGTATCATCAGGTTAACTGTATCATCAGGTTAACTGTATCATCAGGTTTACTGTATCAGCAGGTTAACTGTATCATCAGGTTTACTGTATCATCAGGTTAACTGTATCATCAGGTTAACTGTATCAGCAGGTTAACTGTATCAGCAGGGTTACTGTATCATCAGGTTTACTGTATTAGCAGGTTAACTGTATCATCAGGTTTACTGTATTAGCAGGTTTACTGTATCAGCAGGGTTAATTTATCATCAAGTTTACTATATCATCAGGTTTACTGTATTAGCAGGTTTACTGTATCAGCAGGCTGTCGCTTTAAGAGCTAATGCATGGATCCTATTGACACACATTCGGTTTCTTTCCTCAACTGATATCATTCACTTAAAGCATAAACCGTGTTTACATGAATACTCGTCAAGACAGCCATTTTGATATAACTATGTGTGTATTTGACAGTTCGAGTGTGTAACAAGACACGAAACAGAACTGAAGGGATCACACGCTTTCAGAGAGGCGGCTTGTGCACACGTTTCGGTGTGTGTCCGACAGCAGACAGCGCGAGACTGCAAGGAGTTGTTTTTCACAAGTTATTGCGTTTAATAACTCTTTTTAACGTCAAGCAAGTCACATAAGTAACAGTTGTGTGCCCAGTCTATTCTCTGCTATATGCGTCGACCTAAAACGTACACTTTTCACAATGTTGAAGTAGCCTATTCAAATCATTCAGATATTGCGTGCCATTGCGATATGCATATCGCGAGATGTACATTGCGATATTTCGATAATTCCGGTATATTGCATAGCCCTAGTTTTGGAACAACATTAGGGTGAGTAAATGATGACAGAATGTTTTATTGTTGGGTGAACTATCATTTTAAGCTATTTTTTATGGAAAGGCGTGAGAGATGCATGTTCTGTATGTTGATTATCTGGATGCCATTTTTTTTACATTGATTTAGCTAAAGTAAGCTTCATTATGATTTTTTTCCCCGATGTGTAGAGATAATGATTCAAAACTCATTTTGCACCATTTGTGCTGCAGACATGAATTATACCTCACATTGGATGGCTTGTTGAAGAGAGTTGTGTTATTAATTTTTGATGGTTTTTGCCTGATAGGTGATGAATCAGTTGAAAAAAATCCCATTGGCTTACAATAAAGGAGGGAGCTGAGTCGTATCTAGAGACCAGAATACACTCAAGGTGGGCTCTTTTGAATTGGGCCAGTAAGAAACCACCTAGCAACCACCCTAGCAACTACCAAGCAACGTCCTAGCAACACCCAATCTACTACATAGCAACATGCAAAAAACACCTCAGAGCACCTTAGCAACTGCATAGCAGCATGCCAAAACCCCAAAAAAAAAAAAACAAATAACAATAAAAACACTTTACCAACCACATGTAGTAACATCCTTGCATCACACTGGTGAGTTTTGCATGAGAAAGCACCACTCATATTTTCTTCAGAAAATGCAAATGTAATTTTCCTTGCATCCTCTCAATATTGCATCCGCAAGTTTGGGGATGCACATGGAGCTATAGCTCTTGCCCATCTCTCGGATTGTTCTTTGTTTTTGTTTTTTCCCCCCATAGTGCCTGTCTAAGTAAATTCTGGGGAGCTCATTGCTGTCTTGAAGTGTCTCAGGATGCTGTCTCAGCACTATCGCTGTGTAGGTGGAGGCACAAATCATAAAGCACCACTGTGATTAGCATTCTTTGTATCTTTCTTTCCCCTTTAAACTCGCCCTCTCCTTCCACCTTTTGTTCTTTTCTCTTGCCCTCTCTTTCTTTTTCTCTCTCCACCTTTGATGTGCCAGTTTCTTCAGCTCTGCCCTGGCATAACAGGCAAATCCAGGGCAGCAGGCCAACGGTAAACAGCAGCATTGTGCATACATCAATATGACATGGTAGTTATTTGTTTACCAGCCTGGAGTTAAGCATAACAAGGCTGGTTAAGTGTATCACAGGAGACCCTTATAACCGAATGAGACAACAGCACTTTATGCTGTTAAAAATCCTTCGCTTTTCCCTTCCTGTCTCTTGAAATTGGTGACACTTGCATCTATTTATGTGATTACCCCCAAGCAGTGTTTACTAAAGCACAACACAGCCTCCCCAGAGTTAAACAACCAAAGGTACTGTTTTTGTTGTTGTTGTCTCAAACTATCGTTTTACACTCCGCACATACTGCATTTACAATTTTAATGGAATAATTCCCCCCCAAAAACATTTACTCTTCCTCATGTCATTCTTAACCTATATGACTGCAAATTTAGCTAATGTCCACATATTAAAACTTGCTACATTATGATTGATTTGAAGAAACAATTATTGATGTCAAACCTGGAGAAACGCGTCCCCCTGTGTAGTGCTTCAGAAGAATTGGAACGAGATAATTTGGTTTGAATGCTTGGTGCTGCTTTTGAACACTCGTCCACCGCATGTCTACTTTATTTAGATGAGTTCCAATGGTGCAAACTGCTGTTCTGTGTCTTTGTGAATTAGCACTGTCTAGTATGCACACGTCCGGTATTCCCTTAGCGATACTTCTGAGCAGACGCATCTTAAAACAGCGTAGCTGTAATCTGTGTTTTAAGGACAGTGTATTGATAGAACCTTCTTTGGTTTGTTAGATCCTTTAGATCTCCATTCTCGTATGACAAAATACAAAATACTTCCTCTTACTGTTCTAAGCAAGAAGCCATGTCAAACACAGGAGCAAATTAATTCAGAATCAGTTATTGACATAAAAAGACCTAGAGGGGACACACTTTCCATTATCTTCATTTTTACTACAGTATGACATCCTAAAATCCAATTTAATTCTTTACCAAAAAAACCTGTGACCATTTGTGCATGCAAAATAAGGGGCATTTGTAATCATGCAACCTTTCTCTTCTGTTTAGCAATCAGATTACAGTGCTACTCAAACTGTTCATGTGAAAAGCGACTAAACGAGCTCACTTGCCTGGTTACCTCAATGATTTGTCTGATAAGCTGATTGTTGATATCAAATTATAATTGTCTTTGTATTTTTCTGCTGTTCTGCTTTATAGTTATGTCATGACAATAATGTAACAACATGCTTTTATTATTATTATTATTATTAAGAAAGAATGTATTTTTGTATGGCAGGGCCGTAACCACCATAGACAATGACGGGGGACAAGTCCCCCCCAATAAAAAGAAATGACCAAATTGTCCCCCCCCCCATATTCTTAATGCTGCTCTTCTGGACTCTATTACGCTCTGCTCTGTTTGTTGTTAAGATGACAAAGTATTAAAAGTTACATTTTTAGGCTGCTCTGCCTCAGCCGTCTAACAACGCTCCTCAATGACAAAATGACTGAGATGGCCAATCAAATCAAAGAAGGCAGTCCTTACTGTTCACAGAAGATGAGTGCGAATTCCAACGTGATGCTTTAGTTGTAACAGTGAAAGATTGTGTGGTAAGATTATCCAAAATTAAATGTTTAGCTACTTACAACTGTTTTACAAATTACGATACATATGTTCAACAATCAATATTAATGTGTAGTAATGCAAACTACTCAACTTGTTTTTTTTGAAATTTAAAATATACTATAATTTACGTGATTCGTGTAATTCATAAATGAATGTGACGAGACAAGAAATGTTTTGCATTTTTGACATATTAGACATGAATAAGAGTGAATGTGTGCATATTTTAATATAAAATAATATTTGCAAATAGTTTAAATTGATTACTTCTTAATTAAAGCTAGAACTTCTCTTACTGTTCTTATTTGTTTTTATTTCCTTAAACCCCTTTAATCCTGTAATTATTTAATTCCTTTAAATAAAAATAAAAAAACAATACATTGTTAGTACATGTTCAAAACATGGTTACGGCCTTGCTGTATGGTACTAGGAGGTAAAGATAATTTTTTACCAGGCCCAGCTAAAGAGGGCGCTACTGAGTCTACTTCATATTAAAATTACTGCACAGCACAAAATGCCTCAGTTCTTCAAAGATAGATTTTATTTAGCTACCCTTTCTGCATAATCATGCTTAAAGGGATAGCTCACCCCCAATATTTTCTCACCCTCATGTTGGAACAAAAAGATATTTAGAGAAATCTCAGTTGTTATTTGGTTCCCAGTGTTCTTCATAATATCTTTATGTTGTGTTCCACAGTAAAAAAATAAAATAAAAAAGCATACAGAGTTGAAATTACATGAAATCGGGGAGAGTAGATGATGACACAATTTAAATTTTTGGGTGGTCTGTTTATTTACATTGTTATTGTTATGTATTGGTTGATTACATAAACTTTTACATTCATAGTGTCTGTAGACTCTGTAGTTCAAGGACTATTGTTTTCTGTCTTTCTCCACAGATCCCCAGCTCAAGGGTATAGTGACCAGGTTATATTGCAGGCAGGGATACTACTTGCAGATGAACCCAGATGGATCTCTTGACGGGACCAAGGATGACAGTAGTAATTCTTGTGAGTTCCCTCTAATTTCATAATCATCGCACATAATAAATCAATACATGAACATGTTTCAAAAAGGAATGACTACTGCTTGATATTTCTGGTGGGGAAAAATGCTACACTTAAAAGGTAAAGTGTGCACAAATGCATATCATTACTTTTAATGCACACACTTTTAAAATCCCTGTTACTGATTCATTTTCTGTAGTTATCAGTGTTGCTGATATGGCAGTAGGCCGGTCCTTGGGGAGACGTGTGTGTGCATGTGAGGTGATAACTCAGGAGGCAGTGGTGTATTATTAGCTTGTACTGGGCCTGCTTTTCAAATGCTTCAGGCCAGCTGCTTAATTTGATTTTAATATGCAGCTGTACCAACAGAGTGACACACAGAGGGCTCTCTGTCAGTCACAAACTCAGAAAGATGATGACACTTGACATTTGCAACATAAGAAACACACCTACACAAATTCAGAAAACAACTATAGCAGTGGCGTATAACAATATAAAAACACATTGATTATTAATTTTTTCAAAGTAATCAAAGTTTTACTAAGGTAATCAAACAACAACCAGGGCCTGAATTTGGAAAAATTAGGGGATTAGTTCTTTTTAAAATGACATTTATCTCACTCTATCTATTTGTGTTTTTACAATGGGGTCATTTTGTTGCACATGAGTTTACACACTGCACAAGGAAGCTTGATTTCAACCTTCAATTGGATTTACAAAAAAAAAGACATGTAAATAAGAACAAATGAACAACTTACGAGCAGAAGCACAAATAAATACAATAACATAAAAATACAAATGAAATAAAGAGGCTTTAAGGTTTTCAGGTAGGTCTAACAGTATTGGTACAGGTGGTACAGGAATACTACAGAAATTGAATCAATCTAATTTATCATTAAATTAAATACAGATTAATTATTTTCGCTATATTTTGTTGCTTGATTAACAGTAATGACATAGACGGCAGCAGGTATATTAGGCTGCTGTCACTTTAAGAGCTAATGCACAGATCCAATATACTGACATACATGCATTTTATTTCTCAATTGTTTATGTTCTCTTGAGACATCACGACTTTGTTTATGTGAGTACTCACCAAGATGGGCATTTTGACGTTTCTGAACGTGCAATAAGCTGCGAAAAAGCTTAGTTTGGTACTCGCGAGCTGTTTGAGAGGCGGCTTTGTGTATGTGTGCGCTCTGGGTAAGAGCGCACAGAAAACTGTCTCTCAGAGAACACATGGGTACTACTGAGTGCTTTAAAATCACTCTAATGTTTAAATTGACAAGTTGACATATGATAAACCTTAGTAATGATGCAACTGTCCCGAAACGTGAGTGAAAGTCGCAGCGTGCAGCTCACTTGTACAGACAACGTGGTGATGTGAAGCCATGTGTGCATTTTGAAAGACAGAGAGAAGACGTGGTAGTGCTGAATCACTCTCGCTGTTTGTGAAATTATGTCTCACAGAAAGAAAAACTTTTCCACTCAGTTTCCTTTGTGTGTGTGTTTTTTTTAATAATGACCACTAGGGGGTGTTCTAGGCATATGTTTTCCTTGATTGGGTTTTCCCTGAAGAGTTGAAATGAAAGTTAAAAAGTAATTTGTTGCATTTTACCATGAAATGAGAGTTGTGTCTTAAACTAACACAATAATGATTTCTAAGTAATTTATTTTTGTTGGTACTTGGCCCACTCGAACGGAAACCACGCATCATGATTCACTAACGCACGCGTGTTAGCACGGCATAAGCAGCGCATATTTTTTCCGGCGCCCATGTTAACAGATTAGAGCATTTACACCGCACACAGAGGAGTTTAAATGATTAAAACTTACCTTAACTTTAAGGTTACTTTTATCATGTAAACTACCTATATACAGCTTGTTATATGCATATGTGTTTGGGACAGAGGGGAACACGGTCGCATTTGCAGCAGATATATGCTGCCCATCATAAATCAAAGCATGGAGGAGAACACCGGAAAAGGTGACAGAATTGACGATATTCGTCTGTATTTGCAGTACACATGCACGGTTCGGCTGTGCGAGACTAACGCTGCGAATGTGAAAGCATAACAGGCACGAACTGCTCCTGCTCTCCATACGCACAGCTTCTGCACGTGCGGTGTGAAACCGATCAGCAAAATTAAAAATTCAAAACTTCTGCGATCATATTTTTCCTTCAAATAAGTCGAGAGTGTGAACAACGCACATCAAGAAAGGAATTATTTCACAATTTAAGATAACCCGTCGGGCAGGGCGGTGATACATTTTGGTAGCACGACTGGAAAACATGTTAGCCCTGGGACGTCGGGCTAGCGATTTTGCGAGCCCTGAATAATATAGGTTATATAAATTCTATAAGCTGCAAACCCATTTATAGATTGAGAAGGAGGGAGAGAGAAACAGAGGAGAAGGAAAATAATGAAATGGCACAAGAGATTTCAATATCATGCTTGCTTTGGAAGACAAGAATGCAAAGTCCATTTTGTGCCCTTGTAAGAATCCGTTCCAAAGTGCCAGTGGAGCACTTCCAGAAACTCACTTTGATGTAACTGTCCCACTCATATTTTGCCACACCAGAGTCTACCAGACCAGGGCTTTTCTGAAATAATTTTCATTCTAGCACCCTGGGAGCTCTGCCAATTACCAGTGAGTTGAAGTGAGTTCATTACACTTTAGGTTTAAATCACCCCTTTGGATGCACTTAGTGTCACCAGCTAGGCTGTTACTTCCCTCCAGTACAAACAGTGGCCGTTACCTAACAAGACCGAAGAGCTGCTCCAACAACAAAAGATCCATTAAATCTGCCACACACTACTACTGCCTCCAATCGCTACCCTTCTATGCTGCAGCTTGCTGTGCCAGGCTTCTGTTGCTGCCCACTGGGCATAAAAACAATTATTTTACATAATATGAGGCCTCCATTCAATTTCTGTGTATCAGTTTTTATGCACCACACTATATCCCTGTTAATGCACACTATGGATTGCAGGCTCAGTTTAGGGGTTCAGATTGGAAGCCCAATGTTTATCATTCTAATTCCATTTTAGTGATGTTTGCTATTATAATTGGGGTTAGGGATTTGTTCTACATTATAATCACTCTTATAACCGCATAACATTCAAAAGCACTTTGTAAATGTATTTTTGAATTTGACAGTAATTCCACACTTCTTACTTTAGAAATTTGAATTCATGGAAAATTCACGTGTGTTAACCCCTGTATTGTTTTACAGCGTTGTTCAACCTCATTCCTGTGGGCCTTCGGGTCGTTGCTATTCAGTCTGTGAAGACGGGCTTGTACATCGCCATGAATGGAGAAGGCCATCTGTACACATCAGTAAGTACACTGTTTGTGAAGAATTCAGGTCTTACAGATGGCAGTTAATTTAAGTTTCTGCTGCTCTGTACCAGAACCTCCTCCTAATTCAGTATCCTAGCTGAAACAACTGATTGATTTTACATGGGAAAACTGATACACAACTGATTCCAATAAAGTTTTTCTGTTAGCATATTGCTAAACTATATATGCTAATCTTTAATAGCACACACAAATATTGAGTAAAATATTCCATTGTAATTAGATTGAGGTATGTCTCAAGGAAGCACCCTTTTGGTTGGATTTTAAATTTACCAGTTTAACAATGAAATGTCATGTCTTTTGTGATCTTGCCTTGGACACATACAAAGTCTGCACATACAAAATCGCCCACCCTTCCTCTCAGTATCAGTCATTGGCCCTCTCTCAGATGTCGGCATGGCCATCTCATTTACAATGACACATCAGCTCAGGCTCAAAGCTGATTCCCTAGTCATTACTCCTTTATATCCCTAGAGCTCAAACTTATCTGAAAAATACCTTCTCAATGCAGGTACAAGATGAGTCATTGTGACTACTGCAAAATTTTAAGCAGAACATCTTGTGATCTATTATTTCATTCCGTAAAAACTGATATTGCACTAACAAACAGAACTGGGACAATATCTGTCCAGGAAGTTACATATAAATGTGTTTTACATGGCAGAAATCATTATGGAGCTATAATACACAATAGAGCGTGTCTCTATTATGGTTTTAGTTTTAAATGCACACTACAGTTATGCACACCCAAATAAGCTTTAGTAGTTTTATCAACAAGATCTGTTGCTGAAACACTACATTAAAGTCTTAATGTTTAAATCATAGATTCCATTTAGCCTACAGTGCAATGTATCCTCCTCGACCAGATGGTCATTAATTACTGGCAACCATGACAATCAGTAAGGTGTTACCTTTCTTCTCTTGTGCTTGACATTGACAGAACACTGCACAGTACTACCCATCTAACAATCTCAGAACGTTGTGTTATAGCACACATGTTGCTGCTTTCTTAGAATTAATTGCATTGTTGTATTTGTAAGTTATTGTGGGTAAAATTGTCTGCTGAACTATTAAATCTAAATTTGAATGTAATGAGTCACAACATACAGATAACTTTGCACACAGAAAAAGGCAGATGCTAGACATTCCCTGAAAAGTATTTAGACCGTTTTGGACACTTAAGCCACACTTAAAATGAATAGATTTAATTGCGTGTCAAACCAAGTGAGATCTGCGAACGTATGATTCTAGACCTTTTCTCTGAACTAAAGTCTTTGCTGTTTTTACCATGACCAGATGGTCTAAAAATTTGCATTCATCAATTGTTTCATAATTTGAACGTTTTTTGAAAACTTTTTTTTTTTTTGCTTGAAAAGTGTGCTTGTGCGCTCTCTTTAATATGAATTACATTTGCTTTCATACGTATTTTTTATTGTTGACATTTTTAAGAGTGTCTAAAGTGCATCTGTATATGTCCCATACATGTTTCCAATTATACAGGTATTTTTAGTGCTAGACATTAGTTTTAGAATAATGGTTATATGGACTAGACATGTTGATATGCAGAAGCTGTTGTTCCCAGGTAACAAGCTTAAACTTCCAATATTCAGCCACAGCTGACCCAGCATATTTCACTGTAGAGTCTTACACAATGACAAACTTTCTCGTTCCTAATGGGCATACTAATCAACTCTATGGATGCGCCCACACACTCTCTCAGCTTTCTATCCGTGCTTCTTTTCTCCTTTCTCTGTTCCTATGTGAATGACTTGGATAATGGCAGAGAAAGCGCCCCTCCTTTCTCTGTCTGCTCTCTGAGGTTTGTACAGTCATTTGTCATTATTCCTCTTTTGGAATAACTACCTGACCCCCCATCCATTAGGGTCCATTTTTATTAATTTCTTTAACCCCTTAAGCCCAGAGTGTATTTTTAGAGTTTTTCTGTCTGAGTGACATACACAATTTTAAAGACTCATAACTCCAAAACTATAGCAATGAGAGTCAAATAGTAGGTATCATTTGTTAGCAAACTTTTTATATTTTTAGAATAAACTCAACATTCAACTCTTTATTACATTTGGACAATCTAATGCTGAGAAACTGCTGATAAAAGACAAAAATATATATTTTTTAAATAATTTTACAAATATTTCTTATTTGACATGCAATAACTCAGGAAGGAAATGAGGTAGCATGCTAATTTTTGGTAATGTTCCCCTATATGTGTTCTGCATCTGGATCAAATTTTGTGGTGATAGCATAAATTAATCAAAAGTTACAGCATTTGGAACAAAGGTAGCCTTTTGTTCAATCCTTGACATTTTGTTTTTGAGTTACATACACAACTTAAAGACTCATAACTCAAACTATAGCAAGGAGAGTCAACCTGGGGCGGTACACTTCGGCTTAACGGGTTAATTAAAAATAATTTTTATTTCTAGCACAACAACAAACATTTTTTTAAAGGGCTTCATACTTTATATACTTTAGAGTTTTTGCTAAATTAAGTTAATAAAAATTAATTGTATATGTATCATTTTGGCATAGAAATAGCAGGAAATAGACCAGAATGAGATTTATTACTATTCTAATGAAAACCACAGAGCACTAAAACTGATCTGCTTTGGCTAAAATGAGTTTTGAAACAATTTTGTGTCCGTTTCTGTCATTCCAACATTTTATTGTATTACAGTTTAATGACTTTTTATATTGTACGATCAATCGTTACTCATTTGCCTTCATCAGTCAAACACAAATGAAGGCACGCTGACAGCCCACTTTGATTAGTTGTTCTCCATTCTCTCTAAGAGTCAGGCTGAAAGAATACAATAGTCCTGTTGAATAGAGCAGAATTCCATTAAGAAGCTCTAGCACTGCATCCTGGTCTTTTGTCTGTCAGGCCTTTTTTTTGTATTTGCGCGGGAGTACAAGTGACCCGATAGTATCAAAACGTCTTGGAGTCTCGGCACAATGGACTCATGCCTGGGAGAAAAGAAGGACTTCAATAATCTTCCATTTTTCAATCCCTCTCTTTTATTCAAAGGGCTCAAACTCTACTTTCCTCTCTGCTGCTGATGTTCATAGTCTGATTCATCCTTTGGAATAATAATCAAGCCTCTTTTCTGGGTGGCTGCAGGTGTGACAGTTATGCAGTTATATAAATACAAAACAGAGCATTGCTCTGAAAAGTAAACATACTTGTATGCTTGAGTGAATGAGAAATGTGTATGTAACTATTAAAACAAATGGCAAAGAACATTTTAAAAATGAATCGCTTATTTGTTCATTTTAGTCACTGCATGATGTTATATGGCCAAGTGATTTGGCTTTTTGTGGCTCTCTGGCTCTCTTCAAAGATGTTTGTTCCTCTCTATGGATTGAAGAGAGACAGGCCTATAGCTTTATCGCCCTGCCACACTTGTTAGAGCTACCTTTCATGAGTGTTAGATTGACTCTTCACATCAGTAGACTGGCCCCTGTAGACTTACATCCATTTGGTGCTTGTGTAGTTTGAACTATTGCTACCAGAAGCTGGATACAAAGCTCTATTGCCAATTGGATTGAAGTATTTGATTTATTTTCTGAACACTTACTGAATGATGTAGCCACAGCACATTGCAGTAATGTATAAATCTTATTATGGATCTTTTTGACATATTTCTAAGTGATAGAGCTTTTAGCTCTGAATTAAAGTAATTACATCTGTCATGTTCTGACATAATGACAATATTTCCGCTCACTTGATGTTTTTCTACAGTACTTGTAATCTCATTCGGTATTGGTGGTGTACAATGGGTGTTGTAAAAACTAGGGCTGGAACAAATGTTTTTTTTCAATCGATTAATCAAATAATCTAAGGATTATTTTTCCCTCTTGTTTAATCTGTTTAATCGCAGTGTTGGGCAGTAGCGTCGCTACAAGTAGTGACGTTACTAGTTTAACTAAATTTTTCAATAGCGTGGTGGTAGTGTCGCTGTTTTCTCAATCCAATAGCTTTTCAGTAGCGAAGCTCTTTTGTAGATCAGGTAGTGCAGTAGCGTCCACACAAGCTAACGTTACATTTTCCCAAGCATTTCTGAAAATCAAACTCAAATTGGAAAAACAACTGCTAAGTAGCAGATATACTTCACTTTCTACGTTCCGTTCTGCCTCGTGCAAACGCACACAGATGCGTGTGCGAGCCTTTCAAAATACCCCTTTGGCCGTGAGTGCGGAAAGACGGGTTTGGCACGTGCGCACTGTCTAGTTCACGTTTGTTTCCAAGCACTCAATTCACTCAACTCGCTGTTCGAGTTGAACACCGTCTTTTTGATGCAAAGTTTGAAAAGCGTATATTGTGTCGCGTGAATAAACACCTCTTGTTAAAAGCAGAGCCATAGAAAAAGAGAGTTGCGACACTCTTTGATCTCGCTGCCACGTGGTCACGTGGTTCATAGAGCTCTCAATAGTTCCAAACAACTCCGCGTTGTCAATCTGTTTGAATAGGATTAAGCAGGATAGACAGCAGTTTCACTATATTTGCAGCAATTTCTGGCAAATATTAACACAATATGTGCATCGACTTCGACTAGGCTTTACAGTAGCATTTTATTCTGGGGAGAGATATAGAAGAGACAACGTTAATGTTTTTCTTGAGTGATCTGGTTATTTTATTTGGGTCACGACAGTACATGATTTTACAACGTTGAGTATTGTAGCCAATCACGGGCATTTCTGTTGAAAATAATGACCAATCATACGTTTAATTTACTGGGAACGAGAAGTATCTTTTGATCAGTATCAATAATCGTTTTATACAGTCTCGAAACGCTTTACGTTTTACACGAATGTAAAAATGTCAGATGTTTTTGTTTTTCATTAGACTTTGTAATGTTCCTACAATTAGCCTATATATTTAACACTTCAGTACAAATAAAGTAACACAAATAGATATTTTAATGTTATAATAGTGATTTGATAATCTATAAAAATTCTTTCAAAAGAAGAGAAAATGGCTAACTAATGAGCCAATAAGTGTTCCTCTTCTGCCATCTACTGGTTATAGTGGTAATTTCTTTGATAATTTTAATGTTGTTAATGTTATTTTGATACTCGAACAATACACAACAGGTAAATATAAATGAATTATGCTAGCATATACAGAATTTAACCCAAGAAAGAAGTTTTAAATAGTGTTTAAAAAAAAAAAAAGGGGCAAACAGTTTATTCAACTCTTTATATCCAGGCGCTACATACGTTATTCCTTGAATGGGCTACTTCATAGAAACGCATTCGACATAAAGATCACAGAGAATCTAAAAACTGTTGAAATATGACAGATAGCATCTGGATATAGTAGCTGTTGCAGTACTACTCACGTTATCTAACTGCAGTTAGAGTCTAACGATCTATTATATAACAATAATGTGCTTCATAAAATACATCTTCTATCAATATTCCTGAGAGGTCAACTAATGCCATAAAATCTCAAAATATGCAGTAATTTCATCAATTTGCCAGCGAGTGTGCTTGAGATTCACTGAAATGAATGGAGTTCAATGCTGGAACTATTGGTTGTTTGGAACTATTGGTCGCTCCGTGACACGCTTACTTCTGCATTCCTCAGTTCCTATTGAAGTCTATGGGAGTGTCGTAACTCTGTTTTTCAACGGCTCTGGTTAAAAGCATCGGGGTCCAGCCTGGCCACCTCTTGTTATGTGATGGCTGAAACTTGTTTCCATGGAGAGAGATAGATAGTAAACTTTCTGCATTTTTACATTTTCAAAAAACATCACACACCACAAGGACAAGGATTTTGGATATTGCCATCTTTGTGGGGACATTTTGTCCCCATTAGGTAGGGTTTACTAGGCCACACACACACACACGCACACACACACACACACACACACACACACACACCATTAAATATAAATAGGCTACATGTTTTGTTTTGTTTTTTGCCATGTTGGTACTGTTTGGAGCAGGTCTTAATTCTTTTGCTACTGTACTTTGAGCTGAGTTGAGTTTTAAAATAACTTACAGTTTGTCCTGCAAAAGTGCCCAAGTCTAGATTGACACATACATACACATACAGATGAACATATACACACTCTCGCCACCTGGTTTTGTTATTATGGATCACATGTTTTTGTTGCCAAATTGATTTCAGACAGTTGTTGAATAACTGAATAAGTATGCCTGCCTATCTGTTTCAATTTTATTGATCACTGAGATAGCACTGATTGGAATTAGGTTGGTTCAATATAAAATTAAATAAATAAAAACAAATAGCTTAGATGTAGTAAACTATTTTTGCCATGTTGCTGTAGCTTAGCTTGCTACATTTCCCAGGCGGGTAGCTTCCGTGTAGTGAAGCTTAATTTAATGTAGAGTAACTGCTAGCTTAGCTCACTACATTTTCCAAGTAGCTTACCCAACACTGTTTAATTGATTTTTTCTGAATAGTTGATTAATCCTTTGGTTAATTTACTGATAAATAATAACCAATAATTTACCAATAAATAATAACTAGGGCTGTCAAATTGATTAATTACGATTAAATAAAAGTTTGTGTTTACATAATATATGTGTGTGTACTGTGTATAATTATTATGTACATTTAAATACACACTCATTCATGTATACATTTAAGAAATCTTTGTATGTATATACTGTATCTATGTATGTATGTATGTATATGTACTGTATATAAATATTTTATACATATAACACATTTGTCTTAACTATATACATGAATGTGTGTGTATTTATAGATACATAATAATTATACACAGTACACACGTATATTATGTACACAAACTTTTTTTAGGATGTGATTAATCGCGTTTAATCGATTTGACAGCACTAATAATAACTTAACTAATCTATGTATACATTTTTACCTAATGATAATTATCACAAAAGATAAGGTTTATGCAGTATAGGCCTAATAAGGAAAGGTGCTTACTATGGCTGCATTCACAGGATTTACAGCAGCAACTACTTACAAGTGTGAATCCTGAAATGTTTTGTTCATTCAGGAGATTAAAGTAGCTTCTTGAACGTATGATCAAACAGCTGAAGTCACAACCACATTCTAACTAACCATAGCGGCCGTGTCAAACATGGCGGTGTCCATAAAACCGTGAAGTTGTACCACGATTGACAGAGCATAATTAAATAAATGAGTCCAATTGAGGCTTGAGTCATCCATTAGATATTTTAAATAACCAAAAACAGCATTAAATACTTTGTAACCGGTTGCAGAGAGTAAGTTTGAGTGCCTCACATCTACGGCAGCTCCTAAAAAGCAGAGTGCTGTACAAACGCAGCCGGTATAATCACTAAATATGAGACTGACAACCGTATTCTAGTACTGTGTAAAATTTCACTGTAATAGTCCAAATACTTACGCTGCCGCCTCACCGTTTTGAGGTAAGAGAGCTGCGGGATGTTTTCTTTCTTTTCAGATGCTCCTGCATAGAAGTTGTGCTGCTGTGGTTTGCCATTTCGGTTTCACAGAGCATTCAGAGCACCATTTTATTCAGCCTCTGTTTAAAAAATGTCCACACTTTAGATCGTGCTCAATACTTCTGTAATAATGGCTAATTTTCAGCATGCCTGGGACCTGCCATCTTTGGGGAACATAAATAGCATGACGAATCAACACATTACACATTACGTAATCAACATAATCGATTACGTTGATGCGTCGTTCCAGCCCTAATAAAATCATACCAATCTTTCCATATGTCCTGCAATGAGTTTGCTGGTTGCCAGGATTTCTTGTAAGGTAGACATGTATGTTGGTTAAAGATAAGAACTTGTCTTCTTACAGCATATTTTTGAGCAGTAATCTCATATCTAAGCAGAGGTCTCACATAACTTGTCCAGTCGGAGATAAGCACCATCTTGTCCGTGCCCTCCCGCTGACGGTCACTGCCTGACGTTTGGAAGATTACCAGCTCTGTTAAAACAAATAAAATAACTTCCTTTACATTTTTAGACATATTTATTCCTGTAATAAGGGGCATGTTTCTCCATTGGGCAAGAAAACTCAGCCCAAAAACAACCTGGGGATACAGTGCATCACTTTTTCCACATTTTGTTATGTTTACAGCCTTATTCCAAAATGGATTAAATTCATTATTTTCCTCAAAATTCTACAAACAATACCCCATAATGACAACGTGAAAGAAGTTTGTTTGAAATCTTTGCAAATTGCAAAAAATATAAAAAAATATATATGAATATATATATATATATATATATATATATATATATATATATATATATATACCTTTGCTCAATACTTTGTTGAAGCACCTCCTCAAGTCTTTTTGAGTATGATGTTTCGTAGATATACATCATTCTTGGGCTGTTTCTCCCATTCTTCTTTGCAGGACCTCTCAAACTCCGTCAGGTTGGATGGGGAGCATCGGTGCACAGCCATTTTCAGATCTCTCAAGAGATTTTCAATCGGGTTCAGGTCTGGGCTCTGGCTGGGCCACTCAAGGACATTCACAGAGTTGACCCGTAGCCACTCCTTTGTTATCTTAGCTGTGTGCTTAGGGTCGTTGTCCTGTTGGAAGATGAACCTTCACCCCAGTCTGACGTCCAGAGTGCTCTGGGGCAGGTTTTCATCAAGGATGCCTCTGTACATTGCTGCATTCATATTTCCCTCCATCCTGACTAGTCTTCCAGCTCCTGCTGCTGAAAAAAATCCCAACAGCATGATGCTGCCACCACCATGCTTCACTGTAGGGATGGCATTGGCCAGGTGATGAGCGGTGCCTGATTTCCTCCAGACATGATGCTTGCCATTCAGTCCAAAGAGTTCAATCTTTGTTTCATCAGGCCAGATACAATTTTTTTCTCATTGTCTGAGAGTCAGGTGCCTTTTGGCAAACTCCAGGCGGGCTGTCATGTGCCTTTTACTGAGGAGTGGCCACTCAACCATACAGGCCTGATTGGTGGAGTGCTGCAGAGATGGTTGTTTTTCTGGAAGGTTCAGAATTGAGCTCTGGTGCATACTGTTTCCACTGATCATACTTGAGATGTTTCTACAACTTGATTGTAGAAACCACAGAGAAACGCTGGAGCTCTGTCAGAGTGACCATCGATTGGTCAGTTTAGCTGGGCGGCCAACTCTAGGAAGAGTCCTGGTGGTTCCAAACTTCTTCCATTTATGGATAATGAAGGCCACTGTGCTCATTGGGACCTTCAATGCTGCAGAAATTTTTTCTGTACCCTTCCCCAGATCTTAGCCTCGATCTACAGACAATTCCTTGGACTTCATGGCTTGGTTTGTGCTCTGACATGCACTGTTAACTGTGGGACCTTATATAGACAGGTGTGTGCCTTTCCAAATCATCTCAAATATGATCAGTGGAAACAGGATGCACCTGAGCTCAATTTTGAGTGTCTTGGCAAAGGCTATGAATACTTATGTACATGTGATTTTTTTTCATTTTTTATTTGTAATAAATTTGCAAAGATTTCAAACAAACTTCTTTCACGTTGTCATTATGGGGTATTGTTTGTAGAATTTTGAGGAAAATAATGAATTTAATCCATTTTGGAATAAGGATGTAACATAACAAAATGTGGAAAAAGTGAAGCGCTGTGAATACTTTCCAGATGCACTGTATAAGATATAACAGATACGACATGAGCAAGTTCATCCCATGGCATTTCTCACTGATGGCAGATGGCTCAGTCTGATTATATTCTCAAGTGTTTATTATTCTCACCCTCACTTATAAATCTTCCTACACATTTTTTTGTTTGTTTGTTTTGTTTGAACAAGCAACCTAAATCACAGAGCATAATATTTTATGATGAAAGGCCTTATTAAATGGAATATGCTAAAATGCTTTAGCTTTTATTATTTGTGTTAAATTTACATCTTAAATGCAAATCGTCATGAGGACCTGTTGGTTTTTAAAAAAAATAAGCTTCACCAACCTGTGCTATCTGAATATAGAGACAGCAGAGGGAGGAACCAGGGACTGGTGAGAAACCATCTTCATGCATTAATGAACAATAAGGTCAAAGCTACAAGCAGGCTTGGAAAATGGAATCAGGGGACAAGTCGTTTATAAATAGGCCATGTTATTCATTCTGCTTAGCTGAATAACGCCACAATTACTTTTGTCTTTTTCAATTGTTGTCATTTGGCCTATATATAGTTACATTTATAGTCAAAACTGCATCTAAACCAAGTACCATGTCCAATGGGCATCACTCATGGAAAATCGTTTGTAAAACTGTTCAGATGTAAATTTTTATATAATCAAAATTTTAGTTGGTTCAGAAGAAATTTACACCTGCTTTTTGTCTTGTCTTTCTGCCCTGTCTTTTTATTTTTATTTATTTAATTTGTAGCTGAGAGTTGAAAACTGCTAAACTTTGGGTAAAACGCAGTGCTCGTTCAATCACAGTGCAAGAAGGGTGGAACAAATACTACATTGACCAACCATCCTCCTTATACAAATACTGAACAACAATGGAGAAGTTAATATTGCTGGTTACTGCATTTTTATATTCAGTAATATTCTTCAAAATGAGATAGCACATTACAGCCTGACATATTCCATCATCATTATATAAACCAAAGCATCTTAACTGAAAAACGCTGTGCCTCCAATGCGCTCTCAAGTGCCACCAACTGGCTGCTTTCAGAAGAGCGCCTGGCATTTTTTTTAGCTGGCTAAAAATGTGTTGGTGGACACATTTTAATTGAATATTTATTGTTAGGCATATGGCAAATTAGTCTCTTTAGCATTTATGCAATATACTGGAACCAAACATGAGAAGGGAGTCCAGAAGATTCCATAGAGTTCCTGAACACGTAATTTACGTAGTTGTAACTCATGAGTGGGGACAGTTGTGAATCCGAAGGAGAGTTTTCGGGAAGGTCCGTTTTATGAAAGTTTAATGAATGAGGCTAATTGTGTGGACAATTAAATTGCATTTCGAATAGCACTTTTGCAGCACATATCCCAAGGGTCATGACTTGACAAGATGTCCGTGCTTCTTCAATGATTTTACTGGCATTGGTATAGAGAGCAGGCTAGCTCACCTTGAAAACAATACAGTCATTTAAAGGAGGATGGAGGTCTGGGAGGAAGGTGTAGCATGAAAGCTCATTTTGCAGAATTAATGGAGCCCCACCAGTGAGATGGAGCTTGGCGTACTGATAAAGTTTCCCTGTGCCAGCTTGTGCAGCAAAAAGCGGGTCTTATTTGGAAATACATAGGCAAAACAAGGTCAGGTGACTAATGGAGGCGAAAGCAATTTCACTGTCAGTCTATATCTAAATGGAATCCTTTGCTTGCTCCCCAACAGTGGCCTTACAGCCATGCCAGTTTTGTCTGTTTTAGTCTGGCCATATCTTCAGGCAAGTTTGACCACGTTTTTAACATGAATTTTTGTCATCTGTTTTCAGACATGTAATGACTTTATTAGCTTTGGAACACAAGCTGTGAACAAAAAAGGGCTTTATGAACTGAAGCATACGTTTGTCTACTTGTGCAACATTTATAGATCTAGGTTTATAATGTTCCTTGGTTCTTACAGAGTTTTGCAGTTCCATAGGACTAAGTCAGAAATGTTCCTATAAGATGCTTTCCATTGGTTATGGCTGTCCTATACGTCCCTCTTTATATACCCACCTGTACACCTCAGTTAAGAATAAAGTCAGCATCTTTATGTAATACACTACCATTCAAAAGTTTGGGATCGGTAAGATTAATTATTTTTTGAAAGAAGTCTCTTCTAGCTTTCCTAGGCTGCTATCCTTTGATCAAAGATACATTAAAATAGTAATATTATGACTATTGTAATATTGTGTGTTATTACCATTAAAAGTAACTGTTTTCTTTTTGAATATATTTTAAAATATAAATGATTTCCGTCATGACAGGGCTGAATTTTCAACAGCCATTACTCCAGTCTTAGCGTCAGACGAGCGTAACTGGTGTGCAACGTCAACCACAGCTTTGGAGCTGTCTCTTTAAAACAGAAGCAGGACAATTGATTCTCCAGTTTTCCTCCTTGGAAGGGCCGTACAACCACGATGATCTACATTGATCCTCAAATGAAAGGGTGGGGGGTTGTGTCACGTAAAATCACTTTGTAAAATCTGCTTAAGTCTTAATAAAAAGGATATTGCAAAAAAAAAAAAAAAAAAAGAGATGGCCTACTTTTGGAGCTGTGTGTTATGTGTATCTGACAGATAATCTGAGCGCAACAGAGTGGAAAGTACGCAGTATCGATTAGAGAGCAGAAGACAGTCTTAGAGGTGGAGGATCTTCTTGATGGCACAGGAGAAAAAGCTTTGGGTATGTCGGAGGATTTTCATATTGTTACGAGCAGTCAGGCTTCACTGAAGCCAATGTCTACTGTAGCCCTAGTGGATTATGCATTCGACGAAAACATTTTCTGTTTTCCTGACTGATGTTGTTCAAGTAGATATTTAGTCATGTTGGATTATGAATAGAATCATTGTATTGGATAGAGCTGTCCATGTGGGAAGGAAGACAGTGTGTTTTTATTTTATGGAATCAAAACCTTTATCAACTGCTAAGTGAAGTGTCTAGTATAATGGAATAAGTGATAAGTGATATCTAATGGAATAAGTGATATTTATTTGACCAATAATTGATAAATTGCATCTGCAACTAAACAATTGACAACCTCCTTAAAAATAATATAGATTTTTAAATATAATTTTGGCAGCTGCTGTTTAACTTTAACTTCCCAATGATGGTTTATGATCTAAATAATGAGACTAGAATAAAGACAATACATAACTGTTTTAAGCAGTTGGGAATGGCGGTACTGACACAACTTCTGTTGTGCACAAAATCCTCCACCATCATCCTTTAAGTCATCTCTCCTTACTCCCATCACGTAATAAGTGAAATCTGACTCCTGCTGAACTATGCTGCGACTCTGCAGCTCGTGCTGTATTGAGCAGAGCTGATGCTTTCAGTTTATAATTGTAGTGTCAGACTGGACTAAATGGTTTTTATTTCTATAAAAAAGCAAAACATCAGTGAGGGCGGTGCCGTGGTGGCCAAGTAATGTAATCAGTGTATGGGCAAACACTGTGTGACACCGGACTACCGCAGGAAGCCTAATTTGCAGGTCACACATGTGCGACTAGTTTTAAAAAATATGTTTGCAAAATGTGATCATTTGGAGCCCTGCACACTGATAAAAGGACACTTCCTATGACTCCACCTCCCCCTTGAATTTCTGAGACTCTTTGAGGAGCATCTGGAATATGTTCTTTAAGGCAAGTACATGCTACAATCACCGCTCAGGATATCCACCAGAGGGCACTCTTCTCCAGACCATTGTCATTCCACCATGAACTGCACTCCCCAGAATCCTTTTCCATGACTTATTCCTGATTAGTTGTACCTGTTCCTCATTTACCCTTGTTAACTAAACAAACCTGCGTTTTGTTCGAAATCGCCCCCTATATCCTCATTCACTACATTAATCCACTAATTTAGTCCACTTGAGGGAGTGAATGAAAACGAGTGAGTGAATTCGGACACTGAGTGTGCCGGAAGGGCTGCCGCTTTTGTTTGTGCTTGCTGTTATAACTTAGCAAGTTGGCACTCCAGTAGTAATAAAAATATTTATATTGAACTTTGTCATGGATTATGCATTGCATTATGGGTATTCTCTAGCCATTGTGCGTACACCGGTTGTACACTCGTTATTGTGGTGCATTGTGGGATTGAATGAGTGCACTTGATAATGTCCACTATGGTTTCGGACACCACTACAAATGGCTGTCCCTTCAAATAGTGTCCTATTTAAGGGTATAGGGGGCGATTTCAGGCACAGCATTGGTTAACTCAGTCACTCTTTGCAAAGTCTTGTATGTGTTACACTGCATTTCTGAGCACTCTTCTGGTTTCCTGTTCCTTGGTTTTGACCCTTTGCCTGTTTTCTGGATTGCTCTGCTTGCCTATTTTTCGGGATTACCCAGTTTCCAGCCGGGTGTTTGTTTTGTCTTGCCTGTTTATTGTATTATGTCTTTGGATCCTCAATATTGTGTCTCAGAGCAGTTATGTAACATCTTGGATGAATCAGAAAGATTTACTGATTTTTGTTGTTGCAGAGCCAGTAGAATTTCTAAAGTGATTCAAATTAGAATATTCCACTATTCAATATGAATATAAATAATACAACTCCATTTCAAGCATTCTCATTTATTTTCTCTCCGAAGAGGAGCTCTGTATTTCCTGTTCATTGGGGAACAGCCCATAGTATTTGTTGGACAAGTGTACACTAGTATAAACCATAAATATTTGCATTAATTCTGTTAAAACTGATTCACCTCAATATTGTTATCAGCATCTGTTATGATTACACATTACATTTCCATAAGGTGTTTCCATTTGTTTTCAACAGATTCTACTTTGCCCAGCTGCCCATTGACTTACTGTCAACATGCATACATTAGATGCCATTAATTATTTGGGGCATACCATGCAATGGAAAAATTAAGTTTGAAAAAAAAAAATTATTATAAGTTGATTCAAATGAAAGCTTTATGTATACACTTCTCATTTAGCTATCACACAGTTTGGTCAAAACAATAATATTGCAATCATTTTGCATTTGGAACTGTGATATGATAACCCTTTCTCATCTTATGTTTCTGCTGCTCAGTGTGAGCCCCACATGCACTAGAGTACTGCTGCTTCACTCTGAAAGAAGCAGTGAAAGCAAGCTTTATTGTAAATCACAGCATTTTGTGGTTTAGTAATTGTGTAAGACCTAATAATGGCTTCAGTTACATCACTTGCACAGTCTAAATGAGCTTACCAAGGATTCAGACCCCAGATTAGTTTCTCATTGTCATGTAAGCGCCACATTTAGTCTGTCACATCTGTAACAGAGAGATGCCATGCCCTCAACAGTGTTTTTTCTTAATTTCCTCATTTATGAATTGTGCATTCTTTGTACACTTCTACAAAGTGTATTCCATTCCAAAAATTAAATCTGTAACATAATTGCATTTTCTGATCTAAAATAGAAAAATAAATAAATAAATAAATAGAAACATGTCTTATTACATATTTCTGATGGTCCTTACATCAGGGTTTGGAGTTATACATACAAATGGTTTAATATACTGGCACATTTTCTGAGGCGTTACATTTCATTTCTTAACTGAAAATTGCTCTTTGATTATATGGCTCAGAAATAGTTTGTACATTGCGAGTGCAACATAAAAATTAATTAACAGAAACTATTTCTGACTTTTGTTAGCTCACTTGTACTTTGAGTAAATGGCATTGAATTCAATGTACAGTAGATAATGAAGGTTTTCATGCATTCTTAACTCACAAATCAAGCCTGCTTAACATGTATGGTGGACATAAAACAACCTAAAATGCAAGGTTTTTCAGCTGCTCTACATTGAATACTGCTTTTCATATGTATATTTATTACGTTTTAGTATTAGAAGGATCTTGATGTTATCGTTTTCTCCATGATTCTTCTTCACACATAAATTGAGGTCCAGTATCCACAGGACAAGCTACAGTGGCCGTTGTTTCTACTTTTACTTTCCATATATTACTCAATAATGCAAGCCAAAGCCATTAAACATGTTCACATATGAAAAGACTTATGACCCTTGAAGAAATAGTTCCTTTAATTTGTCTTTCTAATGGTGGAATATGTCAAAGCATAGTGCAGCCTGTTGCTTTCTGAACATGAAATGTGCAAATGAGCCCACGGAAGTGTAAAAGAGGCGCTACAATGGCAAAACTGACCAGGACATTAAGTGAAAAGATGTAATTAGTTGTGTCTTAGCAGAACAGCCTGATAACACTGATTTGCGTATAGTCTTAGCAACTGTCAGAGTGGACTTGGAGGACCTGTAATTAGCTTAGCGTCTTGTTTATTTTCAGAGAAGATTTGATGGTGATCGTGGGTGGTGTGTGCTGTGGATTGAATCCCAGCCTTGTCCACCCTCAGTTTTACAGGCATGCTTTGGATGAATGTTTCATAAAAGCATCACAAACTCTTGCCTTTGCTTTATGCTGTGGTAGATAGCAATGTTAGAGCCATCAAGCTGGCAACTCTACAGACAAACACATTCAGCGATTAACAGAGTTTGAAACTGCAGCTTGCCAAGCTCCAAGCTACTCAAATAGCATCAGCCTTAGGCTACCCCTTTGAAAAAGTTGCTAGCAACACTACAATCTGCTAACAAAACTTCAGTAAAGCTATTTGGGGGAAGTGTTTCCATAATTTTATTACTATTATACAATTATATTAAGATTATATACATATGTACAGTATGAATCCAGTCTTCAGTGTCTTCAGTGAATATATCAGCAACATGTGGTCCATATAAGCCGCAAATGCTCTGCATACCCAAGCCATTCGTGGACTCGCTAATAGTATTAGTACTATTAAGTACTATAAGTATTATAAGTATTAAGTATAAGTATAAGTATTAGTATTATTAAGTACTATAAATGATCTTGTTTGAAGTGTACCATAAAGCTTAAAGGTAATTTTCTTAAAATCTGCCAGTTACAGAGGGTTTTGGATAAGTGGGTCTACAACAGCTTTGCTGTCTGCGAATCGTTGTGCTGTTGCTGTCAGATCTCAATCACTGCAAATCACATTGTATTTGATACAAAACTAAATCAAATGGGAAAAAAGGTTTTTTTTTCAGTTTTTTTACAAAAATGTATATACTGTTAAAGACAGACCTGCTGTAACTGTCTGAGGCTGTTAATCGATAGACTATGCATTTGTTAAAGTCATCAATTTGCATAATTTTGACATATTTTATAACCCCTAGAGGTCGATGATTACGCCGGCACGACGGCCTCGATTTTTTTTTTCTTGATCAGTGCCAAAGACACTCAAATAACTCTTTCGATTTTTATCATTCGGGCAAGTGTTATACGTCATTATAATCTGTTAAGTATCTAATTTTATTTGTGTACACTCAACAACATGTGCTTTTTGCTAAATAAAGAAAACAAACATGAGGCACAATCTGCAGCCTCTCTCTCGATGTTCATTCAGAGATTCTTCAGAAAATGAACTGTAACTTAGTGAATACTTGTCACACAAGCATGAAACATATGACTAAAGAAACGTTTAAATGTCAGGTTTTAAAATCGAAAACAAATATTCTGTGTTTATGTAATCTGTTTGAAAAGAGAGAGATGTCAGTCGTTCAGGAGCCTCTTCATTAGTGTTAATGCGGCCACGCCCATGGAGCACGCATTCTTTTGAGATTCAAATACTGACACGATCCATACGAGCAGAGTCAATGCCCACATCAACTCGAATAAACACATATTTGAAGATTTGTGCATGTGCTTTACATCGTTTTGAGACGCGATGACGAATAATCTTGGAATTATTTATCTAGAAAAGTTGTTTATTTCTAAGAGCAGTGGATCCATTGTGAGGTAAGTTTATTCTGTTAGTGTCTGAATATTTAGCTGCAAAAACTTGACAAAAATTTGAATCCTGCTGCAACATAAAATGTCATAGACGTAAGACTGTTTAGACAAGATTTCTTTGGCCTGTTTTGGACAGATTATGAAGTGTTTATTGTAAAATAGCCTAGTGTCACATCAATAAAGCTTTTGTTTGCAAATTTCTGCTCAGATACTATAAATATAGTACCAGTCAAACGTTTTGTGCTCAGTAGGCTACTTGTTGTAGCCATTAAAACATATTTTGTTTCATATTGATGTTTAAACATTATAGCCTAATGTTATTTTTTTTTAATCTGTTATGAAAAGTGAACAGCACGAGTAATAAAGAACACATAAAAAGATGCGCAATATTTCAGAAGACATGTTTGGACTGTAATTAGGCTACATGTTTGTCAGAAATAATTTTGACCACTTCGTTAAGTTTTGTAAAGAGCCTTTCTTTAAAGTGAATTTCATTTTGTATAAATTTTATCTTAATTTTAATCAATGTTTCATCAACCAATTGCCTGGATTTAATAAATAAGAAGCAAATATAGAAGACAATAGCCTATAATCATGACACTGCATGACACGTCTCATAAATTAATCAAAACTCTAAATGATATTTGATTATTGTGTGTATGGGATAGTTAACAAAATCAAATGATTCAGAATTTTTTTGCCATTAAAATGACTGGGAAAAGTGTCCCAATCAACCTGAATTCACCCTATACTCTATGAAGTCATAATTGCATTGCATTATGTTGTTTTAAATCCCAAATATTTTACTTAAAACATTCATCATTAGCAATTATTCAGTTATTTGTATTTACTGAATACTGAATTGTGTTCAATGTCACAATATTACAGTTTTTTTTAGCATGAGACTTCTTTCAAAACATTAAAAATAGTAGTGAAATCTTTTGATCATTTAAAATATAATAGACCTTTGTAATGTGCCTTTGATAACCATATTCTAAATAAACTACAACCAATATATTTCTTTGTCTTGTTCCTTAGCTCCCTGTCACTTACCTGACTCAAAGGCTCATCATCATGTAGCTCATTATGCAGGTCATTACGGGTTCTATTGTCTCCTCAGGTGTAAATCACAGCATTATTCATGATCGTTCACACCCCTTCGCATACAGCCTTTGTAAAGAAAAGGTGTCTTACAAAATTTAAATCAATATATTGTTTTATGTGAATGAGCAGGCACAATGATTCTCACATCAATTTGAAGCAAAAACTATAGGCAACAACACCCATTAGTCTAAAGTCTTGTGGACGCATATATATTGTGTGTTTTGTGGCCTTAATTCAGTGACTTACATTTTTTAGTTTTTTCAAAAACCATGCATAAACATTATTCTCTCAAAAATACAAGCATGTACATGCATGTTGCTCATATATTATGATATCCCAGTTTGTGCTGAATACAGTGTAATGACACTTTTGCCATTAATATGTTTATAAGCAACTGAAAAAAAGCACAAATGTCAGAACATGTCAAAACTTCTCAAGGGCTCCAAAACAGCTCATACTTCAGAGGGTTAAAGATCAAATCAAATTATCTTTATTTATATAGCGCTTTTTACAAGTCCAATTGTTTCAAAGCAGCTTCACAGTGTTAACAGGAAAATAATGCAACAGAATTTGCTGTACAGCCACTCTGGTGAAAACGGTGATGTTATCCAGCTAATTTCAATGATGATATAGTGTCAATGCGGGCAGATCGGTAATATAGTTTAATAATAAAATAGGTAATATAGAAATTTAGGTGTCCCCAACTGAGCAAGCCAAAAGCCAAAGGCAACGGCTTTGAACGGCAAGATCTGTTAAGATGTTCTGAGTGGTTGCCAGGGTGGAAGTTTACTAAGTTTCTATGGCTTTCTGATTTAGGTCTTTCCTTAAGTGTAAGTCAATGGTATTTTTCCAACAGTCTGTTTTATTTATTGCTCGGAAGAACAATAATAAGCATGAGCAATAATAGTGAAAAAAATAGTAAAAAAAAAAATATATATATATATATATATATATATATATATATATATATATATATATATATATATATATACACACACATATATTCTCAATATTTAATTTGTTACAAAAAGAAGGGACTTCAGTGAACACTTTTCAGGGATGATGACTCAGAAGTACTGGTAAATTGTTTAACCAATTGAACCAATTCACTGAAATGAATCCCATTTCCCAGCAGTACTTGAGAAAGGGAGGACATTCTAGTGAAGTGTGTTTGATTTTTCCATCAGCTTGCTTGGTTGTAAGGCTGTCATACAATCTCACTATACAGACCTTGAATAATCACCTCTCTACAGAAGTCCCCGTCATAGTTTCCTTCATCTTTTTATCTCACTTCTTTCCTCCGTTCACACTTGTCTACAGAACAAAGTGCAGTCTATTTTTCTTATGCAGTGTTTTTTGGGCTGCTTGTGAAAGGTGTAATGAGAACCATTGCAAGCTCAATAGCTGTTTCCATGCCAGCCCCTCAGGCCACAAGAGTACAGACAGCTTCCTACAGATCTGTTCTATAAGTCTGTCATTGCACCAGGCAGTCACAGAGATGAAGCTGTGCACAGAAAATGTAAAGAACACAGCACTCCTTCACCCCTCGCAGCAAACCGTACACTCACACAGACCCTAGAGCCCTAGAGTTTCTTTTATTTCCTCTCAAAATGAAAGCAACATTTTATAAAGCGCTATACAGAAATCAATAGGGAAAGCTTGTACCGAAAGGCTTCGAATCATTCAGATTCCTTTTACCTCACAAACCACATAGGAAAGCAATGGCAGTAAATGTACCAATATTGTCTTATGTTGCTTGATGTCATAATTACATATTGTCATTATTTGTTCATGTTGTGAATTCATGTTATTAATTGTTTAAACTAAACCAATCATATCAGTATTTTTTGGTTGAATGATATACGTTATACATCTCAGTATTTTCTCTGTTTTTCTATTTGGATAAAACCATTTTTTTAATTTCACATGCCGTCCAAAGATGTCCTACAAACAATGTTCATATTGAAGGCTATGAAAACATACATAGTGAATGTAATATAGGCTATGCTATATATTATGTGCAAAAAGTGGTTAAAATCACATTACATACTAACATTGTAACATTACAATCTAAAAAGAAAATTAATGGTTTCATTTTTAAATTCACTAAACTAAAAATTTAAATAA
Organism: Paracanthobrama guichenoti; assembly: GCA_018749465.1. Taxonomy (NCBI): domain Eukaryota; kingdom Metazoa; phylum Chordata; class Actinopteri; order Cypriniformes; family Gobionidae; genus Paracanthobrama; species Paracanthobrama guichenoti. Next base: position 13,193,300 of record CM031951.1, read on the forward strand.
AAACAAAAGCACAGACTAATTGCATTTGATTTCCCCATTACAATAGTCACTTTAGAATGACTGATATCATAAAATCATATTTACTTTTGGTAGGGCTAACAATAATTATTGCGATATAATTTACCTCGATAAAAAGATATCATGATAGCTTACTATAGCAGATGCGTTTACTTGCTGATTGTTCTCAGTCACCACTAAACAGCGCTGTGAGATCCAGTGAGAAGCCCTTGAGAGACATTTTTACATTTCACTGCTGGTTGTACTTTACATTTCACTGCCGGTTGTATATTCTGTATATAACTGTGTATGTGACAAATAAAACTCTTGAATCTCTTGAGAAGAACACTGTAACGTAGTTCTTTGTTATGGGAAGAAGGAGGTGGGAACCGGCGAACATTTAAAAGACTTTAATAAATAAACAAACTGAAAGTAAAGGTGGCAGTCCCTCACGGACGACTGCCGCTCACATACATAACAAAACGTAAATAAATCACAACATAAAATCCAGGCCTGGTCGTCTCGTCCTTCACTGGTGTCGCTCGTCCTTATAAGCATCCGAGCTCCCTCATGAGAGGACTCATCGCTCGTCAACCTCGCCACAAACACGAATATCTCTGTGATTTAAACAATGACAATGATACAGTCAGAAGGCTTTTAAATCTACAAATTGCCATTTTCCATGGATTTACTCTAGTAACACTAACTGCACAATGGTATTGTGGCAGAAATGTGAGATATCCATATTGAATTTTATTACATTATTAATGTAGACATGTATTAAAGGAGTAATGTAATTACAGTATTTTTGTCATTAAGCTGCATTTGTGGATTTATATTAAATGTATTTAGGCTACTGTTTTTCATACAAATACAATATAGTTAAATTTTACCATGGTAGTTAGGTGCTATATGTGTGGTTTTAACCATATGTGTGAACCATATCATAACTCAAACAGTCAGAATATTTAAGTTTTACCATATAAAAAGACGTTGTTACAATTTTTACAGAGGTTACTGTTACTGTACTACATTTGCATCCTAACTCAAGCTATTACTACTGTCAACTCAAGCTACTGTCACAAGTGCATTTCAAAGAGACAAACTGAAAACTGCTCATGAAAGTCATGCACATGCACAAAGCACATGCAGAAACAAAATAAATGAATTTTTCTATTAAGATTTATTTTAAGGAAAAATGACTGGAAAAGTGTAAAGAATTCAACAAGTTTTGAATGTTCTACCTTAGATCTGTGAAATGTTCACCTGTTTGGCAAGTGTTTGTCATGTTCTTACTATAAAGAGTATTTTAAAACTTACAATGAACGGTCTGGTTTCTACAACTTAAAAGTTAATTTTTCAAGTGTCTGTATTTATCGGAATAATTGTATTTTTAGGAAACTTTCATTTTTACTTCATTACATTCCAAAGCATAATATTGTGCATAATATCCACCACTGTTTGAGACTAATGCTTGTATGAGAACTTTGACTGGGGTAGGTCATAAATAACAAACATACACAAAAGAAAAAGGAAAAAAAAACACTAGCATAAACAACAGATGCTGTTTTATCAGGGTGAGGTGCACAGAGGATGAAATGGCATGGCAGTGAGTTAGTGATTTAAAAAGACAAGGTCACGTTTTCATTGGCGCGCACATATAAAATATGTTATATGGATGACAGCTTAATCTCACTACATTTAAAGAGATTATTATTAGCTAATGTAAAACATCCACTCCACTAATACATGATCACAGATATCAGACAAATGTTTAGTCTAGAATTTCATAAGCATGTGCACATCTGTCGCCATAATTGTGTATTATGTTTATGCAATGGCATTAAATGTCCCAAATGCTTGCATTTACACTTTTCATTTATCTAGAGTGACTTACGAATGCTACAATATTTGCTAGCTTAGCTGCGGAAACAAAGTTTCTTCTTAAAAATCAAAACCAGCTGGCCTTTTTAATCTGAGTTATGGTCTATATATGTCACAGCTATAACCGGGAATTGGAGTGTCTGAATGTTTCTTAGCTCTCAGCACAAGCCGTGGCATTTTTCTATGCACCCGCTACAAGATGAAAAGCGAGATACGCCGTCTCCAGTTGTTTCTCACAAGATATCTCTGAGGCCCAGATGGTTTTGTTCGGTAACGCTCCGCACAGCACAGACGCTCAACCCACACGCTACCTTTAACAGCGTGCCTCATCCCCGCTGCCAGACGGGGAGATATTTTCAACCGTTCGGGATCCCTCCACAGTCTTGTTTTATAAACATACACGAACACCCACTCCCCTTCCCACATACACGTCTGCTCTGACAGCTCTGGCAGCTTCACTCTTCTGGGCTTTAGATGGTTTGTGTGTGTGTGCGACAGGGGGTGTCAGCTCTCAGTTCTCTATAAACAAAGATAGACCCCCAACATAATCACTTCTCTCTTCTACATTTGGACTGTGCTGCCTGGCTTATGTCTGCTCAAATGTGGCTCCACGGGATCTGCAAAACTGTTGAACAGATGAGTGTAGGGATGAAAGACCGCAGGCTTGGTTTGCAAACCATGTTCGAGAGAGCAGAGATCCAACCTTAGCCCTCCCTTTTGAAGTACTCCTCCATCAACTTGTATTCATGTGCAGGAAATATTTGTATGGTTTGTAGTATTTAAATATCTATGGCCTTTGCGATATATTGCATGCCGAACATTGTGTTGGCAACATTACTGTAATTTTGTGGCAGTGTTATTTGGCAGATTTTCTTCTCATTTTAATGGGTGTCCTATTAAACGATCACACCGTAATAAACTCTGCAAACAAGCGGACAAGCTAATGTGTGTCAGTAAACAAAGTCCGAATGCTCTGCCGGGAGTCGTAACTCCTGCATGTCACCCAGCGTTGTTGACCGTAGATCTCAATTACATCCCGTTCATAAAGGGCCTTTTTATAATGTGTAATGATGCTGCTGTTGTGCACAGCGAGCCCCTCCTTTAGCAGACGTCTCCTATTTCATTTAATGGGTTACATTATTAATCTAAGCACCTGAAACATCTGGGGATGCAGCTAGTGACTAGCAGCACAGGGGCAATTTAAGTCTTTCCAAGCGGCTGAGAATTTCCCAGTCCTCATTTATATAGGAAGGAAAAAAGATCCAGACAGGGCAGCATCTCACTGTTCTGATCGGACACTTGTTTATAATGTAATAGGAACTAAATCCAGCAGTCAAACATTAGTAGCAAATGTTTCACCTTGATTTGTCTCTAATATAATGTATTTTAGGGTAATACCTATTGTTGCAAATCTCATAGCTTTCTGTGAGGGCATTATGTCTGATTAATTTAAACAGTTGCATTGGATTTCATTAATGTAGTCTATGGGATAGTTTAGGATTAAATTATATTCCAGATGATACAGAGGCATTATTAATTTACAGGTCATGGAATAAAGCCCTATTTAAGGTTAATGCAAGCTTATAATTACTTTGATTCACATAAGTATAACCTGTCTTTAAGCAAAGGACAACGCATGTGCATATAAACAATAAGCTCATTAAAGTAATAAATACGTTAACAAAAATTATTAGTAAATGCTGTGTTTTTTTTTTGTACTTGTTCATATATCTGCTTTACATTTCATTTTACTGCTCACTCTAAAAAAAAAAAAGAAAAATGGTGCTGTATGGCACTAAAAATGGTTCTTGGCTCGTAATCATATACTTCTTTTCCACCAGCATGAACCAGGTGCTAGTTCAGAGCCAGTTCTACTGACGGTTCGGAGTTGGTTCGACTGACGAGCCTTCTAAGAATGAGTTTACCTTTCCACAGGCTAGCGAGCCACCACAGAGCCAGGTCTTAAGTCACTGTATACGTCTCATCTTTCTCAGCAAGGCAGCAGGAAACACAAACACACCAGGCTTGTTTGAGATGCATCAGCACTGCGCAGAGTGATCAGCGTATGATATCAAAGTACAACAAGAGCGATTCAAAAGCATAAGGAGTTGTAAGCTCTCGTTGTACTTTGATGTCATACGGCGATCAGTCTGCACAGCGCCAATGCATCTCGAACAAGCCTTCCATCAACAATGGTGAACGCTGCGTTACTATTGATGCACATGGCTTTGTGATCCTACATCGGCATTAAAACACAGCGAATCCAACGCATTTGTGCAGCTTGCCGTAATTTGTATAGACAGAGATTACAATCGAGCAGCTATTAGCTTGATTAGCTGCTATTTAAAAAATGGCGGTCACAAGTTTGTGTTCGTCTTGTTGGTCACATTAACCCCGCCTCCAGCCCCTGACGCAAGCGGTTCTTTCTTCTAGACCAGCAATGTTTTGGTGCTACTTAAGAACAACTTTTCCTGGTTCAGAGCTGATTTGAAACTAGGCTCTTGCTCCGAACCAGCACTCAAACTGCCTTGGTAGAAGAGGGTTAGGGAAATCCACTTTTGGATTTCTTTGTTAAATCTCTTTGTTAAATGGTGCTATGTAGAACCCATAAGAGGTGCCATATCACATTTTATTTCTTCATCAAAAATGGTGCTAAACAGCACCAACAGTGGTTATTTGGCTTGTAAAGAACCTTTAAAGGGGCTTAAAAGGTTCTTTGTATGGCAGTGGTGCTATATAGCACCTTAACCACCCCAAAGAACCAATGAAAAACCTCTGAAGAACCATACAGGGGCTTAACAGGTTCTGTATATGGCAGCGGTGCTATATAGCACCTCAGTCATCTCAAAGAACCGGTGATTGCTGAAGAACCACTGAAGCACAAAGATTTGGTGCTATACAGCACTTAAAGTGGCTCCCCTATGATTACAAGCCAAATAACCACTTTTAGTACTATATAGCACCATTTTTTTAGAGTGTATAGGAAAAGCAATTGTGATTTTAAAGATATCCCGTTTTTCTTTCTAGGGATATCCAGTTTATTAAAGGGATATTTCATCCAAATATGCAAATTCTGTCATCATTTACTCATCGTTCCCTCATGTTGTTCATGTAGTGAACCATCCCTTTAGTTTTCACCTTGTTACAATTTTACTGTAAAGACTGAACAGCAAAAGAATATCTGTCATCTTTGTAATGTAGCATGACTTCAGTACATTTACATTTACAAGTTTTCATCAGGGCTTCAGAGATGTCATCCCGATGGGGCTTCTTTAACTGCCAGAGAACCTTATTCCCATGCTTGTGGAGATGGATGGTTTAAATATGCCCCATGGTGCAGTTCATATTCCTCCGTGTAGAGGGTTTGACGGATCTCTGTGAGCAATGCTCTGGACCAGTGAAAGGCAAAGTCTGCCTCCCTGGGTGCGTGTAAGAGCCCAATTTGAAACAACAAAAAGAAATTATATTTCCTGTTGAAATCTCTGAGTGAAGATCAGCCATATCACTCAGAATCCATCTGTGTTATCTGGGGACATCAAAAGGTTTCAACGGATACGTTATATTGTGGAATAAAGCTTCATCTTTTTCTTGATCAAGATGTACTATTTGTCTCAGCATTAGGTATGTGTGGAATTAAAGTGTGGAATCCTTTATTTCCTGAGCATTAGAGTGGAAGATCGTCATATCCTTCCTGTATTTTTGGCCATGTGAAATGAAATGCAGGTTTTCAAAGAGTACGGTCCAGTAAATGTCATCCTAGATTTTCATCTGTGATAAAGTACATATCTCCAACCAGACTGCACATACCAAATCTGCCAAACAGGCATATCAAGGGATTAGAGGAATCCACAAATACTTCAATGAATATTCTGGCTAACAGTTCAAAACAGATATTGGATGGAGGAAAGAAAATAATAATTTCCATTTTTTCACACACACACACACACACACACACACACACACACACACACACACACACACACACACACACACACACACACACACACACACACACACACACACACATTCTCCCACACTGACACAAGCTGTGAATGTGAGGTGGAAGGTGACTCACTATGCTCGCTGGCAGACAGGAATCCCTGCTGGAGGAAAATCCTGTCTACGAGGGAGACACATGTATGCATACATAAGTTCAAACCAACCCTGCTAACATGCTGTATGGATATTTTTAGCTTGAAACTGCAGCCCACCAGAGTTTTTGGAGGACTCTTAAAAGCGTGAAATGAACTTTTCCCTGTTTACTGCCTTTGACGTCACAGCTCATGCAATGGCAGCATAGTCACTGTGCTGTGGGCTGGGCGTCCAAGCCAAACAACTGCCACTGAAATGCTAATAGACAGATATCTCCAGGTATTACTGATCTTCTTGAGTCATATATTTGTTCTATATTAGGCAGGTTACACTCTTATTGTGGCCATCACGTTGAAATTGAGTCATTAGCCTCTTTCACAAATGTAACCCAGTAAATTACCATAAAATTACCAGATTGACTTTTCCAGTAAAGCAACATCGTTCTGTCATTTTCATACCCAAAATGCTGGTAAACTCTGATGTCAATCATCTGAAATTACCTTTAAATGCTGCACCGTTTTCTTTATCCACCTGGATGAGGAGAGGTGCTTTAGTTTCACTATCTGCCTAATTTAAGGAGATGATCATACAAAACGTGTTTTCGGTCTTAAAAACACAAGAGCCATAATAGTTACTATAGTACTGCACTTACTATAGTATGCAAAAGTAACTGCAGAGCTACAGCGCTGATGAATGGAAAAAAGGAAGCGTGTTGAACACGAGGCGTGGCACAGTGGTCAGATGTCCGTCTTGCACATGTTTAAATAGAAAAACATTAAAAGCAGCTGATCTTATTGTAAACAGCTCCAACAGAGCTTTATGATTGGTCCAAAGCAGACTTTTTACATCAGCACGCCTTGCTGTCATACAAGCTCATACTGGTAATTAGGGATGGGACGGTATGAAAGTTTTATATCATGATTATAGTGAGCAAAATTATCACGATTATCAATATTATCACGGTTTTGTTAAAATGAGATGAAAGTTTTCAAAAAGAACTGATGCACACATTGAAAACATTTCAACAAGTTTTATATTTGAAAAACAACAAATAAAAACGAGCACCTCTATACACTTTTTAAGCAAGATTCTATTCTGTGGAATTTCCTTCCTTATAATGACCGTCGTCAATAACAATGTATTATAACACAGCAAACATCCATGCATCACAACAGACGCGCTCTCTCGTTTCATTCAAATGCACTTGCCATCTTGCGTCTCCGTTTGTATTTCAAATTAAATCAGAGGACTTTGCTATTAATACTACTTTAATATTGTTGTGATCATCTTGTCTGGACGATTGTTTTGTTTAGTTAATTCAATATGTCCTCGTAATTATTTATGTGGTAAAAAAAAATCAGTGTAATAAGTGTACAATGAACATACATTATTATCCATTAAATGTCACCCTTAATAGTCTTGTTTGAACTTGTTTGTTCGTCTTTGGCTCAAAGCCTTGCTGCGAACTTTTCTTTGTGGAAGCTTCACGTTAATTTCAAGTGAGTGAGAGAAAATAATTCAACTCTAAACAACATTTTGTGTCCAATTATTTCCCAGACGTAGTTTTGGTATTGAGGTCAGGGGTAACATGCCTTGTGTTCACTACAGCAGTGGGTGATGGTCACGAAGACGACGCGGCAGATTTGAAGCGTTTCCCTCTATTGCAGCGACTTTCTTTTTGCATGTTCTGCAGACAGGGTGATCATCCTTCATTAAGTTTTCCCTTATGACTTTTGTAAAAGCCAAAATACACTCACCTAAAGGATTATTAGGAACACCATACTAATACTGTGTTTGACCCCCTTTGCCTTCAAAACTGGCTTAATTCTACGTGGCATTGATTCAACAAGGTGCTGAAAGCATTCTTTAGAAATGTTGGCCCATATTGATAGGATCCAGGGCACGAAGCTCCCATTCCACCACATCCCAAAGATGCTCTATTGGGTTGAGATCTGGTGACTGTGGAGGCCATTTTAGTACAGTGAACTCATTGTCATGTTCAAGAAACCAATTTGAAATGATTCGAGCTTTGTGACATGGTGCATTATCCTGCTGGAAGTAGCCATCAGAGAATGGGTACATGGTGGTCATAAAGGGATGGACATGGTCAGAAACAATGCTCAGGTAGGCCGTGGCATTTAAACGATGCCCAATTGGCTCTAAGGGGCCTAAAGTGTGCCAAGAAAACATCCCCCACACCATTACACCACCACCACCAGCCTGCACACTGGTAACAAGGCATGATGGATCCATGTTCTCATTCTGTTTACGCCAAATTCTGACTCTACCATCTGAATGTCTCAACAGAAATCGAGACTCATCAGACCAGGCAACATTTTTCCAGTCTTCAACTGTCCAATTTTGGTGAGCTCGTGCAAATTGTAGCCTCTTTTTCCTATTTGTAGTGGAGATGAGTGGTACCCGGTGGGGTCTTGTGCTGTTGTAGCCCATCCGCCTCAAGGTTGTGCGTGTTGTGGCTTCACAAATGCTTTGCTGCATACCTCGGTTGTAACGAGTGGTTATTTCAGTCAAAGTTGCTCTTCTATCAGCTTGAATTAGTTTTCGCCCACAGGACTGCCGCATACTGGATGTTTTTCCCTTTTCACACCATTCTTTGTAAACCCTAGAAATGGTTGTGCGTGAAAATTCCAGTTACTGAGCAGATTGTGAAATACTCAGACCGGCCCATCTGGCACCAACAACCATGCCACGCTCAAAATTGCTTAAATCACCTTTCTTTCCCATTCTGACATTCAGTTTGGGGTTCAGGAGATTGTCTTGACCAGGACCACACCCCTAAATGCATTGAAGCAACTGCCATGTGATTGGTTGATTAGATAATTGCATTAATGAGAAATTGAACAGGTGTTCCTAATAATCCTTTAGGTGAGTGTATAACCACACCTCAGATCTGGTTGAAAAATCTCCAGAGCGCTGTCACTGCCTTCCGCCATTTCTTCTTGTGCAAAAAACAAGGTTGCGCGCTGTGCCTGCATCAGACTGATGCTGACTGGACAAGATTTGCCGCAAGTTTTCAAAATCACGATAATCAAACATACATTTTTAAACTATAATACTAACCGTCAGTAAACTTCTAATACCAACCACTTGCGTGTACAGGTTTTTACGCACTTCTTGTGTATGAAAAGTATCTGTACACGTGACAGGCAAAAAGCTTGACGTGTACTGACAATACTAACTTAATTAATTAAGCATATTCTGTTCATTGGGATGTTGATATAGCAACTGTTCAAGTAAGTTTCATTCATAATTTTTCTCCTTTAATCATATATAAAATTTCATACCATATTGTCCCTCATAACCAGTAGTATACCAATCCTATAAGCAAGTTTAATTGTTATATACAGCTCTGTAAAAAATTAAGAGAAAAAATTAATATCATATAGCTTCAAAATATAGCATGCCTCTCGACATCAAGCTGCACAATTTGAGGTATTATTCATGTGCATTGAATAAGTTATGCAGGACAAGTTGCAAACTGCATAATATTTAGGGTTTCAAAATACTGTTGTTTACCGCACAGATATTTGATGCATTTTTCAAATCAATCCCATGATGCAGCTGAAAGCCTAGAGGCAAAATCCATGTTTCTTTCTTAGGGCATTGGACTGTGTGTCATCTACATCTCTGTCAGGCTGACAGCTAGGGAATTGTGCACCGTGTGACTGCCACAGCCCCGAGTACTGCCTTTCTGCAGTCTGTCAGCTTGTTAGAGAGACCTCACATCTCCTGGCTAGTCAATAATGACTGCTGGATTACTCCTTTAAGACCAGACTGGCCTCAATTTAAAGATCAACAGCTCTTTGGTGGCCAGTGCTGGCTCACAGGAAGTTTATCCACTGAGATCTCCCTCAAGGTCGAACACTGTGTGGAGTTCCTAGACTGACTCGTGGCTGGGTCATTCACGGGTAACTGTGCCATTTATGCTAGAAAATTTCAGGATTTTTCTTTTTTAAATCGTGTCATTTGAAAAGGTTAGTGTTCGAACTTTAGGGAAATAATATTTTCCCACCTCAGACTCCATGTACCAGGACCGTAACCGCTATGGAAATGTGTTTCCCCAAATAAGTTTATTGATCAACAATTATTGATTTATTGATTTATTAAAAGTCTCTAGTTTTATGCTACCATTCAAAAGTTTGAGGTCAGTAAGATTTTAAAGTCTCTTAAAAATATTGTGAAATATTATTACAATGTAAATGAACTACTTAATATATTTTAAGATGTCATTTCTTCTTGACATTTATTTAATATTTAATTTATTTGTAACAATGTACAGTAAATGTCTTTACTGTCACTTTTGAATGCCCCATATAGCAGGCCAATAAGTAAACAAAATAAAAAAATGACTAAAAGAAACATTTTGATTATGTTTGATTATGTATTTTTAAATGGATGAAATTCTGTATAATCATTTTAAAGGTGCCCTAGAATGAGTTGAAACAATATTTAAAATTGTTCTCTGATATCTACATAGAGGGTGCGTGGCTTATTTAAGGGCAAAAATGGGCCAGATATGGTTTTACAGATCCATTTACAACTCTAGAAATTGTCCCTGGAATGAAATGGGCTGTTTTTGCCTTATTTGGGAGGGTCATGAATAATAATGTTGAGCTCTGCTTTGATTGGCTCACTTCAGTAGCTCACACAAGTGTAGTTGTTCAGCAAACAGCACAAGCGGCTCGTGAGTACAGAACACAGACCGACTAAATGACAATTTAAGCAGAAAATCTCAAATGGAGATTGTTGAAATGCAGCTTACTTGTTTGTTGGTGTTTTCAGATCATCCGCACGCGAAAGAGAGCTTGCACATGTTTAAGTAAAACACATGTTTAAGTAAAACACCGGATAGTATTCATAGATGCCACCTACGTCACTACCAAATAGAACGCTGCCATATTTACGACCAATCTTGCCCGGTATGGCCAACCAAACTGCCCATTTGAATGAGAGAGAGAGACAGAGATACCTGGAGAAAATTTCTATTTTAGTCTCCGATCCTTATTTGTTACCCCCAGTTTTCTTTTGTCCATTACTATCTGCCCCAGGCTTGCCCCAATTGGCCTTCCATGATATATATATATATATATATATATATATATATATATATATATATATATATATATATATATATATATATATCATCTTGTACATAACCTCTCCCCATATAGTGGGGATCGCTTGAAGGCTTTCAAGAGTACCGATGCATATCAATATGCTGTGGCTGGATGGGTGAAAGATGTGAAAGTGCGGCACCTGGCCACCAATGATTTATGTTTAATCATGGGAAATGTAGGTATTATTCAAAAAAATTCAAATGTATGATTTTGGTGGTAATTTGCTCTGCGTGAGCCGTGGCTAACAGCTAGCTGTCGTGGATAATGTTCTTTAATGTCAGATGTGTTTATACTCATTGAAAGAACATGAAGGGAAGCAGACATCCCAAGTCTCCCGGAAGTTCCGGGAGTCTCTCACATATTGATAGCGGCTCCCTGAAGCCTGCAAATTAGTTAAATTAGCGGGCTTTTATCTCTACTCCCGAACCGAATTAATCAGAACTGAATCACCCTGACTTTTCCTGACCCATTTTTATTAATTGAAACAACAAACATCAGATAATCTCAATCAAACACTTGAGCTCATAAACGCACGGCAGTATAAAGCCTCCAAAGAGAACATACCAAAAGTATACAATTCATCCATTCATTCAGAAACATACAACATCGTCCCTTTATGATAGTACAGGAAGTATGAAATAATAATATTTATTATTTAACAGTTTGTATAGAATAAAATACCATTTCGGGGTTCCTCTTTCGGCTGTTGTTGCAGCCAACTGCACAACATATTGCAGGCATTACTGAGACCGTTGGTCGTAGGGATGGCGGCGCAAAGCTACAGTGACGTCATGTGACCCGAATTAATACTTGTTCTTTTAACAGAAAAGCTCTGATTTTAGTCTCGTCTTTTTTCGTCAACGATTGCATGTTTATATAGTCACAATGATCGTTTAAGGGCGTTTGTGTCATCTTGTCTTGTCTTAGTCATGGAAAAAAGGTCATCAATGAATATTTTTCGTCATATTTTCGTTAATGAAATTGACACTAGTGAGAGCAAACTAACAATTTTGAATTCAATTGGTGCTGTATCCTGTTATAGATAAACATCAACCATGCCTGTTGACAGTTCTGTTCTGTGTGGGAAGGCTATGAAAAGTGCTCACATCCCCTGCACAGCCTGGAACATAACATTTATATCCATGATCTGCTGTTTTCACTATATTGTCCTCATCTTCACAATACCTGCAGAAGTTCTGATGATTCGGCTGTGCAGGTCCACGTTAATAATGCCTGGCCTTGAACATGGGCTGGTTATATGCAAATTTGGGGAGGCATAAATATTAATGATCCCGATGGTTACGTCACAGTCTGTGTTATGTTGGGATTCGTTTTTCAGTGGTCTTTTTCAAGCACAATATTTACATATGAAGGAGGAAACAATGGTGTTTGAGGCTCATGGTATGTTAGTTCCATGCACTGAACTCTTATTATTCAGCTATGCCAAGGTAAATACAGTTCTAGGGCACCTTTAATTATAATGCTGATAAATGGGGACATGCAAATTGGCTGATATTCTAATGAAAAGCATTATTATTTGTATGCATTAAACACTAAACAGTGTAAATAAGGTAAATAAGTTCATTATCCTGTTAAATATTTCAGTAGTAAGTCACAGGGACACACATAGTACTCAAATGGCACTGTTTTTAGAGAATGACCCTGCTGCAGTAAGGGCGTCCTCCTCAGCCCTCGGTTCCAGCCTGTGCCAGTGTGAACTGGACCACAACCAGCCATTCAATCCGAGTCTCTCGGTCTTGAGAGCTTTATGTATGATGCATCACTCAGACAAGAGCGGTATAAATACTGCAGTCACTGAGATGTCCTCAACAGGGAAATCATTTGTTTTTACCTATACTTTAGTTGATTTTGGATTTATGATTGTCTCATCTGGTATGCATAGAGATGAGGCTTGATTCAAGATTTAAGACCTACAGTACAGAATTTGCTGTGGGGCTTCACAGGATATTTTTTCTTTCCCTAGTTTCTAAGTAAACACAAAAGAGCTGAAGGAGAGACACTTAAAGTGCACTCAGAATGTAGGGACATTGCCTTTCATAGAGCTGGTGTTAAAAATCTACCACATAGCCGAAAGGTCACTCTCTTCAGGGAGACTGAACGGATAGTTTTAAGTGCTTGCGGTTAGACTGCTCTTCAAAAGGCAATGGGCTCTTAGCTATTCATCATGTAAAAAAATCACTTCATAATCAACAAAGAGATGAATGACAGTGAGGAAGGATTAATAGTAGCACTTTAAAAAATGTGTTTGAATTGGTAATCTATGGCATGTTCAGCAGTGTAAGTCACTGGATGGCTGACAACAAGTATCATTGTAGCATTTTGTATGCTTCCACAGGCTTGATATCATGCCAAAGAGCTTGCAAAAGTAGAATAATATGCAAATATGAATGTTATTAAGGCAGAAATTAATGGTGTGAACGCAGACGTCTGCCACCAAAGAGAGTGAACCGTAACACATTATGTGCTGTGGTTGAGCTCCGCCCTCATCTCCAATTTTAACAGGAACAAACTCTGTTTTCTCTTCGTCTGTCTCTCTGATATGCCTTCTTTTGTTTGGACTGCCTTTTAGACAGATTACATGTGCACAAAACCGTCGACAAGCCTCTTGCGCCCTATCCTATCATTCCTCGTGTTGAGTCAAAAGAGGCACATGTTGCCAAGAGGCTCATCAGAGCCTGCCGATACAATACATATTTATGTACCATCCATATTTAACAGCATCCTTTCTGTTGTGTTTGGCTGGTTGAGGAAATTCAGTGAAGCTCACATTATATGGTTCTCTTGATGTTTCGACATGAAGAGAGACGTGAGGCAAGCTCAGTCTCTTCAAGATTAATAGAATTGATTCAAAAGTTAACCTTAAATAATTTTAAATTATTCTCTGTTAGTGAGAAATCGTTTGGCAGGCCTGCACGAGGGAGCCCTGCCTGGCACGTTTTTGGATGTCTTGCTCGCTTTCTCGTGCTCTGTCTCCCCCTGTCTATTTTTTTTGTATTCCTAGTTCAGCCCAGACTCCCATCTCTCATTTCTGTATTTTCACTCCTTTGCACGCCCTCTCTTCCCCCCCTCCCCCTGTCTCTCTGTCTGCTCTCAGAGAGGGATGGGGTTGATTATCTGTGTCTAAAGTAAACTGCCCTTTCCGGCACTGGCCAAGGTCAATTACAACCACACATTCAAAGCAGAATGAATGTAAGGGGTGAAAGACAGATGCAGTAGATGGGCTTCCAAACAGCTTTTTCTACACCTTTCCATCATTAAGATAGCTTTCATATCTCTTCAACTTACCTTTTTCAGTCATTTCATTGGTTTGGAGTATTTAAATAGTTAATATAAAAGGAGCATTTGCAAATTCGTAGGAGATTCAGTGATAGCCTGGTGAAATGCCAAAGGATATATATTTAAGTTTTTACTTACAGTCTTCTAATTACTTGATAGTAATTAAGTTCTCAACATGCTCCAACTGAGATAGTCAATTCTTCCATGATGCATTGTTTCACACAGTGACTCTTGAAACACGAACAAAAGATTCCGTGTAAATGCATATTCGAATACTAAAAATACTGATGTCTCTCTTCAACAAAATAAAAAGAAGGGAAAAAAAACTTAATTGCTAGGCAGGAGCCTTTCAAGCGTTACCATGGTTACACGATAGAAAGGTATGTGCAGTTTTAATAGCAGGCTGTGAAATGGAAGAGCTGTCAAGAAAAGAGCATCAGGCAGAAGGCCGGTTAAAAGCATGGATTGACTCTTCCTCATAGTGTTTGCTGCCAGAGATCAAAGTTAGACCGTGTGGCACATATCACCTATCTAATTTGTTGGCTAGGATGCAAAATTAAATAAAGCTTTCATTGTATTGACCGCCAGCTCTCTTTGTGCCACCCATGGGAGACATTTGCAGTCAGCAATCAAGTTTAGCAAGCAAGGGAGGCTTAGAAATATGTTCTAAATAAATATAACACTAAAACGGTATAATTAACTGTTGCTTTAATCAATTTTGTATAAAATGCATAAAGATTTTTATATGCACTAGCCTGCCTAAAATGCAGTTGAAATATGCCTCCTTCCATATAAAATAACCAATCATTATCAGTGGTAACCTTTTAAACCAATTAGCTGTCAGTATCGCTTTAGTGTGCCTAAAGTCTGCTTGAGATTAACACAACGGGTGGAGAGACTAAAGAATCAAAATAAACAATAGATTTAGAGAGACTTCAACTTTATCTGAATTGGAGTCCACATTATTAAAGGATGTCAAAACAACTGAATGACTGCACATCTCTGTGATTCAGACTTTTGTATATTAATTATTAGAGCAGTTTTTAATAGAAAGAAAATCATTATCTACTTTCATTGTTAAGTTCAACCAGTCAGTTTAGTGTAGATTTTATTATACTGAAGACTTCTGAGTGAATCAGAGACTTTGTACATTCGCCATATCACAATAATCTATTTCAAAAGGAAAGTTGCTAAAATGAAATTACACTTGAACAGTCTTATAAACAGTGTAATCATTACTACAAATATACTAACATTTTACTTCTTTTAGTTTATGAGAATCATTAAGAAGTGACTAATTCTATCTCTGGTCTTGACGATTCTTCTCTATCTTATAAAAATTTACTTGACATCACCATTGTATTTTTGGCAATAGAAACATGCTTAGTTTTGGAAAAATGAATTAAACATTTATATTGTTTAATGTATTTTTATATTAAGAAACTGATTGTGATACACATTCTATGAGGAAAAGAAAGACATTTTGCTCCATTTGAGAAGTTGGGAGTAAGGCTAAATTGGCAAATTAGTTTGCTATTGTTGTCAGATATGATTAACATTTTGTAGTGTCCACTATTGCTAACTAATTTAACCTTATAGTAAACATTTGTATACTTGTCGTTGCTCATTTCTGTTGAATGAAGCACATTGCACACACTTTTTCCGCCTTACTTGTAGGCCTACTCGACTAAGCTCTTTTGTGCAATAGGAGTGCCGATTGAACTTTCGCCTTTCAATATGCCTGAAAGCATATATCTTTGGCTAGGTTTGATGCATTCATTGCATTGATTCATTGAAAATCACCAGTTGGTTGGATCTGGTTTGTGTTAAAGCCCTTGGTTAGCATGCAGTCAATGAAGTCAGCTGTTAATGTTTAATCAAGGGTGCAAGAGAGCCCTCCAAAATACATCCGAGTTCAACTCCCTTACATAATGCAATTTCATCCCATTTGTTCTGCAATTGCATCTGACTAACATGCCACTTAGTTCCTGTCTCAACTTCTTTTCTAACCAAGTACCCTATCTGGATTTGACAAGAAACAATTTAACACAGAAATAACAGGCAGGAATGAGGTCTGTGGAAAGGCCTTTCTTTTAGCTACAAAAAACAAAAACAATAGTTCTCAAAAAATATAGCTGTCACACAAGGGTGGCTGCAATGAGCACACAACATTAGAGAATAAACAGAAAGTCTTTATTTAGTCTGTATCTAATAATGAACACCTAGGAGAATCACAATAAAATGCAACCTCGTCCAACATAACTAATACCGGACAAGGAACAAACAGAACTAGGGAGAGGTAATGAACATCCATGGGTTGTGGGATTAATTAACGACCAAGGAAACTAAGGCCGGTTTCACACTGCACGGGTTAGCAGAGCGCAAGAAGCGTATATTTTTTCCGGCACCCATGTTAACAGATTAGAGCATTCACACCGCACGTAGAGGCGGCACAGCAGCGCGTCACAGGAGCAGAGCAGAAGCGATCGTTTCGGCACGGAATCTATTTTTGCCGCGCTGCTCACGCTGAATTAAAGCCACAGTGTATAGTTCTTGATCAAAATTGACCTGATTAACATGAAAAATAAAAAATATCACCATGAAATCATGTAGTGAAGTGTTCTGTGTGTTTCACAATCACCATATGACATCCAGCACTGTGAAAAAAAATTAATAAAATACACAAAAACACAACACTGTCAGAAGTTTTTGCTCAAACTTCAAAGGCCCGTTTAAATTATTAAAACACTAGAGACATATCTTACCTTTAAGGTTACTTTTATGATGTAAACTACCTATATACAGCATGTTACATATGTGTTTGGGACAGAGGGGAACACAGTAGCAGATATATGCTGCCCATCATAAATCAAAGCACGAGAATGACAGGGATCGAAGGAGAACACTAGAAAATTTGACAGAATGGACGATATTTGTCTGTATTTGCAATACACAAGCCGCAGTTCAGCTGCGCGAGACAAACGCTGCCAGTGTGAATGTACAATGGGTGCGCGCGGCTCCCGCTCTCCATACGCACTGCTTCTGCGCTGCCACCGCACTGCCTGCATGTGCAGTGTGAAACCAGCTTAACTAGGGACACAGAACACAGGCAAATGAGAACAGGAAACACAGTGAAACACAAAACCAAAGCACAACATACTTGTTACAGTAGCACCTTTGTATTATATTTTTAAGACCAATTCTAATGATGTTATTAATATCTTTTAAAAAGAGACTAGGGAAAAGTAGGTTTAACTTTCATTATAATGTATCATAGGGACTTCTATTTGTGAATAACTGACCTTTTAAAATATATGAGATGAATAATCTCATATTCTTCAGTTATTTTCACAAGGAAGTATTTAGGAAGTGCTTTACAGTAAAATCTGCCTCACTTGCCAATTAGAAGAGACTTTTAGAAGAGACTTTTGCATATTTATGCATTAAGATCCTGCTTTCTTATTCAGATGTAAGGTCTTTAATGTGCAGTTTATTGATGGGTGTTAATGGAACTTGTAGATTTACAAATGATAGTTTTGGTGCTATTTACCAATAGAGAGAAGTGCTCCTAGGATTATTGAAGTGGTGAAGTTATTGAATCGACAGAGCAAGCCTGGAAGCTTTAATCAATGCAATAATTTGCCGGTAATGCAACATACACACAGTGTTTACAGATGGCACCAAATAATGGGTCATACAGAGGAGATGAATGGCTTTCACTGGCTAAATAAAGTCATTTTGAAGACGACCGTACACAGCAATATTTTAATTATTTATTTTAATGATATCAAAATCTCCTATGGGGTAATTAAATGTAACAAATCATGTAAAAATCTATCATCTTTTATTGGTAAATTCCATTTGATAAAACTTTCATAATTGCCTTAATATTTTAAACAACTGAGAATATAATATGAGAATATATATATATATATATATATATATATATATATATATATATATATATATATATATATATATATATACACACACCAATCAGGCATAACATTATGACTGACAGGTGAAGTGAATAACACTGATTATCTCTTCATCACGGCACCTGTTAGGTGGGATATATTAGGCAGCTAGTGAACATTTTGTCACATTAGAAGCAGGAAAAATGGTTAAGCATAAGAATTTGAGCGAGTTTGACATTGGGCAAAATTGTGATGGCTAGATGACTGGGTCAGAGCATCTCCAAAACTGCAGGTCTTGTGGGGTGTTCCCGGTCTGTGGTCAAAAGTGATCCAAGGAAGGAACAGTGGTGAACCGATGACAGGGTCATGGGTGGCCAAGGCTCATTGATGCATATGGGGAGCGAAGGCTGACCCGTGACCTCGTCAAACAGACGAGCTACTGTAGTTCAAATTGCTCAAAAACCTCCTGAATAAGATATTTTACATAAAAAAATGTTTACATATAGTCCACAAGACAAAAAAAAAAGCTGAATTTTTTTTTAAAATGACCCGTTCAAAAGTTTATGAACCATTGATTCTCAGTACTGGGTGTCATTACCTGCATGATCCACAGCTGTTTTTGTGTTTTTTGATGGTTGTTCATGAGTCTCTTGTTTGCCCTGAGCAGAATAAACATTTGAAATATATCAGTCTGTGTGTAATGAATGAATATAATATAAAAGTTTCACTTTTTGAATGGAATCAGTGAAATAAATCAACTTTTTGATGATATTCTAATTATATGACCAGCACTTGTATATATACATACATACAGTTATCTGCTGTACATAGAGAAATTTACAGAGCCACACTACTGAATTACAACTTACTGTGCTGTTTTTATATCCTTTTATTGGAGTTTTATATTCTGGATAAGGCGTGAGATGTTTAGGAAAATAAGACATTTTAATCAGATTCGTAGCTTTAGATTCCGTAGAGAGAAAAAAATTCTCGTTTTGAGAAATTATTTTTAGATTCAATATTTACAGATAATGTTTACTGCTTCTGCTAGATTCATAATCTGGCATCCCAAATTAACTGCAAAATAACATTTTGTGGAGCCAAATGAAGTGTGAGAGTACAGTATGCCCACAGTTTACTTTTTACTTTTTGTCAAATGCTCTGAGGTGTGGAATCAGTTGTAGTGAAAAGATGGCGAAAAAGAGGTTGGAATGCCCTTGCTAAAGTGTGGATTGTGCAATTGGATATGGATATTTGAAGAAAATAATAGACTTAGCATGGCTGAGCATGGCACCTGGAGTGAAGGTGAAAGTACAGATTAATTTGTCATGAGCGAATATCACATTTTGTCTTGGGGCCAATTATTTTGTCTGTATTCTCATTCAGGTATCAGCCGACAGACCTGCATTGTCTGCCTACAGATTAGACCTCAGGCATATCACCATGCATACAGAGTAATAGGAAAATGTACAGGAATCTGAATGTTATTCTGGGAACCAAGTTTGCTATTTCTATTCTGTTAATTAAACAAACCAAAACTCCACAAACTGATTGTGTCTTTTCAATTGTCTGTATTAACATATAGATGTTATTCAGAGTGGGCGCGATATTTAATAAATGAATGGAAGGATGTGAGAGACAGAAGTACAATCTGTTGTAAAATAGAAGTACAATATGTCGTAAAATCTCCCTCACTGTTAAATTAAATATGGATTTTAATGTGTTTTAAATCTGAATGAAATAAATGAGGGTTTCCCAACCCTGTGTTTGCAAACTCTTAGGGGTTTGTGATGGAAGTGCAGAAGTCAAACTGATAAAAAACACAGTTCATATTTTAAATGGTTATTTGTGTTATCAACACTAAATTTCCCACAGCACTTGTGTGACTCCGTTCTCTTTCGTCTCTCTTTCTTGCAGGAACTGTTTACGCCGGAATGCAAGTTTAAAGAGTCTGTGTTTGAAAACTACTATGTGATCTACTCATCCATGCTGTATAGGCAGCAGGAGTCGGGGAGAGCGTGGTTCCTTGGCTTGAATAAAGATGGCCAGGCCATGAAGGGGAACCGGGTGAAGAAAACTAAACCAGCTGCTCACTTCCTGCCCAAGCCATTAGAAGGTAAAGCATGCTCTGAAAACCTCAAGAGAACGGTTAACATCCAGGTCACTGTGACACTAGTAGAATGGTAATGAACAGCAGGAGTCCCTGAGAGATATGCTTTTGCTTGATGCCTTTTTACAGTTTTTCTCAACTTGTTTTACACATTTCTTCAAACTGAGGTCAAGGTTTTAAAAACAAGGAACCCTTTCCAAAAACACTTCCATTTTCATTGCGTTAATACAAATGACAACATACATCATTTAAAAAATCTCCAGTCTAAGGTTCAAGATTTCAAAACATTTAATGCAAACATCTATAGAGATGGAGGAGGTAGAAGATGATAAGAGAGAATAGGAAGAAAAGATAAAGATGAGAGAGTAAGAGTGGAGGAGGAAGACAGATGATGGAAGAGAAATGAGAGTGCTTGTAGGATGAGGAGAGGAGAGGACATCGAAAGAGTTGAGGAAAGAACAAGAGGAGACGAAGTAAGAAGAGGTGAGGGGACAGTCTCAAATGAAATGAGAGCAAGTCTAACTGACAGTGAATCATGGTCTCTTGATAGAAGCCAGACAAGAGTTCAGGATGAAGTGAGTAGATCTACATTGACAATCTCAAGAAAACCACGGGAAGACCCAACATCGCCATCTGTGCCATGCTCTCATGGGCCGTATAACATGCATGCCAGGTGTGAATTGAACACAAATGAGAGGCTTGATTAATGTATGTTTAGTGGCAAAAAACATTTTTGTACATTTGGTTTGCAATATGTACCATATAGAAAAGCACACATAAAATATGAAAATAAATGTATGGAAAGAAATTAGTGCTGGGGAAAAATTAATTGCGATAAAAGTTTGTGTTTACATAATATATACGTGTGTGTGCTGTGTATAATTGTTATGTATATATAAATACACACACATGCATGTATATATTTAAGAAATGTTTGCATGTATATACTGTATATATAATTTATCTTGTATATAAATATATATATATATATTTTTAATAAAAATATAACATTTTACATAATAATTATACACAGCACACACAAGTACACACACAAATTTTTCCCAGCACTAATTTCTTTCCATACATTTATTTTCATATTTTATGTGTGCTTTTCTATATGGTACATATTGCAAAACCAAATGTACAAAAATGTTTTTTGCCACTAAATATACATTATTATATATAATATAACTTTTATTTTGGATGCGATTAATTTTTCCCCAGCACTAAAAGAAATATCTTTATGATTAACATAACCTGAATATGCTGTGTAGTCGATAGGAAATACGATCATTTTGATTTCATGATTATGTTAAAAGTGTTACCTGACACTGATGCAGCACTTATTATGCCGTAAAAATAAACAATTAAAAATAATAAATATAATAATAAAAAAACTAAAAACATTTTGCTTAATTAAATAGAACTAACTTTTAAAAGCACTGACATAAGAAATGTGTCAAATAATTTGAGAAACACTGTAATCAGCAAAAGAGCTCTTGTCAGCATTGTTAGCTGTGTTCTGAGTAAAATTGTGGGTAAAAACCATAATGATGTTTAAATAATGAATTTTGATACACAATTGGATGTCTAGACAGCTCTTTTACATTGAAGTGAATCCAAAAAGACTGAAAATGACTATAAAAGTAGCATAAAAATTATTTGAAATGGCATGTGCGCTATATTGCAAGTCATGCGATAACTGAAATGAATCAAATGTATTATTCAAAATGTATTATTCCTTAGCACTGTCCCTTTTGTTTGTTTGTGGAGTTAAAATATTAAAATGTGTGTTAGAAAAGCATCTGTACAGAGCAAGCACAGGTCACAGAAACTGACGAATTTCAGATTTAGGGAAAATGAGGATCATGAGGATCATCAATATCTTGACAATGAGCTCCTCACCATGGGTTCGACCAGACACATTTAGCTTTATATTCCCATTATCTGATTACATAATGATTTATTACTCAATAAATATTATTTCACAGCACCACATATCCAAGACCAACCGTCTTACCATTATGATGGACAACTTGTCCTTCCCAATATTCCTTACAGCTCCTTTATGGCCACACTGTAAAATGTGTCAGGCTAGCGTGAGATTGATGCTTTATGTACGGTTTGAGGTGTAATTTGCCATGATGTGTGGCCCGTTTCAGTCTGTGCGATGCTTTATTGCCATGTACAGATGCTCACATTTTAAACCAACCTCTCATCCTGTTGTGTGTTCATTATTTTTTCCACTAATACCTAAACACCAGCCAGCAACCCATAGTGTAGCAGCACTGCTAAGAATACAGTAAGTTTGAACTGACATGAAGCAGTGAACCTAGTCAAATCCATCCCAAGAGATCAGACCGTCTTCTCATCACAACTAAGGATAGGATGCAGCCCTGCAGACAGCTTGCCCGCAATTTGAGAAACTCGCACATGTCCTGTCAGAGTTGCCCTAATGAATGTTGTCTTTTTTGCCAAGTTTCAGGTTTTGAAATGAAAATGAGTTGGGAGAAACTTTTCTACACATAATTATTTGCAGATTTCAGTTATATTCCTGGCCTGCCCCCAAAATCCTTTTCAATAAGAGAGACAGATGGGGCGGCTGTGGTTACCTGGCTGACTCTTGCCTTCTCTGATGTCTTTTGCAGTCGCGATGTACCGAGAGCCATCATTGCATGACGTGGGGGAGACAGTGCCCAAACCTGCCGTGCCTCCCAGTAAAAGCACAGAGCCGGCCGTCATGAACGGAGGCAAACCTGTCAGCAAGGAAACCAAGCCCACCACATAGCCAGATCCCAGCTCGGCCATGCTCAACCCCGGAGAGCCGTGCTCCTTTTGTCAGACTCTCCATGTTTGTGGATCAGATCCAGGCATCCTCTGCTCTCTCCTCCCCATTCCCTCCACCCCCCCTCACTCCTCTGACTGCTCCGATCTAATTGGACGATGGACTGGCTCCGGAAGAGTGGTCAGCTGTGCACGTAGGAGGATGCAACTGGATAAACCAGCTAAACTTTCACCATGGAATGCCCTAACTGATATGGAATGCCTTTTGACATACAATAAAGCCGATGTTTTTTCTGTAATCGAGACAATCCACGAGAATGAAATTGTGTACCGCAGGCGCTTGTGTGGCGGTTCTTTTGCCTGCTAACAGTCACCCGTTATAACCCTTTTCTTGAACCCTGGCACAGCAGAAACGTACATTTCAGATCTATTTTCTATATACGCAGTAACACCAGCCACACTCTGGGGTAATACTGTAAAGATATACATATATAGACTGCAGTCCACAATTGTTTTTTTTTTTTAAATTAAGTATGCTCCTGTGTCTCTTTCTTTCTAGGTGTCCCCCACTCAAAGCTCGAATTACCAAATCTTTCCCTCTTGTCGGTGACTTATGTAATTTGTTGTAGGGGCAGTGTGCGATGCGTTCTAGTGTGCAGTTATTCAAACACGATGATGGGTTTCCATAAACCCATCCCTAAAGTCCTTTCACGACTTCAATAGTCAAGAGACGTTGATCAAGTGGACGGAGCCTCCTAAACAGAATCAAACTCATTATCCAAGGTTCAGTGCTCATGTCTTCTCGTTCTCGTAATGTCTAAAAAGGGACACAAGTATACTTCGACAGCAAATGCCAGCGAGAGCATTAGTCACGCCCGCTGCAGTCAAACACAAGGAGTTGGCGTGTGCTGGAGAAGGTGTATAGAGTACATATCACTATCTAGTATGGTGCAGACCGGTTTCAACTCCAGTAACTAGGTGAATTTCCACTTTTCTTTGCTCTTAATTTAGAGCGTGGGCTCTAGGAATATCTATAGGCCTTGTAGGCCTCTGGTCAAGGCCCCTCTTTGACATGCCGACTTCTCTGAACTATGGGCTAGTTCTGGCGAGCACATTAAATGTGACAGTGGGAGTGGCAGCCGTAGAAAAATACAGTCTACTTCAGACTTGTGCGGTAAAACGGCTCAATGTAAGTAGGCACCATTACTACTGGCTGCACACCGATTTTGTTCAGCAAAGGCATGGGCAAGGTTAGTATTACATTCTGTTCTTGCAACGCTGACGCAGTGCAAGAAATCGCTTCTATAACGATGTTTTCACTGTATACAAATAAAATAAAAATCTTTAAAAAAAAATAAAAAAAGAGAATAAGTAAATAAATAGATTTTTAACTACCAGATATTATGATTCTGAAATGAGAGGGTTTTTCCTAGCTCAGCATGCAGAGTCCAGTACTGCTCATCATGTGCCTGTGATGACCTCTAACCCAGCATGCAAAAACATGTACCCAGTCTGTGCTGGGTTAAAGGTGCCTCATGCCCCAGACACACACACACAACACACAGATTCAGTAGCAACTTAATTCACAAACACACAAAAGTTGATTGTTACCAAAGTCCGTAAACACGAGAATCCAGCCGAACAATTTCAATTACTCAGAGGACGGTGGTCCTCTTCAGTTTTTCTCCTCACTGTGACTAGAGTTCATCACAAAGAACAATTGTCTCTACTTTTTAATCGTCTCGATTCAAATTTGAAGAGATTCCAAATGATGTCCTTTACTTCAATTGTTCATTTAGTACAAGACCGGGGTACCTATTACTAATCACCTGCATGCGTTTTCTTAAGGACCAAAGTATGGGACAGCTAGAAGTGTCTAAAGCTAGTTTGAGGTGTAGGGCTACACTGAATGGGCATGATTATATAAGGCTCTCTCATACTCTGGATTGAGACCATTGCACTTTGCGTTTGAAATTGTCATTACTCACATCTACTTAGGATTTTAACGATTAGTCAATTATCAGCCAAGTTGACGAAGCCTGTCTTGCTGTAACAGTTTTCATAGTTTGAATGATGAATACCGTTTAGAATGTTATGAAGTAGACAGAGGCTATGCTGCTAAATACAAATATATTCTACACTTCATTTGAAGACCTATATTTTCATTTACTGGGATTTTGAGCTAGTTTCATATTAGGAGATGTTCAAGCACATTAGTTAGACTTGATAGATATTTGTCTGTACAAAGCTGAATTTAATGCTAGAATGAGATGCAGTACTGTACAGGAAAAGTAGCTTCATATTTGAAATCAGTTCGAGGCTGGTGTCCCACTTCCACACGAAACAAATCACTCACTCCTATGAGCTCTACATGCTGGGCTACAGCTGCCCTGCAGACCAGTGAACTGGTTTTACGAAGGTTAAATTTATTTTTGTAAGTGACTGGTGAGTATGTGTGCATTTGTTAGTATGTTCATTTGTTTATTCCTCTTTCAAACGTCCGTGTTTGTTTCGTTCCATTCAGGTCGTGCGTGACGTCGTTAAATCGTAATGGGAGCAATCGCTGAACAATTGATCATTTCTGTGTTTTCTTCGTATTTCTTATTTTCAGTGGTGAAGGAAGGTCTCCATTGTCTGTTGATTGGTTTTGAGCATTGATTTGACAGTTACTTCATCTGTTGCATGGGAAGAGGGTGGCATATATGAACTGCATGTCGTAGGCTATGTGTATCATGGACTGTTGGTATGTTCTGCTAATTTTACATACATATATGCAAAGAGTTTGTCTGCACTGTACAGTTTGTGTTTGTTGTATACACAGATACAACATATTGAATAAAATATTTATATAAAGGTACTGAAATCTCTCTAACCAATTCAATGTGATATTTCTGCAATACATATATTGAACTTATTTCATCATGCTTATCCTAGTTTTCATTTATGATGATAATAATGTCAATATTGTTTACCTTTGACACTGGCACAATTTTTTCAACATTTTCATTAAATGAAAGAACAGTATTTTAGTCATACAGGCCCCAAATATCACAGCTGCCATAGAAATAATAAAAAATGACAACAATCCTAGGTATGTCTGATTTATATACGACTGAAATCACTTATAGTTTACATATGCAGATTGCAAAAAAGTGCTTCCTCATTCTCATGGCATCTCAGAGCAGGTTAAATTTATTGGCATCGGCTGTTTACAACTTGTGAGTTTTGTCACATGAAATTTATGGTTTACAAAATAGGGTCAAAACTTTGCACACAAGGAGCGCTCTGAAAAGCAGTAACCTAAATAATTAAAAAAATGCTCTTATTTATCTGTTGGCCATTTTCATGGATTCTCTCCTTTTACTTGTGCTTATGTGTCACTCAATAGTCTATGTAAGCATTATTATACACAATTTTCATATATATATATATATATATATATATATATATATATATATATATATATATATATATATATATATATATAGTTATAAGGAAAACTATAGAGGATTATAGAAGTATTATTATCTCCCACAGCTGTTTTATGTGCATATATAATGGATTTGAAACCACATTGCTTTAATTAAAAGAAAATTTGAATTCTGTTATATTGCACAGATTTTTTAAATCAATTTTCCCTCGTTTGCCGTTGATGTGGCCACCATTTTCTTCAGTCTCAGTCTTTAAGTGTCCACCAGGGCTTAATACTCCTCTCCAATCCAGATTTCACAGGCGTTTCCTGTCCAGCCGTCCCAGCACTCACAATTTCCGCAGTTGCACACGCCGTTCCCTGGAACAGAAGTTGAGAGAAGAGACAGAACTGAGAAACCTAGATCATCACTCTCCAAGTCTCGACATGCTTTCTCTCTTCACACCCCCATGGCAAAATGTGCAAAGGGAAACCAAGTACAAATGCAAGTTTTGGAGGCACTATCTCTGGGGTCCCGTCTATTCAGTTCAAATTCAGTCCATGTGGCGGCACTGGTATGATTACATAAGCATTATTACTCCTTTTTATTCAGCGTTTGTAAATGGATATTGTAATCTGGTGTACACAAAAATCATCTGTGGAAGCTTACTGAGCTAATTCAAGTGCATCATTTGTATATTACAAGTGTTTAACTCAAACTCCCCATTGATCTATATTGAGTGTCTAACATTTTCTACAGCTACTTAAAAAGCGTCTTGGAAATTCACATAATTTGCGGTACATATCACTACATAGGTTCGGTCAGTGAAATCGCCTGCTATTTGTAAATCAGCTGAAGTGAGGTTGTTTACATATGCCATAAGAAAAGCTGTATGTGACACCAGCTTTCGTTCAGAAGAAAGCTTGAGAGCTGTATATTGTATCAATATCCAAACCGTTGGAATTCATATCTGCCGTGCATGAAATTAAGCCCTGGCTTTCCCTAATACACTGAATTTTCCACAGCGCTCATCAATTGTGGGTGTAATGAGAATATCTTACTGAAGAAGCCATGAAGATTATTATTTAGAAACTGGCAGGCACATTTTTGCATGATTATAATTATAAAGGCTGAGTGCATTACTGTTACCCAAGGTAAGGGAAAGAATTGGCTGATTGTTTGCATTTGCATTTCATCTATAGAGAAAAGGAGGTTTTCCCTGAGCAACATGAGAAAATAGTTTTAATAATCCTTATGAATATGGAAATGATGACATATGCCCTAATCGTTAATATGCTAATCAGTGACATTTAACAGACACATTTATGCATTCCTTTTGTCAATTGTGTTTTTCGTCTTGTTTTGTAATGAATTTTGCATCTCTGTGCGAGGAACTGTATAATTGGATGAATGACACGGCAACTGATAACGAAGTCATTAGACCAATAAGTAAACAGTTTCTAAACAACTGTCCAAGCATCCTCAAGCCCTTGAGCTATTGTAATAATAATAAATATTTATTGTGCTTTTTATTACCACTGACTGGTCAACTCTTCAGGGCTTTAAAGGAAAACCTTGACTCTCTTCGGAGCATCTTTCCCATTGAAAAGCAGGACGAGAACAACACAGCAGGAGCCCACTGATTGGACGGCTCAGCCTAAGAGTCGTACAGAGCTGTCTAATCAAACGGCAGCCACATCAGAGAACCTCAATATCCCTCACAAAGAGATCTGTCAGCCTATGAGTGGGTGTTTGGAGGAGCGGTGCTGCATTTGAACACATACCTGTGCAAACCAGTCCGTCGTGTTTGTCACACTCCCTGTCGTCGCACTCGCAGAATTCCCCTGAAATGTACCACTCCTGTGGTGAGCAGATACAGCGACCACAGTGACAAGAACCTGCAAGAACAAATTAGCCTTCAGTCACACAACGATTGGAGATCCATTAGTCTTCCCTTATTCTCCTGTGCTATTTCACGTGAGGGTTAGCCTGTGATACAGTTCCTAAATTGGAATTTAAATAGGGTAAATTGTTTTTCTAAATGTGTGAAACAGCTGTTGTTTACAAGGTCCAATTTCATGCTCCTCCTGAGTCAGTAACAGACCAATATACAAGCTAGGCCAGTCAATTGGCCGATATTTGGCCATTTGGAAATAATCTGCATTGGTCGATAATACAGGTGCACCATTAATACAATTTAAGTAAATGCTGATAAGCCAATAATTAATTTCAAGTTTTGGACAATTACAGATAAAATGTCATATCAGGGTTTGTACCGTCATGAAAAACCTGGAAAAGTTTAAAGAAGAAGGAAGAATAAAAAAAAAAGCAATTTCCAGGCTTGGAAGATTCACAAATGCAAGATTTTTGCTCGCGTTCCGAGGCGGTTCACATTGTCACTTGCCTAATAAGGCCAGTGTTGCATCATCACGAAATGTTACCGCTTACACGTCTTTTTAAACCATTCGCTACTTGCGCTCTCTCGGAAGGACTTTTTCCGTGTGCTCACAGTCACATTCAAAGCGCGCGCATAAATCCACTCACTAGTACCAATTTTTTTTTGTTGCACTTAAACATCCAAATACACACAAAATGATGTCACAATGGCCATCTTGGCGAGTATTCATGTAAATAAAGTCGGTTGAACGTGAACGTAAACAGTTGAGAGTGAAAACGTATCAGTATATTGGATCAGTGCACTCGCTCTTTAAGTGATTAATGTTAACAACAAAAGACAAAAAGAAAAATCACTCACTGCTCTTGACTCAATGACAATTATAACTTTTATTATAAGGTGAATTTATTGTTTTTAATTTACAGTTTATCCAATTTCTGTACCTGAATACTACCGTTAGACCTAACTGAAAAAACCCTTCATTTGTATCTTTATTCTATTGTATTTATTTGTACTATTGCATTTAATTTATTTGTTCTTATTTTTACTGTTAACAAATTCCATTCAAAATGAAATTCAGGCCCTGAGTTGAATTATGTCAGTTAAACAAATACAGGGGCATTCAGTCATGTCTCTGCACATCTGGCACAGTCGCAGATTGTATTATTAAAATAAATAGCAAGCAAACAAATAGCATTAATAGTCATTAATTTTAGTTAAGATATGCTATGATAAATTTGAACATCGATTATATTCTTATTTTACATGTATACATAGACTTTCATGGAACATTATTATCTTGAGTATGAAGGTCATGCATATTACCCTAGTGAAAAATAAATATACCAAAATGTATTTTAAATATGTATTTTTATATTAAGTATACTACAAATACAATTACATATTTATGTACTTAATATGAATACCCTGCAATTGTACTTTTGGCATACTAAATTGGTATACTTAAAGTCTTCTAAATTGGAACAACTAATTTTGTATTTAATACACATTAGTTATCCAGAAATAGTGCTGAGGTCCAACTAAAGATATACTTAAGTATATTTGACTGTGCTAAAGTAGAACTATTGCAAGTATACTTTAGGGACACTTTAAAAATCTTGTATTTAAAGAATGATATTATACAGTGATCATGCTATCCTTACTAATAGTGATATTAAAACACATTTTAGGCTTAATATTAAGAAATGTGCATTGTGTAATAAAGTACCCCAAATAAAGTTTAATTTTAATATTTATTTCAGTAAGTCAAGTGACATGTCAGTAAATATGTTAATGGGTTTGTAGTATGAAATAAATCTATTTTAAATACATTTTGGTATAGGTTTTTTCACTAGGGTTTGCCTCAAAAGTCATTTTGCATTCAAATGTATTGGTAAAATGTGTATACGAACCCTGTATATTATAAATTTGATTTGTGAAAATGTATTAAATTTGAGTATGTAGAATTTTGCTGTACATTTAAAAAAATAAAAAATATTGACACACGAGACATCTTTTGGTCAGTCTGCTTTTTTTACAAAGGGGCCAAAACTCTGAAATGCTTTACCTACTAATTTAAAACTAGACTAATGGCAATGCTTTTTACAGAGCACTTAAACAATGGTTAAAAACAAAACAACAGTGCTCGCATGAATAGCATGAAAATATATTATTCTTTTTTTCTCTCTCTCTTTTTGTAATTTTATGGTATTTTTTTATTTTTGTTTTACCCTTTCTAAAAAGCCTTCCGTGGACCGGTGTTGAAAATTAGCATGTGTGCTAAAACACTTAAGCAAATGCATATGGTTCGTCCAGTGTAATTGTTATGTCCATGTCAAATGAATCTAATAAATAAATACATAAACAGTTATGGTGGAAATATGCATCCCTAGTTGATAACCTTGTCTGCTTGGCCGATTAACAGGCCAAGTGTTATCTCCCTCTTTGAGTGAACATTTTGTAAAATAAGTGCTAATTTAATTTCATTATTTGTGTGGGCATTGCATTTGCATTTAGTGACCACACAGGGTTACGTTTCCCCAGTGCATCATAAGCCTAAGTATTGTTGGTCTCTAGATGTTAGTCAACATGACTGCACAAAATGGGATTCTCATATTACACATAGGATCCAGGAAACTGCATAACATGGTCTGTCTGTAACAGCTGTTTCTGTACTTCACAAACACGATACGGTAAAAGTTAGAAAGCTGGAAAAGAACATTCCATGCATGTAGTTTACCATCAGTCTTTTCAATCAAAGAGTAGACAGCTCACCAGACAGTACATCTCTTGTCATCTACCACAGTATTATTCTACTGGGAGGAACAACAAGCAGCCCACATATTCACCTATACCCATGGATCCCATTTAATTCTTCAATGTTTCATTCTTAATTATGCTGATGCTGTTATGACAAGCAGAACAACTCTCCTGCTGATTGCCAAGCATTAATTTGAGAAAAGATCTGGGAGGAATTTCTTATTTTCAGGCAATCAACAGCAAACAAATAGTGTTCCGTCATCAGCTCCAACAAACCCTATATATAAAGCGTATTAGTGTCACTTCATATGTTCAGAGATAGGCGATAAATACTCCTATGTGTCATGTAAAAAATTTATTTAGCTTTATTGTTTTGTTTTTTCCAGGATTCTGACAGGTCACATACAGACACTGAAAAGGGCCTCTTATTAAAGTGTAAAACTTAAAGCGCTGCTTTCAGTGTCTTGTGTGGTTTTCAAGAGCAAGTGTTTAGGTTGGAAGAGCAAATTAATATGTTCAAATTTCTGTCAGACAGTCAACAAACATGTTTCCAGAATAGACGGGAACCATGGCCTAGCGGTTTGCGCACATGCTCCAGACATGGTGAGCTTTTTTATAATTGTAGGAGATTTTAGTTTCAATACATTTCCAGAGTGTTCATTTTATATAGTACACTGTCAGAAAAAAAGGTACATTGCTGTCACTGGCGGTACCCTAAGGTACAAAACCTAAGGTACTAATATGTACCTTTAAGGTTCTAATACGCACTCTTAAAGTACTGATATGTACCTTTTAAGGTACTAATATGTACCATTTAGGGGTAAGTAAAGTACAAAGATGTACCTTTTCACTTTTGTACCTTAGGGTACCGCCCCAGTGACAGCACTGTACCTTTATTTCTGAGAGTGTAGCTTGTTTTTTTTTCTCTTTTGGCGACAATGTGCTTAAAAATGAATGCCCTTTATTGCTCTTATGGAGATGCAATCTCATTCCCTCTCTCTCACCAATAATCTCTGTCTCTATCAACTAAATGTGGCACCATCCCTCCCCAAAAACAATTGATTGGTGGAAATAGTTGTGTTTGCTATTCACCTCATTAGAGAAGCATATGTGGGAAATCGATTTAATAGTTCAGTTTGTTCCCCAACAAACAAATGAGGGAACCCACTTTCATTTTTAAGAGATTATTTAAGGTGGCGCTCGAAGCATCGTCCCTCCTACCTTTTCCAGAGCACATGATGCCGTCGGCTGTCTCGCACAGGCTCTTGCTCTGCTCGTCCGTCATGTCACAGCTGCGGGGGAACTGGCAGTGCTTCCCAAACCATCCATCACTGCAGATACAGCGGCCACACGAGCAGAAGCCATGGCCTGGGGGAGACACACAACGCACACGTACGTGCGCGTACACACACAATCACTTTCTCTCCTTTACCAAAGAAAACCACCATTTGTATCTGCCAAAACAAAGCAACGGTCTGATTGATCCAGGCAAATATAATTGGTTCAAACAGACAGGGATTCGTTTCCAGACTGGCTAATGGTGTTGCGGTAGCTATACGGCTCTTATCACTTATGGACCCTGTGGGATGAAACATTCTTTAGCTTCTCGGATCGCTTTGGGCGAGTCGCCGTTTCAGTGTTTGTAACGAGCTAACTATCTAAACTGTCAAATCCTTTGTTTCAGCTGGCGTGAAAAAAAATACTACTATCTATAGCCTAGATCTTGATTTAATCTTGACTTAGATTAGAGCAGGGGTTTTCAAGATTTTAGATGCCATGGACCCCTAAATATGATCATCCTTGTGCAAGGGACCCCCATCCTTAAATTTAAAAGGCACCTATATTGTTTCTTGTTTAGACACCCAATCATATTAATAAGGTCAAAATATTATATGAAAAATATTGATTCCATTAACTTTTTATATTTTTCAACTCAAATAGTACTGTACTGTTTATATGTACTGTATATATTTATTCACTGATTTATACATTCTGCCCCTTAGTGATATTAGAAAACATGGGATTAGTTTCCATTGTTATGCTGAAGATACTTATATATTTCCCTAACGCCTAAATAATTAATTAGTTTGAGTAGAGCCAACTCAAATTAAACAAATTAGTTCAATCAAATCATCTTTTATGAGTATTTAGAACTTTCTTTTTCTTTTGAGTTCACAAAACTGACATTTTAAGTCATCTGAATTGTTTCATCGTTTTGAGTTTTATGAACTTGTTTCTTTTCATTTAGACAAACTTAAATGGGTTACTCATTCAGCTAGTGCTATGCTAATGCTATCAAAGCATTGTGTTACCAATTAGCAAAGTAGCATGTATTGAATTAGCTAAAGCTATTAAATTAGTTAAAGCTACCCAAGTTTCCACTATTAAAAGTATTTCAGTTGATAATTTTAATTTAAATGTATGAATTTGCTTACTTAAATATTTGAAGTTAAGAGCAATTAAAATGTATGAGTACAAAATAAAAATCTGCAAGTTCAGCTACTTAAACTTTACATTTCTGAACTTAAAAATTTGATAACTGATTGCCTCAATTTATTTGGGTTTACAGTGAAGACCAGATGAAACTTCTAAATTAAGTTAGCAGAGTGTGTTAAGTTAAATTTGGATAAGACAGAAATATACTTATTGGACCAAAAACCTGTACACAGAAGTTCTTAGAATACAATTTCCATCTAAAAGGATGTACTGTTACTGTTGCATCCTCTACAGTTAAAGATCTGAGTGATTATAGACAGCAACAAAACAGCTGCTAAGCTAAGGAACATGCTTTTTTTTTCTGATGTAGAAAATCTATTCATGACCTCTAGACTGGATTACTGTTGTCCTGCATCCTCAATAAACAAGCTACAGTCAGTCTAAAATGCATCTGCTAGATTTCTTTCCAGGTCAAGACAATATGATCATATAACCCCAATTTTATCATCTCTAAACTGATTACCTATTAAGTTCCTCATTAACTATAAAATATTGCTACTTACTTATAAGGCCCTAAATGGTTCAGCTCCTGTGTATATAATTGATCTTTTACCCTCTACTCTCTATACAATCCAACACGCTCTATAAGGTCACAGAACTCAAGACTTTTGGTAGTCCACTAAAAGAGGGAGAGCGTTTTCACAATTAGCTCCTACACTCTGGACTCGGGCCTCCTACGTTCGGGCCTCAGACTCACTCTCCCAGTTTAAATATAGATTAAAGATACATCTCTTAAGCCAAGCAGTCACATAATGCATCTCATAACCTTGTACTCTAGTTATATCAGATCAGATGCACATGACTATCTTTTGTTTAAAATATTATGAGCAGCAGCTATGTTAATTATTCTCCATTTGCTTTTCTGTTTCAACCTCAGAATGCCCATTTTAGGCTGATTGTTTTTGCTTAAATACATACCGTTAGCTATAACTGCATGATCTGTACAGTTTAGAATTGTACATTTCTGTGTGATAACTCTTAATTGTAATGTAGAAACATACATTTTCTGTAAAGCTGCTTTGAAATTATATAGAAGAGTAGGCAGACTGCGTAGGTCACCAACTACCAAGGGGTACCAGGGCGCCATCTCGCCTCCCCGGGTGCAACAAAGTGCCCTTTTTACAGTTTTTGACATGTGCATTAGTGGTAGGTATTTTCAACGACTCTCTCTGCAGGTTACATCGCCTGTTGGTGGCAACAAGTGACTGTCTTAGAATGAGTCATTCAGTCATTTATTTAGCCGATTCATTCTTAACACAGAATTGTTCAGGAACAAAATGAGAACGAGTCGCTGACTAATTCACTGAAGATTTGTTCAAAACCACCGATTCATTTAGGAACTCCACTACAGTGTGTTGCTCCACTTAGTTTGGATGTTCGTTGGCAAAAGAAAAACAAACAATTTGTAAGTACTGTAATGTAATTTACTCAATATGAACTTTGTGTTTACTGAACTGTAAAACAGTATCACACTTGCAGTCGTGTTTGTATCAGCAAAAAACTGTAGCCTATTCATACAGTAGGTGACGACAGGTAAACAAGCCTGCATGCATTAGTACTCCAACCACTTTATGTTAATAAGTTTTCAACATGTTTATAGCTATTTAACTAATAACACACATATCCCTAAGCTTTCCAGTGGTAAACAGTACTTGAGAGGACGTTCATGTCCAGTATTTAAAGGGATAATTCACACAAAAATAAAAATTCTGTCAACATTTACTCTCCCACAAGTTGTTACAAACCTGTATGAATTTTTTTTTTCTGTTGAACACAAAATAAAATATTTTGAAGAATGTTGGTAACCAAACCGTTAAAGGGGCCCATAGTATGAAGAAAAAAAAAGAAGTCAATGGGGCCCATCAACTGTTTGGTTACTGACATTCTTCAGCAGAAGAAAGAAATTCAAGTAATTTTCAATGTTCTCGTCACTTATGGACCGGGTTATTTGGCATTTACTTTGGGAGATTTGTGCATGGGCGTTATTTCACGTAGGCCGTAAGGAAAACGAAATGTTCACTGGAGCTGAACTGTGTTTTTTCTCTTAATCTTTAAAGAGCAGTTGGTGACTCACTGTGATACACGGAGCTATAGAATAACTCCCCCTCCCAACGACTTACTTACTTTCTGGAACAGTGCTTGGTAAAGAAAAAAAACGAGGGATTCCCCTAGACATCATCTGGCAAGGCAGAAATGTGCTCTAGATATTAAAACCAAACAAAAGGATGTGCCTCAGAATTAAAAGACAGACATTACTGAACAGTCTTTTCACTGCTCGGTATGTTTTCTGAATGTCTAACACATGTTATGCTGCCTTCACATGCTATCGTAATTATCGCAAATACGAGGTTCTTAGTTAAATTGATACTCAAGTTCCCGAGCTGGGTGTGCCATAAACTTTAAACATGGTGGAGGAAAGAACAATTGCTGATGTGACTGGTGTTCTTTTTAGTTTTCACAATAGCTACATGCATTGTCTTGTCTCTAAAGTATATTGCATATTTACATATATGAATATTCATATAAATCATATTGTATGTTTTATACACAGTGAAAATAGCCTATATTTGACCGAAATTAGCGTAGTGAATGTATAGCCTATATGGTCAATGAACGGAACGCTAAATATAATTTTGGCTTTAACAAGATTTTCTTAATAGATGGGCAAGAATAAACTTGCCTATTTATGGCAAGTTATAGTGTCCTCTATGATTTTTTCCAGCTAACAATATTTGGTTCCCAGAACGTTCTTTTTTAAGGTTTGTTTTTGGTTAGCCAGGAAAGTTTTCTTAACGGGAATAGAATGTTTGTTTTTGATTTGTAGAATGTTATTCTAATGTTATTTTAACGTTCCCCTAACGTTATTCTATCATTTCCAGAACGTTTTTTTAAGGTTCGTTTTGGTTAGCCAGGAAAGTTTTCTTAATGGAAATAGAATGTTAGTTTTTGATTTGTAAAACGTTATTCTAACATTCCCAGAATGGTCCCCTAATCTCTGTATCATTACACTCTAAAAAAATCCTGGGTTAAAAACAACCCAAGTTGGGTTGAAAATGGACTAATCGAGCGATTGGGTTGTTCTGACCCAGTAAATGGGTTGTTTTAACCTAGCGGTTAGGTTAAATGTTTGCTTAAAACAACCCAATCGCTGGGTTAGTCCATTTTCAACCCAACTTGGGTTGTTTTTAACCCAGCTGTACATCAGTGATCATATGTATGACGCCTATAATCAGTATTAAACAAACCAATATATATTATTTTTATTTATTGTTTAATTAATAAAAATAATCTGAGCAATCATATGAAAGATTAAATAAGACTAAAGTTGTCCATTTAATATTTAAGATTTAGGCTGCTATTCAGTAACCAGGTACCCAGATTTTACATTTTACATAGCACCAAATAACAATATATATATGTGTGTGTGTGTGTGTGTGTGTGTGTGTGTGTGTGTGTGTGTTTCATTTTGTTCAAGGTGATTTTAAACAGTTTGAAACACCAAATCAAAGTAGGAAGGAAAGTACCCAACTCAATATTTTAATTACAGTTGAGAGGATGTGCAAAGTGGCAAAAGGATGTGCAAAGTGGCAAAATGGCGCCGCCGTGTTCGGTCGCCGTTCAGGTCGCTCCGCGAAGACTGTGCTTTTATTTACTATTTTACTTTCTTTTACTCTCAATTTTTACAAACTTATCAACTGCATTGATCTACTATGACAGCAAAACTCTTTTGGACATTGGTTACCTCTACACTGGACTGTTTCAGGACACTTTCACCGATACTCTGTGGCCATCTGAGATTCTTCGGAACGCCGAGTTGAACAATGGACAGACGGGTCAACGGTGAAGAATCAAGAAACACCGCGGGAAACGCGCTGGTATCCGAAACAGACTGAGGAAAAGGGCATTCAGCCCTCCCCTCCCGAGCATTCTTCTAGCAAATGTTCAATCCTTGGAGAATAAGATGGACGATCTTAGAGCCAGGATAAGTTTTCAACGGGACATGAGAGACTGTAACATCCTTTGTTTGTCCGAAACATGGCTCACGCCCGCGGTCCCGGACACAGCTGTGACGCCATCGGAGAACTTCTCTGTTTTTCGGATGGACAGAACAGCCGAGGCCGGTAAATCCAAAGGCGGTGGAGTATGCTTCATGGTCAACAAGAAATGGTGCGATCCCAGGAACATCACCATTCTCTCGCGGTCCTGCTCGCCTCATCTGGAACATTTAACAATCATTTGCCGCCCATTCTATCTGCCGAGGGAGTTTTCTGCGGTCGTCGCGACTGCTGTTTACATTCCACTGCAGGCAGACACAGGGCTGGCTTTATCTGGCCTTCATGATGTTGCCAGCGGCGTCATAAACAAACACCCCGACAATTTCAACAAAGCAAACCTAAAGAAAGTCCTGCCAAACTTTCACCAGCACGTCTCCTGTCCTACACGAGGAGCAAACACGCTGGATCATTGCTACTCTCCGTTTAAGAACACCTATAAAGCGCGGTCACTTCCAGCGGATCGGATCATGCCGCCATTTTCCTCACACCTGAATACAAACAAAAGCTCGTTCAGGAACCCCCGGTGAGGCGGGAAGTTAAGCGTTGGTCACCCCACTCAGAGACCGCGCTACAGGCAGCTCTGGACGATGTGGATTGGGACATGTTCCGGGCGAGTTCAGCTGACGTGAGCGAGTTCACGGATGTGGCGCTTTGCTTCATCAACACGCTTACAGAGCAAGCCACGCAAACAATAACAATAACGTCCTTCTCAAATCAGAAACCGTGGGTGGACAATTCAATCCGTGCTGCAGTGAACACACGCACTGCCGCTTACAACGCCGGTCTCCTAACGGGGAATATGACTCAATACAGATCGTCCTGCTATGCTCTCAGACGCGCAGTTAAAGCCGCAAAACTCTGTTACAAAGACCGAGTGGAGTCTCATTTCCAACTCAACGACTCGCGGCACATGTGGCAAGGTCTGGGGTCCATCTGCTCTTTTGGATCTAAATCCTCTGCAGAGGTGAGCACTGATCCGTTACTTGTGAATGAGTTAAACTCTTTCTACGCGTGCTTTGACTGTAACCGCGGCAACGCGACTCCGCCAAGTGGTGCGTTAGAGGAAATTACTCAGAGCAGCAACAACCACGTGATCTCTGTCTCGGAGGATGAAGTTTGGAGGGCACTCAAGCGTGTGGACGTCAGGAAAGCTGCTGGGCCAGATGGTATTTCAGGCCGTGTTCTGCGGTCCTGTGCTGATCAGCTCGCCGGGTTGTTTACATCTATCTTTAATGAGTCCCTCGCTACATCTGTGGTCCCCACCTCCTTCAAAAAATCCACCATCATCCCTGTCCCTAAGAACAGTAAACCCTCTTGCCTAAATGACTACCGTCCAGTGGCTCTCACGTCTATAGTCATGAAGGTCTTTGAGAGACTCATTAAAAACACCATTTGCACCTTCATTCCTGACACTTTGGACCCTCTTCAGTTTGCCTATCATCCCAAAAGAGCGACTGAAGATGCCATCTCTCATGTCCTCCACTCCTCCCTCACTCACATCGACAGCAAAAGTGGGAACTACGTAAGGCTGCTATTTATTGACTATAGCTCAGCCTTTAACACCATAGTTCCCATCAAGCTAACCTCCAAACTCCTGGATCTCGGCCTGAATCCTTCTCTCTGCCACTGGATTGAGGACTTCCTCACTGGCAGGCCTCAGGTGGTGAGAATAGGCCAGTCCACCTCCACCTCCATCTCCCTGAGTGTGGGAGCTCCACAGGGCTGTGTCCTGAGTCCCCTGCTCTACTCGCTCTACACGCATGACTGTTTGTCCACACACAGCTCCACCTCTATCATCAAATTTGCTGATGATACTGTTGTCCTGGGCCTCATTTCCTAGAACATCCATTCCATTTCCAACATCATGGTGCCAGGACAACTGTCTCTCTCTGAATGTTGGCAAGACCAAAGAAATGATTGTGGACTTCAGGAAGAGACAGCAACAGACATACTCCCCCCTCATGATCAGCGGGTCACCAGTAGAGAGAGTGAGCAGCTTCAAGTACCTGGGTGTAAACATCTCCGAGGACCTGACCTGGACTGCTCACATTCAGACGCAGGTGAAAAAAGCCAGGCAAAGACTGTACCACCTGCGCCAGCTGAGGAAATTCAGGGTTTCACCAGCTATCCTGAAAACCTTCTATTTAGGGGCGATAGAAAGTGTACTAACTCAGTGCATCACAGCGTGGTATGGGAACAGCACCAGTCATGACCGCAAAGCCCTGCAAAGAGTCGCGGCGCTTATCCGAGCGTATCTCAGGGTCAGCTCTCCCGTCTCTGCAGGACGTCTACACCAAACGCTGCAAAGGCAGAGCTACTAAAATCATCAAGGACTCTAATCACCCTGCAAACCCTCATTTCACGCTGCTGCCATCTGGTAGCGCTTCCGTAGCCTGATGGCCAAAACTGAGAGACTCAGGAGGAGCTTCTTCCCCAGGCCATCAGACTCCTGAACTCAGTCACTTAACATCACGTGACTTCACTTCAGGATAAACATCGATACACTGACATTGCACTGCACTTTCTGTTCTCGTTGTTACTGTGTAACAACCTGTTATAAACCTGTTTGCACATTATACTCTTTATACATTTGTTAACCACATATTTATAAGTCTACAGTTTACTCACTGCACAGTCTACTTCAATTATTTTATTCCACTTCTTTATTCTTATTTTTTTACTTATTTTCTTCTACTTGACTTGATTATTTATAATTCTACAGATATATATATATATATATATATATATATATATATATATATATATATATATATATATATATATATATATATATATATAGTTTTTTTATCCTATTTCTATTATAATTTCTTCCTTGTGGTTTTTTAACTGTGAATTTGCACTGTCAATGGAGTGGACCTGTTTACATTTCACTGCCGGTTGTATACTCTGTATATAACTGTGTATGTGACAAATAAAAATAAAACTCTTGAAACTCTTGTACTTACATTGAGTTCTTATAAAATACTTATTTTGGAGGTTATAAAATGTCACAGTGATTAAATAAACAGAACAGGCGATGTTGTAGCCATTTCAAATAAATGGGTGGGGTGGCAATGTATTCCCATTGTACCTTATAATAACTGCAAGATAATATTTTTGCGTGTGGGTCTTTGTCTTCCTCTCTCTAACTGGTTTATTTTGTGGGTGTAGGTATACAGGTTTGAAGTTTGATGCACTCTTGGTAGAGCTACATGCTTGACTGCTTCAATCAGTCAGCCTACGAGAGCATTTAATTGCTTTGGTGAGTGGCACCCCAGTCCTTTCAATTAAAGCACACCTGCGATTCCCCATTATCCCGCCTGTAAATGCAATTCGAGAGTGGGCATGTTTGAATTCACGGTGCTTCTCACACCTATCTTTGGAAGGATATTTTCCAAAGAATGTAGCCTAGTCTTAAACTCTCAGGCAAGAGCCTCGTAAAATTATATAAATCCAGTCTGAAATATTGATGATCCTGCATTTCAGTAAAACACTTTCATGTTAATACAGCTGGAATGGCTTCTCAAGGGCTAAAGATCCTATGATAGGCAAGGCATATCTGAAGGCTGCCCTTCATTTGAACACCAATTCAGTCCTGCAGGACCATCTATGCAATTAGCTAAGATGAACGTTTCATCAGCGTGTGTGATGGCTGTCTCTCTGAGCTGAGAGCTGGAGGGATGGCGTGTTTCCACACTTCTCCTCTGTTAGCAGACTCTCATCTGTCTGACTGTGACTCGGGCAGTCACAGTCCCGAGCCCTATACATATTTAAACATCTCCTAGGGCTGGCCCACACAAGGGCAGCCGGCCGAGCTGTGGCGGCTGGTCGCTTAGTGACACGACACAATAAGCATTCAGAAAGCAGCCGCATTAAATCTGTATTCCCACCAAAAGAGGAGGAATGTCGTTCTTAATATACCGACGTGTACCACGGTTGAAAATGTTGTGCTCATCTATCATCGCATTTTTACAGGGTTTTCTCGAATGGCACTGCAATAGAATAGATAACAGTATGACAGATAAACATTTGTATTGGTGGCAGATTTTTATTATTTATTATTTATAAATAAATTATTTATTTACAGATAATTGGGAAAATTATGCTGTTTTTATTGATAGTGAAATTAAAACAGCTAAAACTACCTAAATCATATTAACCAGTCCTTTGTAACAGCATATTTTTCGAGTTAAAAGTTCAACATTGGCAAAATATGTCTGTGCTTTCTGTCCCATTATGATGACCTTCATCTACAATGCAAGAAAACATCCTGTGTGAACCCCCTCTAACGTGTGTCTGAGGGTTGTCACTTACAAACACTTGTAAATAGTTTGTAAGTGGAATATGCTTGTTATATTCAACAACACAAATGAATAAAAAATGACAAGTACATTTTTTGGTGATTTTACAAGCCGATTCCAAAAAAGTTGGGACACTGTACAAATTGTGAATAAAAAGGAATGCAATCATTTTCAAATCTCATAAACTTGTATTTTATTCACAATAGAATATAGATAACATATCAAATGTTGAAAGTGAGACATTTTGAAATGTCATGCCAAATAGTGGCTCATTTTGGATTTCATGAGAGTTACACATTCCAAAAAAGTTGGGACAGGTAGCAATAAGAGGCCGGAAAAGTTAAATGTACATATAAGGAACAGCTGGAGGATCAATTTGCAACTTATTAGGTCAATTGGCAACATGATTGGGTATAAAAAGAGCCTCTCAGAGTGGCAGTGTCTCTCAGAAGTCAAGATGGGCAGAGGATCACCAATTCCCCCAATGCTGCGGCCAAAAATAGTGGAGCAATATCAGAAAGGAGTTTCTCGGAGAAAAATTGCAAAGAGTTTGAAGTTATCATCATCTACAGTGCATAATATCATCCAAAGATTCAGAGAATCTGGAACAATCTCTGTGCGTAAGGGTCAAGGCTGGAAAATCATACTGGATGCCCGTGATCTTTGGGCCATTAGACGGCACTACATCACATACAGGAATGCTACTGTAATGGAAATCACAACATGGCCTCAGGAATACTTCCAGAAAACATTGTCGGTGAACACAATCCACCGTGCCATTCGCCGTTGCTGGCTAAAACTCTATAGGTCAAAAAAGAAGCCATATCTAAACATGATCCAGAAGCGCAGACGTTTTCTTTGGGCCAAGGCTCATTTAAAATGGACTGTGGCAAAGTGGAAAACTGTTCTGTGGTCAGACGAATTAAAATTTGAAGTTCTTTTCTGAAAACTGGGACGCCATGCCATCCGGACTAAGGAGGACAAGGACAACCCAAGTTGTTATCAGCGCTCAGTTCAGAAGCCTGTATCTCTGATGGTATGGGGTTGCATGAGTGCTTGTGGCATGGGCAGCTTACACATCTGGAAAGGCACCATCAATGCTGAAAGGTATATCCAAGTTCTAGAACAACATACACTCACCTAAAGGATTATTAGGAACACCATACTAATACTGTGTTTGACCCCCTTTCGCCTTCAGAACTGCCTTAATTCTATGTGGCATTGATTCAACAAGGTGCTGAAAGCATTCTTTAGAAATGTTGGCCCATATTGATAGGATAGCATCTTGCAGTTGATGGAGATTTGTGGGATGCACATCCAGGGCACGAAGCTCCCGTTCCACCACATCCCAAAGATGCTCTATTGGGTTGAGATCTGGTGACTGTGGGGGCCATTTTAGTACAGTGAACTCATTGTCATGTTCAAGAAACCAATTTGAAATGATTCGAGCTTTGTGACATGGTGCATTATCCTGCTGGAAGTAGCCATCAGAGAATGGGTACATGGTGGTCATAAAGGGATGGACATGGTCAGAAACAATGCTCAGGTAGGCCGTGGCATTTAAACAATGCCCAATTGGCACTAAGGGGCCTAAAGTGTGCCAAGAAAACATCCCCCACACCATTACACCACCACCACCAGCCTGCACAGTGGTAACAAAGCATGATGGATCCATGTTCTCCTTCTGTTTACGCCAAATTCTGAGTCTACCATCTGAATGTCTCAACAGAAATCGAGACTCATCAGACCAGGCAACATTTTTCCAGTCTTCAACTGTCCAATTTTGGTGAGCTCGTGCAAATTGTAGCCTCTTTTTCTGATTCGTAGTGGAGATGAGTGGTACCCGGTGGGGTCTTCTGCTGTTGTAGCCCATCCGCCTCAAGGTTGTGCGTGCTGTGGCTTCACAAATGCTTTGTTGCATACCTTGGTTGTAACAAGTGGTTATTTCAGTCAATGTTGCTCTTCTATCAGCTTGAATCAGTCGGCCCATTGTCCTCTGACCTCTAGCATCAACAAGGCATTTTCGCCCACAGGACTGCCGCATACTGGATGTTTTTCCCTTTTCACACCATTCTTTGTAAACCCTAGAACT
The DNA here is from genome assembly GCA_018749465.1 of Paracanthobrama guichenoti. Classification (NCBI taxonomy): domain Eukaryota; kingdom Metazoa; phylum Chordata; class Actinopteri; order Cypriniformes; family Gobionidae; genus Paracanthobrama; species Paracanthobrama guichenoti. Next base: position 13,237,527 of record CM031951.1, read on the forward strand.
GGTTGTGCGTGAAAATCCCAGTAACTGAGCAGATTGTGAAATACTCAGACCGGCCCGTCTGGCACCAACAACCATGCCACGCTCAAAATTGCTTAAATCACCTTTCTTTCCCATTCTGACATTCAGTTTGGAGTTCAGGAGATTGTCTTGACCAGGACCACACCCCTAAATGCATTGAAGCAACTGCCATGTGATTGGTTGATTAGATAATTGCATTAATGAGAAATTGAACAGGTGTTCCTAATAATCCTTTAGGTGAGTGTATGCTCCCATCCAGATGTCGTCTCTTTCAGGGAAGACCTTGCATTTTCCAACATGACAATGCCAGACCACATACTGCATCAATTACAACATCATGGCTGCGTAGAAGAAGGATCCGGGTACTGGATCCGGGATCCGGGTACCTGCAGTCCAGATCTTTCACCCATAGAAAACATTTGGCGCATCATAAAGAGGAAGATGCGACCTAAAGAAGACCTAAGACAGTTGAGCAACTCGAAGCCTGTATTAGACAAGAATGGGACAACATTCCCATAATGTTATAAAAAGTAGAGGGGATGCCACACAGTGGGAAACATGGCCTTGTCCCAACTTTTTTGAGATGTGTTGATGCCATAAAATTTTAAATCAACTTCTTTTTCCCTTAAAATTATAAATTTTCTCAGTTTAAACATTTGATATGTCATCTATGTTGTATTCTGAATAAAATATTGAAATTTGAAACTTTCAATATTCATTGCATTCTGTTTTTATTCATAATTTGTACAGTGTCCCAACTTTTTTGGAATCGGGTTTGTATATTATTATTATTATTATTATTATTAATAAATCTATATAGCACCTTTCCAAAGCTTGAACAGTCCCTGTGTGAAGGAATACGGTTAGTGTCAGTATTAGGATAGGGTTAAATGGACAGTTCACCCAAAAATGAAAGAAAAAGTCTTGTGTGATTCCAAACCAGTATTATTTAATTTCTTCTGTGGAAACAAAAGTTGCGAATTTTCTTACCTATTGTGACATATATCTAAATGAAACTGCTTCTCAAACAAGAAATGTTTAATTTTGTCCATCGGGAATTGATTGCATCGAAACAAAAATAACGACTTTATTTAACAATCTCTTCTCTTCCGTGCCAGTCTTAACTATTTTGTGTCAAGTGTTAGCACTGTATATGGCTGAAATCATAATAGCAGTAGTGGAAGTATAGAGAAGAAATCGAAAGCAATTAGTCTTTTTTAATCTTAAAGTGAAAGTCGTGGCAACAGATCTCAGCTATGTGGGCTCAAGGACAATGTTGTCTGGACAAGCGCTCATGAAACAGTCATATACATCATACACAGAAACAGACATGCTCAGGTGGAGACAATTATCTGGCTTAGTATTGCTTTTTATCCACTAGTGAAACTTATAGAATTTGTCAAATCTGTTTCTATGTCAGCAAATTCTAGGAATAAACAAGTCTGTAAATTATTTCCAGTGCCAATATTCCTGTGGTGCCTTCTTCTTAATAGCATTGACATTTTGACGTTCTATTTGCTTTTGAATAGCAGCTTGAGTCATGTAGATCACATGTACTGTACTTTTAAAATGTCAATTAAAAATGAAATGACTAAAGTGGTGAGCGTTTGGCCTCTGCAAAAACTTTGCCAAGTCAACACTCTGTGCCTAGATGCTTCAAACAAAAGTGCAAACTTCTCAGAGAAGTAGGATTAAATTTAAGGTGTTGATTAATCATTTTGGCAGGTTTTTAGAAGGGCTATTTTCTCCAAGAAGTACATCTTCATTTAAATGAGAAATAATTAACAGTAAAGAGATAAATCAAAACAAATATTCTAAAAATATGAGATGAAATAGCATGTAATACGAAACTCTTTCTAAAAGTAACAATGTCCAAAAGCAACACCAGTTAAAAAAAAAAGTTTCAGAGGATTTTTGATTTCCTTTAGCTCATTGCATTCTCATAGAGGACCTACAGTGTGGCAAAAATACATGTGACAAGTCGCTAATTACACTGATTCGCTAATTACACTGTTCGCCTGCCATGTATGCAACTGGTTTGCAGATTGGCCTAAATGGGTAAAACTGAAAGTTTGAGGATGGTTAACAACTCACCCTCACATCCAAATTCAAATATAGCTTCAAATATAGTTTTTTTAGTGCTCTGGAGGGAGGGTGGGATCTTATGCTTTCAAAGCTAGCTCGCTATTGTTAGCCTCTCTGAAAATTACCTACCCTACCTTTAAATAAAAGGTGCACCTCTGTGCCTGTACTGAACCAATCCATAATGTGTATGTTCTGAGAGCAGCCAGGAAAGGAGACTAATGCAGGGTAGATGCTCATTCTCTATTAATTACCTACTTGCCCTTGGCAGAACCGTATAACATGATTAGCTCCCTAGCGTTTATTATCAATATCCCTAAAGTCAGATGTAGCATGTAACATTCCATCATAATGCATAAAAATATAGACCTAATATGTCAATGCCCTTGGTGGATTGAATGATGTGTTGTTCAGTCAGATGGAGTCTTTATAGTTCAATGTTTAAACCCACAAGCTTGTACATGATCATGATTATAGAAAATGGAAAAACTCATACGTTGTGCTGAAACGAGGAGAGAGTTTAGCTGGAAGCCCCTATGATGGTGTAAAAATAAACAGCTTGGATCCACCAAAAGTAATTAAATAAAAAGAGCTACTAGAAAGAGAGCTTTAGAATTTCTTGCTGTGAACAACTTTATTATGCCTCTGCAGTTTGCAAGATTCGTTAAGTTATAAGCAATGGACCAAATACAAAAATGTATATATATATATATATATATATATATATATATATATATATATATATATATATATATATATATATATATATATATATATATATAGGCTATCCCATCTTAATTTGATTAATTTAGGAAAATATAGATACACAAAAATTTATTTTTAATAAATGTATCGCAGTTTACACAAAAATATTAAGCAGCACAACTGTTTCCAACATTGCTGATAAGAAGAAATATTTTTCAGCACCAAAACAGAATATTAGAATGATTTCTTAAGGATCTTGTTACACTGAAAACTGTATAGTAATGGCTGCCTAAAATTCAGCTTTGCCAACACTTGAATTAATTACATTTTAAAATATACTAAAATAGAAAATTAGTTGTTGCTGTATTTGTGATCAAATAAATGCAGCTTTGGTGAGCATTACTATGGTCAATTCCCATTCAGCTTTTTATAAGATTTTCATAGACCAGCACCATAGAGATATCAAACAATGGCACCATTATGGTTATCTGTCCTGCTGTGTGTGTTTGTGTGTTACCTCCACAGATCTCTTCGTTCAGGTCCTCACACTGCCTGTCGTCACACTCACAGTTCTTGCCGTGTATGCGTTTATCTCCGGGTGGGTGGCATATGCACTGGCCACACAAACACTCCCCTGAAACACACAAATACTCTGTGACTGGAAAGAAAGCAAAAACATGAGAATGAAACTCAATGCAATCCAACATGTGGCTATTTTTGCTATTTTATTATCAAGATATTGTATGAAGGTAGTTCAAATCTAAGTTTCACCTTGAATTTGGCTTATCAAGGTCAACTGAAAAACTCATTGCACTGAAAAGCACTGAGTGCCTCAGTCTATGCTTATCATAGAGCACATTAGTCTGCTAAAGTGGCACTGTCGTTGTTTGACATTGACAGCCGTTACAACTCCAGCTCCGTGCAGGCGAGGAGAACAACAAAGCAACGCCCTGTCTGACAACCTCTCAGCCTGCCAAGCAGATAAAAGCTGCGTGCTGCCGTTGCCACGGTAACTGGTGATGTCAAAACACTTTTCCTTTATCGATTAGCTTGAGTGACGTCATGTAGCCCATCCCTTAAGCTTGCATGTTAAGCCGCAAGAGTGTTCAAAGCATGGAAAAAAGCATTTAATGACTAACCACCTGTCTTATTTCTTTCATTTTCACTTCTCTAATAGCGTTATCCATCACTAGTACCAACTTATACAGAACTGTCAGCAACAAGTGGACATACTGACAAACTAAACTACTAAGCATAAACTGATTCTCAATACCTTTATACAGACAGAATGAAACACATGATGCACTAGACAGAGTAAGTATATCTTTTCCATATGCTTTCACAGTGGCTGGTGGCATTATGTGTGTGTAAATGGAGTAAGCAGCGCTGGCAGCTTCAGTGTGATTAATGGCTCCCTCGCTGATCATGTACTGCGCTTTGGTCCGAATCGAAACAATTAATTCCTTCACAATATTTGAGAGACAGCCATCCGGCAAGTTCAATTCTCTAGGGAGCCGTGCCTGTGCAGGTGCCAAGACAAAAGCCCAATTCCTCTAAATTGTTAAACATCATAATGGCTCAGCATCATCAATTTCCAATAATACGACCCCTAATTCATCTCTAAGAGTTACATTATTATAAATTTATGACCATGGTGCTTAAATCCTGAGATGGGCATTTAGAGTAAACGCTGTACAGGGAGCAGCACCAGCTGTTCTGTGTTAGATTGGGATTTCTATCATATTGTCATCTCTGTTAAGCAGTTTTCTGTAGATATTGGCTATGTCACAATTTACAGACTTCTACTAAACACTGCAATTCTGCATTGGAACAACTGACAATTGTGTGTTGACACCAAAGGCTCAAGGTTTCGTGGGTGATATTATAGCCAAAAAATATGCATACACTTAAAAATAAAAGTGCCAAAAGTTCTTCTTTTCACAGCGATACTATTAAAATAACTTATACTACAAGGCTGTTGAATGCTTGAATCTGATTATTTGACAAACGTTCTAAGATGTGCAATTATTGTCAGGGAAACGCACGGCTAAAGTACAAACCCGATTCCAAAAAAAGTTGGGACACTGTACAAATTGTGAATAAAAACAGAATGCAATGATGTGGAAGTTTCAAATTTCAATATTTTATTCAGAATACAACATAGATGACATATCAAATGTTTAAACTGAAAAAATGTATAATTTTAAGGGAAAAATAAGTTCACACACCATCAACACATCTCAAAAAAGTTGGGACAAGGCCATGTTTCCCACTGTGTGGCATCCCCTCTTCTTTTTATAACAGTCTCCAAACATCTGGAGACTGAGGAGACAAGTTGCTCAAGTTTAGGAATAGGAATGTTGTCCCATTCTTGTCTAATACAGGCTTTGAGTTGCTCATCTGTCTTAGGTCTTCTTTGTCACATCTTCCTCTTTATGATGCGCCAAATGTTTTCTATGGGTGAAAGATCTGGACTGCAGGCTGGCCATTTCAGTACCCGGATCCTTCTACGCAGCCATGATGTTGTAATTGATGCAGTGTGTGGTCTGGCATTGTCATGTTGAAAAATACAAGGTCTTCCCTGGAAGAGATGACATCTGGATGGGAGCATATGTTGTTCTAGAACTTGGATATACCTTTCAGCATTGATGGTGCCTTTCCAGATGTGTAAGCTGCCCATGCCACACGCACTCATGCAACCCCATACCATCAGAGATGCAGGCTTCTGAACTGAGCACTGATAACAACTTGGGTTGTCCTTGTCCTCTTTAGTCCGGATGACATGGTGTCCCAGTTTTCCAAAAAGAACTTCAAATTTTGATTCGTCTGACCACAGAACAGTTTTCCACTTTGCCACAGTCCATTTTAAATGAGCCTTGGCCTAGAGAAAACGTCTGCGCTTCTGGATCATGTTTAGATATGGCTTCTTTTTTGACCTATAGAGTTTTAGCCGGCAACGGCGAATGGCACGGTGGATTGTGTTCACCGTTTTCTGGAAGTATTCCTGAGCCCATGTTGTGATTTCCATTACAGTAGCATTCCTGTATGTGATGCAGTGCCGTCTAAGGGCCTGAAGATCACGGGCATCCAGTATGGTTTTCCGGCCTTGACCCTTACGCACAGAGATTGTTCCAGATTCTCTGAATCTTTGGATGATATTATGCACTGTAGATGATGATAACTTCAAAATCTTTGCAATTTTTCTCTGAGAAACTCCTTTCTGATATTGCTCCACTATTATTCGCCGCAGCATTGGGGGAATTGGTGATCCTCTGCCCATCTTGACTTCTGAGAGACACTGACACTCTGAGAGGCTCTTTTTATACCCAATCATGTTGCCAATTGACCTAATAAGTTGCAAATTGATCCTCCAGCTGTTCCTTATATGTACATTTAACTTTTGCGGCCTCTTATTGCTACCTGTCCCAACTTTTTTGGAATGTGTAGCTCTCATGAAATCCAAAATGAGCCAATATTTGGCATGACATTTCAAAATGTCTCACTTTCAACATTTGATATGTTATCTATATTCTATTGTGGATAAAATATAAGTTTATGAGATTTGTAAATTGTATTCCTTTTTTATTCACAATTTCTACAGTGTCCCAACTTTTTTGGAATCGGGTTTGTAGTTCCAGGCAGGTCTTGAACGCATTACAGTTCCATATCACCTCGCCAAATTATTTCAGTTATTTCAGAATACAACAGCAAAAAAACCAAAACCCACAATGTCACTGATCAAGAAAATAAATATAGTAAACAATAGGATAAAAAAGACAAATTATTTCCATGTTTTTTTGCCACAAAATTACATTTTATTGTCTACAGACTCAAATGCGCACACACTCTCACAGAAATGTGTTGTCAGCGTTGCTCTGATGATTTTATCAAAAAAATTGTTTAACAACTAAAAATCTACAACACTTTTCTCACTAGCGATGTAATAGCGGCTCTGTCCTTGGAGCAGATAAACTTAGTTTGGCTATTTGTAGAGACGCTGCTGACGAACACTGTTGAGAGACGCACAGACTCAGAGAATACACGCTCACGCTTAATACATGCTTGATAACTCTTTTTCTCTCTCTCTAATAACTGCAATAATAACTGCATTAGTCTGCTATCAATCTGATAGCCTCTGTTACTAGCTCTAAAATGACGTTTTGGAATTATCAACGGAGGCTTGGTTGTGATTAAATGCGTAAGAAATTTGTCCTACACACAAGAGCATTTTAAGGACAAATGTCTTGAAATACATCATCTGAAAAATGTTTTGAAGTGTGGTAACCATAGTATAAGTGGAATAAGTGGAATTATTGACGTTGAATTATTAGAAAAATAATGCGGCCATGACGCAAATCGTGTATTTTTCTAATAATTCAACGGTCGTCAATTATTCCTTACATGTTGAGTTCCCCAAAGAAGCTTTCATGAAACAATTCTAACTATTATAATAACGTCTCAGTTATGTATGTAACCCTCGTTTACTGAATGAGGGAACGGAGACATTACGACGATGGGATTCCAATACGATGGTCAAGCTCGACGTTACGTCGAAAAGGAACTATTTTCGAAAGGGAACTAGTTTTGAAAGGGAACTATTTTTCTTAGTGTGAAGAACTTTTAAATAATCTGAAGAACAGGGAAAAGAGTTCCTCAGATTGTTTAGAACCTTTTGTGCAATGAAAAGTTTCCATGGATGTTTAAGTTCCTTCATGGAACCATAGATGCCGGAAAAGAATAAAGATTATTTTTTATAATGTGTACTTAAGAAATCCACCTTTGAAATGCTTATTTTCAATGTAGGACACACTAATTCTAATCTCCTATACTATTTAGGACAAATGCGAATTGGGACACAGCCTTTTTGAAGTTATTCTTTGGCAAATCTGGAAAGACTGTTGATGATGTATGCCAAGACTGTATCACTCTTGTGCCACAAACTTGACAATGACAATCAGGCTTGTAAAGACACCAGTGTTTAGCTGCACAGACCACTGCCAGCTCTGACATTAAATGACAAGCGTGCTGGAGCCGTGCTGAGTGTATCCTGATGTGTCCTGTGAAGCATGAACCTGCCAAATACTGAGGTTCATGCAAATGAGACTTCTGGGGTGCTAAAGGGGGTGAGGAGGTTTCTTACTGTCTGCCTTTTAAAATGCAATTAAGGAATGTCAAGGGCAACAAAGAACCAGAGGTGGACCCTTTCACAGTAGGTTTTTAGATGCAAATGCAAGTAGGTGTGTATATATGAATATAAAATATAAATAGAAAAATTTAAAAACTGTACACTGCAGTTTATAATATAATATAATATAATATAATATAATATAATATAATATAATATAATATAATATAATATAATATAATATAATATAATAAATATATAAACAGATTCATTCAGGAACAAAACAAGCGACTGTCTTTTGGAACTTTTTTGTTCCGAGTTAGTCACTACATACAGCTTTCCACATTTTAAGAGGCATTAATATTTGATGTGTTCCTAATGCACCACTTCTCATCATTTGCTGATACTGAATATAGAGCAATCTGGGAAGAAAGACTAGCTTTACCACTTTTTCCTTTGCAATATTGTCAGACAATTTTGAAACATAGCATTTGGAAGCCTTTCAATCAGCACAGGAAATGAAAGGTCAGGGAGGACAGTATGAGTTGTGTTAAGATGTGACATTTAAAGGCATCTCGAGTCCACTTTTCAGATGCTGCCCACTAGCAGCCAAAAGGGCCGCCACAATGACACAGCACTGTGCATGCAACACATTCATAAACCAACAAATGCAATTCACTTATATAGCATATTTGTTTTGAAAATGCAATTTCTATAGCATAAGGCATGTTTGTACATTTGCATATATTTATATTCATTTATTTTTTGGTTGACTTAAAAGTTCAACCCACAATTCAACAGCATACATATACATACATATAAGCATATCCATACTAATTGGACACATTCAGAAAGTACATTCCCTCTCAATGCAGAACACCACTTGGTCCTTGTGCACCAGAGAAGGCCACCATTATTAAACTCAGAGGACGTGATTGCAATCAGCCCTAATTCTGCTGATTTGCTTTAAAAGATCGCTCATCACGCCAAGCAGTTCCTACAACACACTGGATATCAGTCAACATCTGCGTGGCAAATTAAGCCTCTTTTCCCTCTCATGTAAGACGGCTGGGAGTGTTGAATGATTGCTGCTGTGCATGTTTAATCAAGATGCATTCTTTGTATACGGGCTCTGCACGGTAATCTATAGAGTGCTTTAGTGAACTAATGAATAGTGTAAAAAAACGGCACTTAGTAACTTCCGTGCTATCAAAAAAAAAAAAAAAAAGTGCAATCAATCATTTGTTGCTTCTCAAATGCCGTGATATACAACCATACAGTAAATATCGTTCTGATATAATTTAAATGCCAAATGTTAGACCTAAAGATCATATACAATGGAACTGCTGACAAATTCACAAAAGTATCAACTTGGTTTTCCAGCCTCAGCAGAAACACTCTCAGAACAGGTGTTTCCTGGAGGATATTCCAGGCTTAAGAGAACGTGAAATCTTCCAGATTTTCTCTTTTCAGCGCCTCAACTCTTTGTTTCCTCTCAAAACCATTTACAAGCTCTTCTACTAAATCCTGCTTTATCTGTGTCCATTTGCTACAAGTTGCTGGCAGTGATGACCATCATTCTTAACTAGAAAAAATTGGCACATAAGTAAAAAGAATGAGGCAAGCCTGATTTAAGACATCAAGATATCCATTTTTAGACGGAGGCTTCATGAATCCCAAGCAAACCGCCATGTGGCATGGGAATCCCTCATATGGAGCTGCTCCATGGCACTGTGTAAATGTTGGATTGATTCAGCTGGAATGACAGTCCTTCTTAATTGTGGGAGTGAAATTCAGAATGGAGGAAACCTGGATAATTACCTGCTGTCAGGATAATGGATGCAGCAAGCAGACCTATAGCTCCAATCATGGGTGAAATTCTATGTAAACAGATATATAAATCATCATTTGCTGGCCACGTCTCATAGCACATGCTCACAGTACAGAGGGACAGTGAATCTATGGATTATTAATGCTAAACTGTAAAGCCTCAGGGTTCCATTCCAACTGTATTCAGGAAAATCTTTAAGATCCAGTGGATTCACACAAGGAGATCTATAATACGTGAAGAAAGCTATTTGTTAGCACTCACATTTATCTCAATGTCAGTTGCTTGGTTGGTGCAGGACCAATCTTGTAGAGGCTGGTCTTGGGCATTAAAATCCCATGCTGAAAATGAGCCCCACTCCAGTCCGGAAGTACACAGTTTTAACTTTTTAAATAGTAAATTGTACGTACGATTTAGCAATTTGAGGGAACGAATTAGCCTGCTAGTTTTCACTGCATGTCATGTGTGGGGCTCCGTAAGTTGCTGATATATGATGACCAAAAAGTATGATGAAATTCTGGTCGCTTGTAATGTAATCTTTATAAAATTATTATGGACTACTTATAAAATATATATATATCAGTTGACACTCTATAACTCCCAATAATACATCTTAGTAATATTTGAATGTTTAGTTTTATGATCAAAGCAGTGCAATTTAAATCGTGTGGGGCAAAACATACTGTAATGCAATACAATTATTATTGAGAGATGTACACATTAAAGTAAAGATTTTACAGTAAAAAGATATGTGTGCCACAACACGTTTTTGGAATTACACTAAAGGCCTTTTACTTACTACAAAAGCAAAAACCATAAATCAGATAACAGAAGGCATGTAGTATATTGTGTACAGCAGGTTTTTTGTTGTTGTTGATCATATTGATCATTTAGAAGTCTTTTAGAGATGTAGAAATTTGGGTATCAAATATAATATAGCAGGTTTTATAGGGTTAATCAGAATACATAGTGGTATACACTCACCTAAAGGATTATTAGGAACGCCTGTTCAATTTCTTATTAATGCAATTATCTAATCAACCAATCACATGGCAGTTGTTTTAATGCATTTAGGGGTGTGGTCCTGGTCAAGACAATCTCATGAACTCCAAACTGAATGTCAGAATGGGAAAGAAAGGTGATTTAAGCAATTTTGAGCGTGGCATGGTTGTTGGTGCCAGACGGGCCGGTCTGAGTATTTCACAATCTGCTCAGTTACTGGGATTTTCACGCACAACCATTTCTAGGGTTTACAAAGAATGGTGTGAAAAGGGAAAAACATCCAGTATGCGGCAGTCCTGTGGGCGAAAATGCCTTGTTGATGCTAGAGGTCAGAGGAGAATGGGCCAACTGATTCAAGCTGATAGAAGAGCAACTTTGACTGAAATAACCACTCGTTACAACCGAGTTATGCAGCAAAGCATTTGTGAAGCCACAACACGCACAACCTTGAGGCGGATGGGCTACAACAGCAGAAGACCCCACCGGGTACCACTCATCTCCACTATAAATAGGAAAAAGAGGCTACAATTTGCACAAGCTCACCAAAATTGGACAGTTGAAGACTGTTGCCTGGTCTGATGGGTCTCAATTTCTGTTGAGACATTCAGATGGTAGAGTCAGAATTTGATGTAAACAGAATGAGAACATGGATCCATCATGCCTTGTTACCACTGTGCAGGCTGGTGGTGGTGGTGTAATGGTGTGGGGGATGTTTTCTTGGCACACTTTAGGCCCTTTAGTGCCAATTGGGCATTGTTTAAATGCCACGGCCTACCCGAGTTTCTGACCATGTCCATCCCTTTATGACCACCATGTACCCATTCTCTGATGGCTACTTCCAGCAGGATAATGCACCATGTCACAAAGCTCGAATCATTTCAAATTGGTTTCTTGAACATGACAATGAGTTCACTGTACTAAAATGGCCCCCACAGTCACCAGATCTCAACCCAGAGCATCTTTGGGATGTGGTGGAACGGGAGCTTCGTGCCCTGGATGTGCATCCCACAAATCTCCATCAACTGCAAGATGCTATCCTATCAATATGGGCCAACATTTCTAAAGAATGCTTTCAGCACCTTGTTGAATCAATGCCACATAGAATTAAGGCAGTTCTGAAGGCGAAAGGGGGTCAAACACAGTATTAGTATGGTGTTCCTAATAATCCTAATAATCAATAAATGCTGCAATAAATTAAATAAACTGGCTTCCTTCCAGGAAATCTTTCATTTAAATTTTTTTTCTTTTTCTGCCAATTAATTATTGCGCTTGAGCACAATTTAACCCACCATTTGGTTGAAGCAGATTTTAGATGTTTTAATGAATTTTAGTGACTTTGTTACAATTTGATAATTTTCAACTTTTTTTATTAGAGAGACAGAACTCACATCCTACTTTCTATGTTCCTCTAAAGACCAGAAAAAACGTTTTTCACAGTGCCAAGATCCAAGCTAGAAATCCCTATGTGGACGTACTGTATCTTTTTATACACATGGTACTGAGGGGGTGGGTAGGTGGGGTGAGGGGAGAGAAAAAAAAAAAACTAATACAATGCATCTGGTTCACTAAAGGATTTGTTTCTAAGTTTCACCTCAAGACTTGCTGCCAGATTCAGTGTTATTTCAGGTGCTACAGAGGGAACATGCCGAGCTAAAGCCTTAAGGGATGAAACACAAAAGCTACTATGTATCTGATTTTTTTAGACTGCATTTCCACATTTTGTACGCCGCATGTAATCATCATTGACATTGTCTAAAACAAGACTAGCATTCAGTATTTACTGTACTGTAGCACTATAAAACAAACAGCTTGTGAACACTCCCAGTTATGTGTAGGCAACTCTTTTTCAACCCAGCCATTACAGCAAAAGTCATTTAATTTTTTACTTTTAAAATGAGAGTTATATTATCTGCTCTATGTCGCTAGAGTATAAAAGAGCACGGGGTTGGAAGTCCTTTAAAAAACAAGTGCACAGAACACAGGCTTCATTAAAGTTAAATTATCACCTCACTCAGAGAAACAGGACTATTATTATCGCTCTTCACTTTCTTATGCAGCGGGGAGCTATGGAAATAGCATTGTTTCGGAACAATCACACTAGTTCTGATTCATTTTTTCTTTCTCCAAAGACTCATGCAGAGACAGTATGTACAGACCAGTACCTGAAGCAAACTATAAGTTATCCATTACAAAAAGTACCATTGTAACCACATTCAAATGAGACTGTAATTCAGATGATTATGGCAATTTCCTTTAAAAACATATTAAATGTGTTTTTTATTAAATTGTTAGGTGCCTGCCAAATGCCACTGTTACTACAAATCATGTTACAACTATAAAACCATATCAAATTAATATGGGATCTCCTACAGTGCCAGAATCTTTCTATCATTTTGTTTTTATATTTTGTTTCATTTAAGTGGTGGCTATAAACTATTAGCCACTGGCTAATGCCAAATTACAAATTGTATTGCAGTGTCAATAACTGTAACTATGGCATTTTGGTGGAATATATATATATATATATATATATATATATATATATATATATATATATATATATATATATATATATATATATATATATATATATATATATATATATATATATATATATATATATATATATATATATATATACACAAATGTTTTGTCAGGTAACCTAACAATGTATTTCATCATCTAAATTATTTAAAAATGTATATTTAATATGACTGAATGAACCTGACTACAGTACATTAGGCTACATTAACAAAAGTCATTTTAATCAAGTACAGATCAAGTACAAATGTGACCCTGGACCACAAAACCAGCCATTAGTCGCACAGGTATATTTGTGGCAATAATGTTGTATGGGTCAAAATGATAAATTTTTCTTTTATGCCCAAAATCATTAGGATATTAAGTAAAGCTCATGCTCCATGAAGATATTTTGTAAATTTCCTTCTATAAATATATATACGAAATGTATTATTAGTAGTAATATGCTTTGCTAAGTAAGGACTTAATTTGGACAACTTTGGTGATTTTCTCAATATTTAGATTTCTTTTGCAAACTCAGATTCCAGATTTTCAAATAGTCGTATCTCGGCCAAATATCATATCCTAAAAAACCATGCATCAATGGAAAACTTATTTATTCAGCTTTCGTGTGATGTATAAATCTCAATTTTAAAAAATTGACCCTTATGGTTTTGTGGTCCAGGGTCATAAATAGCTTCTTTTTAAAGTGTGGTTTACCATAGCAAATGTTTTGAAATGTAATAATCTGAATAAATCAAAGAAACAATTCATCCAAAGAAGTACAAATCAATGACTCACATGGCACTATCAAAATCCATTCTTTGTCTTGTGTATTCAGACATCATCCTGCATCTGTTTTGACTGTTTGTGTTGTTTCTGGGTTTAGCAGTAAACTACCACAGAGACATGTTTGATCTCTTATAATCATTGCTGAAACAGTTTCGAATTAAACAGCAGGCTCAAAGAATGACGCCTACAGCCACAACATTATTTATGTAACAACATGTTTCATTCAAAACTGTCCATTAAGACTGCCATGCTAAATGACGGTACTGCTAATTTTAGCATTGATCTTTCCGCTCAAGCTTTGCATCATGCCATGCTGAAGCGACTAATCGGAGAGTCGAAAATTACACACTTCACCTTTAAGAGTCCTCTGGCCTACCGTGCGACCAACAAATGTAACACCTCGGATCTGTGAAACGCTGCTGGCGGAACCCACTTTGGCACAGATGAATAGACACTAGACTTAATTACCTCTGCCAAAGCAGGGCAGGCTGGAGGTTCCCCGACACTTCTTCTGACTGGCTTCCACAGACAGCGAACAGGAGAGAGGATGATCGCATTTCTTTCCAGCCCAACCTTCCTTACAGTCGCACCTGCCACAGTTACACTGGCCGTGACCTTCAAACAGACACATAGCAGGATTTAGAGTCCTCTAATGGATGAACGATCGACTGAAGCTCTGCCTGAAGCTGCCCTAGATACAGGCAAAGATTTTACATTGATGGTGTATGTGTGTTGGTTTATGGATTTGAAGTTAAAGGGCACAGTTCACAGGTCTGGCAGACCATGAATGTAAAAATGAATGGTAAACACGGTCCTATGAGGCAAACATAAGATTGAAGCGAGCCTTGCATATGGCTGCAGAGTTATTCCTCAATCCTCAGCATTAGAAACAGATGTTGAAATGTTTCTGAACTGCGTCTGTTGTTCTTCAGCTCAGTATAATCTACATGGCCTGTGTTTATGCAAGATCCCATATAGGTGGAGTCAACGGATATCGAACAGTTCCACCCTGTCCTCTTTTTCAGCAACGTCAGTGTTTTCACTGCTGGATTTTGGAATGTGAACCATTTCCTTTTGAGGGGGTTTGATGAAACCAAAACTGACAATTTCAACCTCTTTTCTTGAGAAACACACTGCCAGAGTGACATGTGGAATACAAGTTTAATATATACAACACAAATGTGGTAATAAGAAAGAGAAGTTTGACAGAAATGTTTCAACTAGTGCTTCACCTGAACAGAAATCATCCGAGTATCTGTCGTACATGGCATGGCAGCTTCTCTCGTCACACTCGCAGTTATCTCCATGGATGTCACCCCAGTCTCCTGAGGGATCCACATCATAGCAGGTGCACTCGCCACACACACATGTACCTACAAAGACAGGGTGAAATTATAGTAAAGTATGGTAAAACTCCTGAAAGTCAAACCAAGCTGTTTCGTATAGTCAAATGAACATTCATTCACGCAGTCAAACATTGGCAATCATATTTGCTAACAGGTGTGACTCTTGAATTCTGTTCATATAATGGTCAGGAGCTTGAAAATCTCAATGAATTATAGTAAATATAAAAATCGATCACAACTGATGCAACCTTATTTATTACACTTTTTTACTCTCAAATCTTTCATACAAGCTTTTCTTGTATGAAACATATCTAATTCAAAAATTTGGTAAGATTTTATGATGTTTTTGAAAGAAGTCTCATGTGCTTACCAAGGCATTGTTTATTTAATCAAAAATACAGTAAAACAATAATATTGTGAATTATTATTATGATTTAAAATGACTATGTTCTATTTGAATATATTTTAAAATGTTATTTATTCCTGTGATGACAAAGCTGAATTTTCAGTATCATTGGTTAGTTGTAACACGCATGGTTTAAAGCTTTCCACACATGCCAGGATGACGAAACTGTGCATTTACTAGTTGCCATATCAACATTACTTAGAGAAAAATTGCACCAAAATTAAGAAATCTTTGGAAGATATCACTGAACATTTATTTAATGTTTGTTGTCAAACTCAAAAATGTGTATATTTTTAATGATAAAAAATGCCATTATTTTATTTTTTGAAAATTAATAATTGTATTTTATTGACAAAATATTTTAGTTTGTCTTGGATATTTTCTTGATTATATCAGGTAACATTTGAAGCTGTCATTTGGTCATGTTACATTGTGCCCCTCACTGTTACGATGTACCCCACTTATGGGGCATCTTGTCACATTTCATTTCCATTCTTTCGAGGTAAATCAAGAAAAAAGTATACACTGTACTAATGAAACAAAACCACATAATTGTACTAGACGTGTGAAATGAATGTGGGAAAAAATAAATACTCTGAACCCCAAGTGGATTTACACAAACTGAGAAAGTCAAAAAGCGTTAGGTTGTGCCCCGCTCTTCCCTACTCCAGTCTTCAGTGTCACATGGTCCTTCAGAAATCTTTCTAATATGATGATGCTCAAGAAACATTATCAACATTATCTTATTATCAATATTGAAAATAGTTGTGCTGTTTAATATTTTTCAGGATTCTTTGATGAATAGAAAGTTCAAAAGAACAGCCTTTATTTCAAATAGAAATCTTTTGTAACATAAATGTCTTTGCTGTCACTTTTGATCAGTATAATGTGGACGTGGTCATTAATTGTAATGGGGTTTGTGTTTGGGTGGGTTTTTCAATCGTTTCCTGTGTTTCAGATAGTTTCCTTGGTTACTCATTGTTTGATGTCAGCGGTTTCTCGTTTCTTTGTTTGGTTTATGTGTCTATTTAAGCCTTGTGTTTGTTCTGTTCATTGTGTGATGTCGTCTTTATATGATGCTTGTTCTGTTCGCGTTCTCTGCAATTCCTGTGTTCCTAAGAAGTATTGTTTTGAGTTTGCTTTTTATCAAAAGTTTCACTGTATGCGATTAGATCCAGCTCTTTATTTTGTTGACCGACATTAATAGTATTACTTGTCTTCAAAGAATTAAAATCTTACTGATCCCAAACTTTTGAACTATTTCTTTGAATTTTAATTAATTTTACATCATTTCAAATTCAGAAACCAGCCACTCTAAATTCACTTCTGAACATTCTCAAAAGTAACCGTTGAAAGGCAACTGAGCCACACTGTAGCTTCTATAAAATAACTAGTATTAAAATAAATGTTTAATTCATGAATTACATTTAAGATGTACAACGTTTTAAAACCAAAGGGTGCTGTAAGAGGTCTGTGCCAGGTAAGGCCATTTTACGATTGTTGGAATATGGGTTCAAACTGTTTTGTCAGTGTTAGGAGGATTAGAGCTCCCTGAAACAGTTAGCTGCACAGCACTATAATTGAAGTGATGCTGAAAAGGAAAGCCAAATTTCTCCTGGGGACCAAATCCTCCAGAGCCCAGCTGACAATAAAGGGGCCATGCATGGAAAGGATTGATGAGGATGCTTACTCCAAGTTCCAGCTAATCTATTGCTGGGGCGACAGTCATGGCAACAGAGCTGCGGGAAACACCTCAACTCTGATGAATCTCAGCCAGACCAGTTGCAGCACAACTGGAAATCCTGTTTTCTCTTATCTGTGCAGAGAAAGCACACTGGGAACCGAGCCAACTGGCGTCCTGTGAGCAGGAGGCTAGACCACTGCCGCTGCCATCATTCGCAGTTCTGTCAAAGACCTGTCCTCTCATGAATATAGACCTTACTCACACTGCGCTTGGTTTACATTACGCAAACCTTCTGTGAATGCTTAAATGAATGGCATGAGCTTTATTATTACATTCATGCATGTAAACGTAGATTGTTGCTTACTTTAAGACCCTTAGTCGCAGAAAAGCAAATACAATGATAGTGGCCCACTCTTCCGTAACCTTATCACTGACTTGCTTAGGCTTGTTTACACTTGGCTAAGACTCAGTGGGATTCCATTAAGGGAAGGCTGAAACTATTACAAATCAGGGCTGCACAATATATTATTACAGTTATCAGCCAATATTAGAGTTTTAAATCCGTAATTAAATTAACCATATCAGTCAATATTGGATATACACTACTGTTGAGGGTCAGTACGTTTTTTATTTAATGAAAGAAAGTAATTCAGCAAGTTCACATTAAATTGATCAAAAGTATCAGTAAAGACATTTATAATGTTACAACAGATTTCTGTTTGAAATAAATGATTTTACTTTTGACCTGTCTAATTAAAGAATCCTGAAAATATGTATCACTGTTTCCACAAAAATATTAAGCAGCACATACAGATCTGTACAAATCAGCATATAAGAATGATTTCTGAAGGTGACACTGAAGACTGGAGTAATGTCTGCTGAATAAATCACAGGAACTAAATTATATTAAAACAGAAAACAGTTATTTTAAATTGTAATAATATTTCACAATATGACTATTTTTACTATATTGTCAATCAAATAAATGCAGGCTTGGTGAGAATAAGAGAATTTTTATCTTACCGACCCCACACGGTTGTGTATATCAGGCCTTTGTCCCACCTTTCTCTCTAGAATTTAGTTAATATAACAACTCTTTACATGCTGGTCTGCCTGCAACTGCCATTTGACCCCTGGCTGAACTGTGGTTAACAATAGAAACCTTTTTTAGGCCTCTTTTTGGCATCGCATACTTGCCAGAATCACATTTAAGAGACTCTGCCAATATGATTTTTGCACGTTGTCCTAATTCATGAGTCGGGTTGAAAGTATAGCTCCTAATGAAAGTATAGTTGTTATAATTGATACGTTTTTAACTAAAAAGGTTATTAAATGTAGCCTGGCTGTAACTTTGCATGGGTGTATTGTAAAGTGAAGGGCAAGCTATTTCATGCATTGAGAGGTTGACTGACTAAAAGAAGCTGTCATTTCACACAATAGCACCGATCCACAGAGACCTGCCATTCACAAGGCAGAACGTATAATTGAAGGGTATAAACAGAATATAAAATAGGGAAAATGAGGATGGATAGCTTAAAAGTGCCCAAAATAATGGATATCTTTCACCATGTGCACTGGAACAAACAAGTGCACTTTTTTGGAGCAACAGTATCCCAATTCAAAGTCTCCCTCAAACAGAACACAATGCTGCTGATAAAAATACATATGCGGTCAAATATATGGATAAGTATGCCTAAGGAAGACCATGAGGAATTGTATTTGTTCTATTGGAAAGTATAACTGCTGCTAAAATGCTGTTGTTTTTAGAAACAAATTGATGCAGAAAACCAGCGTGGTTGCTTCTGATGAGTGGATACGGTTTGTGGGCAGATTACTTAACCACAGACAGTGGTTCAGATGTGAGGTTGAGTTTATACTGTGTACCACTTCACCCTTTTGCTGTAATCAATTTCAGAGAAGCTCCCTGGAGGTTCACCAGCAATATGAGAGCCAAAGCTTTTTTGGCAGCCTGATGTATCTTAATGGAGAATGCACTGTCCCACTCTCATTTGTGCTTGTCAGGTGAAATTACTTATGCTGTAAACAGCAGATATGGGACAATTAGGCATATTTCGTAACAGATTCTGTGTGGAAAACCCTCAAATAAAATTCTAATTTGATTTAGATGCCCCAGCAGTAGCATTAAGGATAACATCAGTTAATTAATTATTAGTTAAAGTTAAAGGGTGATGGGAAATATTGGTTATGTCAGAGTAAGGTAAATGCTTGCACAAAGACAGACCTCTGTTGCTGCAGATCTTGCCATCTGGAGATGTGCATCTCCGCTTACTCTCCCATGGGCTGATGTCACACTGGAATTCACATTTATCTCCATGCCAACCAGCCGAGCAGTAACAGTTTCCACAGTAACACTTTCCATGGCCTGAAACCACGAATGGAGAGGGAAGAGAGAAATTCTTTTTCAGAGTTTTTAGATTTTTAAAGAAAATCGCTCATTATCTTCGTAGAGAATTTGCAGGTATAGCAATGGCATTATGTGAATTAGGGTGTAATTTAATTGTCATTGATAATCTAAAATGGAACAGTTTTTTTTTTGTTTTGTTTTTTCCATCTTACATATTTTTACTTCTATAATATACAGGAAAAGGACACAAGTCTTGATTTCAGAGAAATCTAACTAATATTTTTTATATTTTAACTCAGTATCCTCACCCCATTAAAGTCCCAGTGAACCGGAAGTAGCAAGTGAGTTTTCTTCAGTGCTGTGATGTATTTCCAAGTGAAACAGAATATTGAATGGAGGGCAGGGTTTTTTACTTCAGCGCTCCTCCTCTCCATCTCTCGCTCATAACAGTTGGAGGGGAGTGGTTATGCATTTTGAAAACCTAAGTCGTCAAACTGACATCATCTGAGAAGGAACGCCATTTCCAGACCGGAAGTTACTTTTCAGATTTTGATTAAAAATTTAATTTAATTTCTTTTTTTTTATTTTATTCTATGTATTAACTGTTAATTGTTCACCCTAAGACCTGTACACTGCAAAAAAATGCTTTTCTTACTTAGTATTTTTGTCTTGTTTTAAGTCCAAATATCTAAAAATTCTTAAATTAAGAAGCATTTACTAGACAAGCAAAAGTTTTTGTCTTGTTTTGGGAAACAATGACTCAAAATTAAGTGAGTTTTTGCTTAAAATAAGCAAAATAATCTGCCAATGGGGTAAGCAAAATAATCTTGTAAAATTATTTTTTTACCCGTTGACAGATTATTTTGCTTATTTTAAGCAAACCTCACTTAATTTTGAGCTATTTTCCCAAAACAAGACAAAACTTTTGCTTGTCTAGTAAATCTAGTAAATGCTTCTTGTTTTAAGAATTTTTAGATGTTTGACTAGAAACAAGACAAAAATACTAAGTAAGAAAAGCATTTTTTGCAGTGTAATATTTTTTGTATTTTTTCTTGTTTCCAGTCCAAATATCTAAAAATTATTCAATCAAGATGAATTTACTAGATAAGTAAAATGACAAGTGAGTTTTTGCTTAAAACAAGCAAAATTATCTGCCAATAGGGTAAGAAAAATAATTGCATTTCAGTTTGGGACAGAAACAAGATTTCAATCAGAAACGTCTCGGTTACGTATGTAACCTCGTTCCCTGAAGGAGGGAACGGAGACGCCACGTCGGAGTACCGACGAATAGGAATCTCGCTCGCAAGAGCAAATCTACTTCGAGTGTAACTAAAACGAGCCAATGCACATTGGCATGCAATGATTGCACCAGGTGCTCATGCCACGCCGTGCAGGTATAAATGAGACACAGGTGATTGCATCAAATCAGCCTTTTGCTGAGGAGCCGAGTAGGTAGACAGGCACCCCAGCAGGGTACAGAAGACATGGCGACGGAACGTGGCGTCTCCGTTCCCTCCTTCAGGGAACGAGGGTTACATACGTAACCGAGACAAGAGCCGGGGCCTCTCAGTGCTTCTACCCTTTTGAGGTGAGAACACAGGAGGAGACCGGCTCTACACGTAGGCTATAGAATCTAGCGAACGTGTTGGGTGTCGCCCAGCCCACAGCTCTACAGATGTCTGACAGCGAGGCGCCACATGCCTGCGCCCAGGAGGATGCAACACTTCTAGTAGAGTGTGCTTGCACCCTGAGCGGACAGGGCACACCTTGTGCTTGGTAAGCCAAGGTGATGGCATCCACTATCCAGTGGGCCATCCTCTGCTTGGAGACAGCCTTTCCCTTCTGCTGGCCTCCGTGACAGACAAAGAGCTGATGTGAGGTTCTGAAGCTTTGAGTTCTATCCACGTAGATCCGCAGAGCGCGGACGGGACAGAGCAAAGCTAGGGCTGGGTCTGCCTCCTCCGGAGGCAGCTCTTGCAGGTTCACCACCTGGTCCCTGAAGGGAGTGGTAGGAACCTTGGGCACATAGCCAGGCCGGGGTCTTAGTACCACGTGGGTATTACCCGGCCTGAACTCTAGGCACGATTCGTTGACCGAAAATGCCTGCAGGTCCCCTACCCTCTTGATGGAGGCCAATGCAGCCAACAGCAAAGTCTTCATAGACAGAATCTTTAGCTCTGCTGACTGCAAAGGCTCAAATGGGGCAGAGCAAGATCCCAAAAGGGTATGGAGGGGGGTCGAGGAGGATTTTACGTCTCGCCCCCCTAAGGAACCTGACGACCAGGTCATGCTTCCCAACCGTCTTACCTTCTACGTGGTCGTGATAGGCGGATATTGCAGCAACATAGACCTTGAGAGTGGAGGGCAACAGCCTATGCTCCAACCCTTGTTGCAGGAAGGAAAGCACAGACGCGATCAAACTTTTTCGGGGGTCCTCTCGGCGAGAAGAACACTCGATAAACAGGTTCCACTTCAAGGCGTAAGCCTGTCTTGTAGACGGTGCTCTTGCCGAAGTGATGGTGTTAACTACCTCTTGGGGTAAGTCACCTAGAACCTCCGTGTCCCGTCCAGGGCCCAGACATGAAGCTTCCACAGGTCTGGACGTGGGTGCCACAGGGTACCTCGTCTCTGAGTCAGAAGGTCCTTCCTCAGAGGAATCGGCCAAGGAGGGGCTGTCGCGAGGAGCATAAGTTCTGGGAACCAGGTCCGGTTGGGCCAGTATAGCGCCACCAACAGGACCTGCTCCTCATCCTCCCTGACCTTGCACAGAGTGCAACGCACTCTGCAACGCTTGCAACGCATATTTGTGCAGCTCCTGGGGCCAGCTGTGCGCAAGGGCATCTGTGCCAATTGTACCCTCGGTCAGCGAATAGAACCACTGGCAGTGGGACGTTTCTGGTGAAGCAAACAGGTCGACCTGTGCCACCCCGAACTGTCTCCAGATCAGCTGAACCACCTGGGGCCGGTGTGATGGGCCGGTGTGATGCTCACCCGGTGAGTGCCGCGTTGCCACACCCATCTCGGGACTCATATGAAGCAGGCTGACTGGCATTATTGCCGGCGTGGCTGCCATATGCCCCAGGAGCCTCTGAAACGGTTTCAGTGGAACCGCCATCCTGCCTTGAAACGTGTTCAGGCAGTTCAGCATTGACTGGACACGCTCCTCTGTGAGGTGCGCTGTCTGCTCGACCGAATCCAACTCCATACCGAGAAAAGAGATCCTCTGCACGGAGGCGAGTTTGCTCTTTTCCTAGTTGACCCGAAGACCCAACTGGCTGAGGTGTCTGAGCACCAGGTCCCTGTGTTCGCACAACTGATCCCTGGACTGTGCTAGAATGAGCCAGTCGTCGAGATAGTTGAGGATGTGAATGCCCCATTCTCTCATGGGCACAAGGGCCAACTACATCTTGAATGGTAGCTTGTGGAGGCTCCGATTCAGGACTCGCAGGTCCAAGATTGGCCGTAACCCACCGGTCTTCTTGGGTACAATGAAGTACGGGCTGTAGAAGCCGTTGACCCTAGGGGGGTGCCGGGCAAACTGAATCGGGTAGCCGAGCCTGATGGTCCGAATGAGCCAGCGAGACGGACCAGGAAGCGCTAGCCAGGCTCCCAGGGACCATACAAGCAGGACCATAGGGACCACCGGCGTACCCACCGTGGGGCAGCGAGGTGGAATGCAGGTACCAGGCTGGGGCGGCTGTCTCGTGGAGGCAGCCCGCAGCGAGGTGAGAGTGTGCCGTGCAACACTTACCTGATTCCATAGGTGGGCAGCCGGAACGTGAGGGAGTCGTCCACTGCTGCCCGCTGACGAAGGGGGAGGATGAGTGTGGTCCGGCGTTTGACCGGCCACAACTCTCCGAGCCCCCTGAGGACCCGGAGATGGAAGAAACTGCTCTTTTATTGAGAATTTGGGTACCACATTCAGAAGAACAGAAACAAAACGGAACACAAGATTCTCCTCCCGGCCCTCCTCTGGGGGATGGAGCGGTCACTGTCTCCAGAAAAACAGTCGTCCTCATCTCCGGGTCGCCCGTCTCAGGGCCGCTTGCCCTTGGCCTTGCCACCCCTCTTGGCAGGAAGGGCGGAGTGGCCTGCTTGCGCCCGGCTCCACGACGTCGCTTGGGTGGAGGCTGCTACTGCAGCGTGGGAGCGGAGGCAGACGCAGGCGGCCGCCCTCGGTGACGAGCAGGCTGAGGCGCTGCCGGCAGCGGGGTGGAGACAGCAGCTGACCGCCGTGGCAGAATGTGACTGATCGCCTCAGTCTGCTTCTGTGTGGCCGAGAACTGCTGGGCGAAGTTCTGGACCGCGTCGCCGAAGAGGCCAGTCTGGGAGACGGGAGTTAAGGAACCTGACTTTGTCAGTCTCCCTCATGTCCGCCAGACACAGCCAAAGATGAAGTGCGAGGTCCGTTGTGGTTCTCAGTTCCTGGAGAACTGCGGGATCACCCTCGTACAGGGCCTTCAGTGCCTGGGCCTGATGGACCTGCAACAACACCATAGCTTGTAAGGTGGAGCCTGCCTCTCCACAAGCCTGGTAGGCCTTCCCGATCAGATCGGATGAGTACCTACAGGCCTTGGAGGAAAGACACGGGTTCCCCCTGGAAGTGGAGTTAACTTGCGTGTATCCCTTTGCAGGTCCGCCATTGAGGGTGGTGAGGGAGGAGGATCCACTGGGCTGGTTTCGGGCAGTAAAAGGTGCCGTCCACGACCTAGTGAGCTCCTTGTGCACCTCCGGGAAAAAAACTGGGGTGGGGCGCTGAGAACCAGCACGGGCCACCCCGAGAAACCAATCATCCAGCCTTGAGGGTTCGGGACACGGTGGAGGGTTCCACACGAGCCCGATTCTCTTGGCGGCCCAGGAAAGCATAGCCGTCATCTCCAGATCAGTATCGGGCAGAAGCGGGTCTTCCCGGAGGAGCCCCTGCACCGACACGTCCTCTCCAGAGAGTTCTGACCCTCCCTCCGATGCAGCGATGGACATCTGGTCCTCGATAGGAGCCCCAAAGGATACGGATGATGCACACCTTGTGGATGGCCCACCACATTCCAATGGCAGCTCTGCTGGCTGCGGAGTGCGAGAGGGATGAGGGTTCCCCGGGGTTGATTCCCTGGGGGAAACGCGCTCACCGTAACCCTCAAATCAGCTGGGCTACTGCCTGAAGTAACTCTCAGGGGGGTTAGACTCTCTAAGAGGGTTAGATCGAGGCAGAGGCACGGGGGCTCCGCCCCTTGCGAGACGGAGCCTCGATCGCAACTCCGAGATGGTCATGTTCCCGCAGTGAGAACATGATTCATCCACCAGCACTGCCTCAGCATGCTGAACGCCCAAACACGAGATACAGCGCTGATGCAAGCTCTATCTGTGTAAGCTCTTTCAGAAGGACGCTCTCCTTGGTGCTGAAGCACGCAGGGGGAGGGGTCGCGGCGAAACAGTCAGGGGATAGTGCAGCCTGACGTGCGCGCTCTCTCACACGAAGGCGCTCTTACCAGCCGTAGGAACGGCTTTTCAGCGCTCTCCACCTAGCGCACCGAACCAGCTGTGAGAACAGCCCTTGTGATTGTTCTGACGAACAACAAAGATAGATGATCGAAACCACATGACCCGCTGCTGTGCCGTCACACCAACAACGACTGAAGAAATCGCTGAAGAGATCGCTTCCGAAAGGCGGCTTCCGTCTTCAGTCAGGACTGTGAAGTAAGGAGTGATATCTGGCGTAACCATCTACCACTCGGCTCCGAAGCAAAATGCTGATTTGACGTCTCGGTTACGTATGTAACCCTCGTTCCCTGAAGGAGGGAACGGAGACGCCACGCTCCGTCGCCATGTCCTCTGTACCCTGCTGGGGTGCCTGTCTACCTACTTGGCTCCTCAGCAAAAGGCTGATTTGATGCAATCACCTGTGTCTCATTTATACCTGCACGGCGTGGCATGAGCACCTGGTGCAATCATTGCATGCCAATGAGCATTGGCTCGTTTTAGTTACACTCAAAGTAGACTGGCTCTCGCGAGCGAGATTCCTATTTGTCGGTACTCCGACGTGGCGTTGAGAGTGACCAACTGAATGGCAACAAGATTATTTTTCTTACCCCATTGGCAGATAATTTTGCTTGTTTTAAGCAAAAACTCTTAAAAAAAATATCTTATGTCATTTTACTTATCTAGTAAATGTATCTTGTTTTAAGACTTTTAGATATTTAGACTAGAAAGAAGACAAAAATACTAAGAAGAGCTTTTTTTTGCAGTGAGTAAAAAAGATTGATTTTGATTTCATGAGGACTTTAACTAAATCTGATGACAGTGGTAATATATAATTCAATCCTTTAGCTCTGATCACGCAAAAAAATATATCCGATTTTTATAAATAGTATATTTTACAGGCTAGCTGTCTAATGTGCATGTTCCTAAGGCCTCTAAAAAGGGTGTAACTTCATTGCTACAGCCACCATTTCAGTAAAAATGAGTAAGGAAAACAGAGCAGGTGCCACTTGACTTAATATGGAGATATCTAATACAATAAAATACACGTGTCCAAATACTTTTTAGGACCACAGTAGATGAATCTAGATTAAGCACCGGCCACACGGTTATACCTCCACACACTTCTCCAGAGTCTTCATCCAAACACTCGCTGTCATCACACTCGCAGTAGCGTCCGCTGTTCAGGCCCTTCCCATCGGGATTATGGCATATGCAGCTGCCGCAGTGACAGGTGCCTGTCGGCCAGATATATCAATGTCAAAATACACAGATTTCATGCTGTCAGGCATCAACCACACTTCTATATATGAAGACACTCACAGACTCACACAACAACACCCAACCTAAGGCTAAAGAATTGCATGAGAATGAACTTAGAATTCTGTAAGTGGATTTTTAATAATTATTTTTTTTTACTTTTTTATTTTTCAGTAAACATGCTATTACAACATAGTCCCCCCCAGTTGTTAATGTAAAGAAATGTATATTAATTTAAAATTAATTAATATGTAAATGTATTTATATACATATATCATCACACAATAAATGAACTAATGTTGTCTAATCAGTTGAGAAAAAAATAATTCTACATATCTCGGAATAAATACATGTATTATTTTTTGAAAATCAATCCTGATGCACAGCACTTTCATGTACACACGCGCCCTAATGAGATGGTGACACATACCAGGCACATCTGCAAACCAGCTGTGTCCCCAGCTAACAACATACAGACACATCACCTAAAGTTAATGTTCAGGTCAGTGTAAGGGTTAAGTAGAGGGTTTGGGGCAAGGTGTGAAATACAAGCAGGCTAGGCCACCCAGAAAGAATGTTAGGAAAACTGCACACTATGTATTTTGACCTTTAGTTCTATTATCTTTAGGCCCTCATGCAATACAAAATGTCAAACATCTTACCTGCATTGGAGCAAACTACACCCTGGGCATTGCGGCAGAGGTCTTTACTGGTTTTGCTGGAGAGGGAACATTGCTCCTGGTACTGACAGGATTCCCCAAACCAGTTTTCATCACAGAAACACTTCCCACATTTGCATACCCCATGATCTGTAGTGGACATATACAGAATACAATTATTGATTGTTTTGAGTAACATGCAGTCATGATGCAGAACCACACCGTAAAAGTAAATTAGGTTGATAACAAATGATATTATGTCGGAGGAGCCAAAGAGCTCCATATGAGATTGATTTTGTGATTAGTAACACATTTGTAAGGTATTTGGAAAGGTGAAGGGCAGGGTGATGTGCAAGACATTAACACTCTCCATGCATGCATGCTTAGGAAACCCTGAGAGAGACGATAGGAGTTATGTGTGTTTCACACATTTGTGATTTTCACAGATATAAGGTGTTGAAAATTTTTTATGGTCTACTTCTGCACAATAGGGATTATATAATTGCACAACCCTATACACTATAGGTCTGCTACCTGAACAGTGTAAAATAATTTAATTTTTACAACTCATTAAAATGAAAAAATGCTCAGGTCAGGGTCTCGCTCAAACAGGTTCAGGTTATAAAGGGATAGTTCACTCAAAAAATGGGATAGTATCCCATAATTGACTCACCCTCAAGCCATCCTAGGTGTATATGACATTCTTCTTTCAGACGAATACAATCGGAGTTATATAAAAAAAATGTCCTGGCTCTTCCAAGCATTATAATGGCAGTGAATGGCAGCCCAAAAAAGGCGGTCCACCGGAAGCTAGATATTTTACTTTATAAAGTTTTAAATACAAAAACTCACTGATTCACTTCAGAAGGCATTCATTAACCCCCGGAGCTGAGTGGATTACTTTTATAATGGATGGATGCACTTTTTTATCTTCTTTGGGCTGCCATTCACTGCCATTTTAATGCTTGGAAGAGCCAGGACATTTTTTATATAGTTTCAATTGTATTCATCTGAAAGACGAATATCATATACACCTAGGATGATTTGAGGGTGAGTAAATCATAATTTTTATTTTTGGGTGAACTATCCCTTTAATGCCTGTGAAGACCTCTACTATATACTTTGTTACACTATTTGATAAATGATGCAGTTGCTATATAATTGCTCATTGTTAACAAAGCAAAATTCATAAGCTTATGAACTTTTAAAAGGGAGGAGAATTTTTTTTTTTTTTTTTGCACGTTTTCAAATTCTATTGTACTTTGGCGCAAATTCATGTGTGATATGATAGAAGCTAGCCAAATGAGACACATGCCAACATGAATTGTTGACGATTCATTGCTTGACATCCCCTTGAAACGATGAAAACAATCTGAAAATACAAAATGAAAGGCCAAAAATTTTAAAAGAAAGCTTAAAAAAGTGCTGTTCCATTCCTAGAGGGCCATGACCAGCAAAGTTTAGTTCTAAGCCTAATCACAACTGCATGTAATAATCAAGTAATGCTGAAGACGATGGCTATGTCCGAAATCACATACTCTCCCGAATAATTACTTATTTTGTAAAAAAAGTATGATCTGAATATAATCCGGATGTGCTACATTCGCCTTAGTATTGGCCGGCTCCTGCATCAGCACACACACACACACACGCATTGTGGTGCTCACGTGAACACCGTCGAGGACTGAAACGGAAGAGAAAAAATTGTTGAATAAAGTTTTTTTTTGTGTGCAATTTTAAGTATATTTCTGAGAAGTACATAAAACGTAGATTGAAAGTATACTTTATTATATTTAGTTTAAAAGAAGTGTACTAATAGCACACTTAAATAAACTTCTTTTTTGTAAGGGTGCCCATCATATGCACACTACAGAATCTCGCTGGAAGTAGTAGGTCACCCGGTACTTTCTGCCTTTTATGAGTACAGTGAATTCAGACATACTTCTTTGGTCACATACTGTTTTTCGCCAACTATATAGTAGGGAAGTATGCACTTTTGCCCTTGATTAGCTGGTTCTGGGCTTGGAACTAAACTATCTGGGTTATGGCACTTCAGGAATGGAACTGAATAGACCTGGCTTAGGTTAGTCAAGTTCTGCAGGCCTGTGCAACCACAATATCAGGGTCAGTATACTTAACTTTAATGTTTCTCACACCATGGAATTCTTGTTGGACAGACAGAAATGGATTTCATACCATGTAATCAAATTCTGTCTTGCAGTCTCAAAGCTCCAACCACTTATTTCTATAGCTGATTGTGCACTTTGTGTGTAGCCTTCTGAATAATGATAAAGTTCACTCATTCTCATTTTAAAGAAAATTCTACTTATTCCAAATACTAAAATATTTTTTTCATTCATTTTCCACCACTCTCTCTCTTTCTCGTCTGGCACCTCCTCTTCTTTCAATCTTCCTCTTCAATCTGCATGCAAAAGTCCCATAGTGAGAGAAAAAAAAAAAAAAAAAAAAAAAGATATATCAGACCATTATGATTGCCTATCATTATTCTTGACTCCATGGATGAAAATGCATTTGTGCACAAAAAAGGCAGATAAAATATGTTACAAATACATCCTGTTATTGTAAATTCAGCTCCTTTAGCCACATTCTGAAGTGTCATCCTCAATCACTCCCTGCACTAATCCATCATGTAAATTTGATGTCGTCTTCAAGGGCTATCCATCAGTCCTTAACAATAGCCTTGTTCTGCTCCTGTACTCATTATCAGAGAGTCTTGGCTGCTTGTCACAAACATTCAGTGTTTTATAGCCAATCTGGAGGGAAAGGCAAGATTTATGCTAATACCAAATGGAGGATACATCTATCTTGTGCCCTATAGTTTAAAGGTAAATTGGTATTGGAAATGTTAAGCTATGAGCCAAGCAATGTTTATTAAAAAATGTTATATATAGCCTTTGGGTTCAATGTGATCTTTTAAAAAGGCATTCCTCATTACTGAATCAGGCAGGCTGTTAGCAACTTCTTGTTCAGTGTGACTGGCACAATTTCAGACATTACAGATCAGACATTACATATTCTTACAGAATAACATGTTCACACTTGAACAGCGTCTTCTTCCTCTGAACTTTTTCAGAGGAACCAGCTTTGACCTTTAATGTATTTTCAAATTAACATTGAGAACAGAGAAAAAAGACTGTTGTCTTCCCTTTTGCCAGAAAGTAACTTCAACACCCATAATGCAATGGGCATCTTGCCATCCAAGGCCACTCCCAGTCTGCTATGAATATGTTTACCAAAGTCAAATGCCACTTTGCTTTAGTAGGAAATACTTACTGGGAAATAAAACTTTAAGTTATGGTATTTTAATGGTGTCGACTTGTATTGTTCCCAAGTGCAAGAATTCACAGAGTAAACATTTAGCGGGAGGGTGTTACTTTCGGTTTCCAGTGAAGGATCCAGCACATTGCAGGCAGTGGCCAAAGGCTGTGAAAAATTGTAAATATAGAATCAGAAAAAACTGTGTTCGTAGTCATTCAGTTTGAAATGTTAACTACAGAGGGGAGCCGCCGTTTCCGTTTTTCTGCCTAACCCCGAAGGAAAAATCGCAGGTATGAAAGCTGTTGCCATAGTGTTTTTACCATAACACTGTTTAAAGAGTAGACACAGTACGACACATTTTTCAGTGATAAACCAATAAACAATAACTTCTGTTAAAGGTAGGGTAGGTAATGTTTTTCAAAAACACCTTTTCTTTTACTGGTTGAAACTCTTCACGTCATGATAGCTTCAATAACAGAAGATCTCTGAGAGATTAGCATGGTAATGGATGTGGCAATGTTAATGTATTTGGTCTTGGCAGGATAGAGCTGCTACGCTGCTGCTGCTGCTGCTGCTGTTGATTATTGCTGCTGCACAGCAAGTACAGAGACTTGCTACTGCCAATATATTCACAGACATGCTACTGCTGCACATATAATATACATGAAATAACCCTCCAACAAAGCAGGAGACACGAAAATAGACAATACAAGCCAATATGTGCATGCTGCTGAGTGAAGAAAACAAGTTGCTATGTGTATCTGGGCCTGCTTTGCTGAATGGCTTAACTCTACTGGCCTATGACTATGTGTGCCTGGGCTACCACAGTGGCTTAGCTCTAGAAATGTGCACTGTGTTCTCATTAACAATAGATATCACACTGCAAGCTGATAGAGATAAGAAACCCTAGCAACCACCTAAACAAGTATCATAAGTTACAGTAAGTCATTTGATAATATCATTGACACAACTCATAACTCTATTTGATAATCGAAAACCTGTTGAGAGCGATAATAAATAACAGGAGCATGACTCTGTCACTCCATGCAGCTGAAATCAGCTGCACACATTAGCATAGCTAATAAAAACATTGCCATTGGAAATAAATGAACGTGTCAGAGTTATACAACTAAATATAGCAAACATGTCAGCCTTCTCTCATATCCTTAGCTTAGACAGCATATCCTCACAGCAATTACATACAATATACCGCTTGCTGCGGCATAAACACATTACGTAAAGACTGGCTAATAGAGATGGGGGAAAAAAACCCACAACCACCCGAGCAAATAATATGATGATTTAGCATAATTTGATATCGCCATGTCAAACCCTCTATTCTCATATTTGTGTGTGGAAGTCATTTGGAAAAATAGATAACAGAGCATGGCTCATGCAGCTGTAGTTAGCTCAATGCACATCAAAATGAAAACATCACCCTTGGAAATAACGAAGGTGTCATTGCTGTTGAAAATATTCGCTAACATTTCAATCTGCATTTGTTAAATATGCTGCTGCTGTACAAAAGTACTCTATAGCTCAGTTTGGAAATGCTTTATGAAAGCGAAAGCCTATTTCACTTTAAAGAGTTCACATGCCAGCAATGCTTTGTCTCTGTATTCTCACGGCAACTACATTGTCTGCTTACTGCTGCTGCTGCTGCATAAACGCAATATTGCATGTTCACTAGCTGCTAATATGCTTAGTAATTCACTCTAAGCATTAAACAGGACTGCTAACATGACACATGATTTTAAACCTTGTGTATGGTTACTTCATAAGGAATTGAAAAAGCAGACCACACAAAATGCATAGTGATAGGCCCTATAGCATAAGAAAGACCGTTCACTTATCTTAGTTCACTTAACTTCAGACGATTTCTGAAAGCGCTCCGCAGACTGCTAATAGTCTCAGGACCAAAAAAAATCATTGGTTCGAATGCATTAATAGGATGCCCTACCTGCCTGTCAACATATGTATTTCCATACAGGCATCACAAGTCATCAGTGTGTTTCATAAGGCTATGTAGAGTTGTAGACAGACAGTCACCAAGCGCCGCAAACAACAGCAGCCACCTTTTACAGTTCCTCCTGAACCAAAACAACAAGCTTATGCTGCCATAACCTAATTACGAGATGGCAACCTGTGAGCGGTTCACATCCTCAGACTTGTATTTATGCATTTCTATGGCAACACTATCAGCAACGAAATGAATCTGCAGCAGTCAGGTGGTACAAGTCAGCACACTTTATTGTAATGTTATGTGCTTTGACATGATGTAATTTAATGCAGTCTCTTGTGACGCTTTGCAGACTCTGCTCTGGCACGTTCATGTGTTTTGGAGGATGCGTGGCTTTGTAGAGCGCTCTGAAGGGAGGGAGGGATCTTATGTTTTTAAAGCTGTTAAATACTGACAAAAGGAATATAGTGAGTCTTTAATGAGTTCTTCTATCTTTAATGAGTCCTCGCTATTGCTAGCCTCTCCGACATTTCCTATCCTACCTTTAATATCTCTGTCAATTAGACTGTCTGTGGGCAGGGATACAACAATGTGGAAGTATAATCTGTTTACGAAAGCCCTGAAGCTGTCAAATAAACGTGAATTTCTCGGTCCAGGTAACACGGGAATCACTATACATTGTTCATTAACAAAGCGGATTGAAAATTGGTGAAGTTACACTTTAACATTCCTAGTTTGTTTTGGAAGACGTTTGATGCCAGAGTTTGATCCTATATGCAGACACAAATACTTTGACATTAATTACCACCCACCCATATGTGGGAGGAAGAGCTTGGTCCTTGCTGTCCACTGTGTCCCTGCTTCTGTGCCACCAGGGGCATAATTTACCCCCTCCCTGCTGATGGGCCAAGGCCGTGTAGCCACCCTGTATGACTCACTCTAAACAGCTGTGAACAGTATTAATAGATGGTGTGTCCTCATCAGATAAATTGTAGATTGTGAGCAGATTAATGGGTCATCAGATGCTAATGATTGTTCCCATTTCAGACAGTGCAGTCTTTCACTTGATCTATTTATAATTATACTGTTAAATACTGACAAAAGGAATATAGTGTGACTAAGAGAATGCATGACATGAATTCGGATGCAAATGAAGGTATCACTTTATTTAAACAGTCCAATCTAGACACTATGTAACATGTCATTCGAGTATTATCAGTCATTAGAGTATTATTAGACTGTTTGCTTAATAACTACCAACACTTTATTTTTTTATAAATGAATATTATAATTAATTGTCTTGTTAAACAAGAAACAAATTTTCAATAGATCATTTTTGGGATACACATTTTTAATCAGTAAATATAATTACATTTAGCAGTTTTTTCTTGAAGCTGTGGTCTTTTTGCTCTTAAAAAAATAAAATAATAATATATATATATATATATATATTAACGTTTTTATATATATATATATATATATATATATATATATATATATATTAACAATCTTGATCATTGCAAAAATTCAGCTTAGATATGATCTTAACTAACCTATGCAAATTGAAATCAGTGCCTGCCTGATAGTGCCTTTAGAGATAGCAATTAATTGGACTATGATTGGACTGTGAGTATAAAAGATTGCTCAGATTAACAGTGTACACAAAAAGGAAATACACTAAATAATTCAAGAGAACAGGAAGGAAAGCATAATATTCCATACATTCTAAAAAAGCAAAAACTAACAAACGGATGGCTCATGAGAAACTTTTGAATCCAAATGCAGCTCTTTTGAACATAATAAAATCAGCACCATTTGGACGTACCATGAAATTAATCTAACAAGTTTAACACTGGAATGGGATAAACAGTGCAAAGACATGGAAATGCCACAAGAACATTCTGTAACACTTTTTTTTTTTAATGCATGAACTAACATGAAATAACAATGAACAGTATATTTTTGCAGCATTTACAGTATAAGTTTTATTAATACAAACGTTCATGTACATGTCATTTCATATTAACTAACGGATGCAACTTTTGATTTAGTAAATGCTGAGATTAACGTTAGATAAAATTAATAAATGTGGTAGAAGTATTGTTCATTGTTAGTTCATGTTAACTAATGTAGTTAACAAATGTTAACACAATGAAACCTTATTGTAAACTGTTACCAAAATTCATTAAGGATCTACAAAAACTGACAAGATTTTTTATGCATTACAAAAAGACGCAATTGTTAATCAGCGTGCTATGAAGTTTGCACATGTTTTTTTTTTTTAATCCACACAACCCTTTAGTAAACCAGGGCCTCTATGTGGTAGCTTGATTTTGAAGACATTTTTTTCCACTTAGCCTGTTAAACAGCGGCTTTGTATAAAACAAGACAGTAAGGTAATTATTTCCCCTAGTTGTTCTCCTGCTTTGCGTTGTAGAGCGTGAAATGATTATGTGCTAGGCTAGGCTGAGTGTGAGGGAGACATCTGTCCTGGCTAATAATGCTGCATACCTACAGCAGACCTGCAGCGATGAAGACAGGCCAAATCATCTAAAGAATGAGGGTCACTGAGTGTAATAAGTTTATAGACAATCTATGATTTATGGCACTTGTCAAAGCTGCAGTATAGCATTTTAGAGCTGTAGTGCTCATATGGGAGATGTGTGTTCATGTCCGGCCCATGTCATGTTCATCTTTTGCCCATTTCCTCTCGCCTGACATTTGATTGTGTGTTACTAATTGAATGAAAGACCATAGAGGAAATTAAAGTGTCATTTTGGCATCATCATTCATATTTGCAGTGAAATGACATAGTGGACACAATTTCCTCTTCCACTGTATCCCCAAGTGTATTGACCTGGAAGGCATGTGACCTTTTCGTGTAATTTGAAGTATGGATCAGACCTGCTGCCTGAGCTAGAACCCACAACATATGCTGACAGAAGCTTGCTAGAATGTTAGTTCACCTGTTGGCTACTCCGGTTATCTCTGCATGGATATTTTAGGCTACAATAAAACGAAATATGTCATAAAACCTCACTGGATTGTTACTATATTTGTAAAAAGAAATGGAAACCTAAACCTGATATTTCATCAGAAATTATCATTTTAAAGTATCTTTTCAAATCAAACGCTTCAGACCAGAATTAGCATCCAGGTTATATGATATTCCTTCCCTAGAACACTCATTTCCCCATCAGAGTGTTCTAAGGAAGAACAGAAGTCAAACAACAAAAAGATTTTTGAAAAAGCTTTTGGACAGAGTTCCACTGGGACCTTAAAGCATGGAATATCACTCTTCTGACACGCTCACTCAAGCACATCACAAAAAAGAAAAAAAAAAAGAAACTTAAGGGTATCATAAATCACACGCATCTCAACTAGTGTGTGTGTATGTGTGTGTGTGTGTGTGTGTGTGTGTGTGTGTGTGTGTGTGTGTGTATGTATGGGTTTACGGGGACTCTCCATAGGCGTAATGGTTTTTATACTGTACAAACTGTACATTCTATCCCCCTACATTACCCCTACCCCTAAACCTACCCATCACAGGAAACATTCTGCATTTTTACATTTTTAATAAAACATTGTTTAGTATGTTTTCAAGAATGTTTTTAAAGCTATTTGGTTTACGGGGACACAGGAAGTGTCCTCATAAACCATGTTTACGTTGTAATAATAACCATGTCATTACACACATTTGTGTCCTCATAAAACACACACACACACACACACATACACATGTGTAAACACACACAAAAACAGGCAGGACAATCTCAAGAAACACACCCACTTAAAGACAGACCAGACAAAGAACTCAACTGAACAAAGGGAGTATATATATACACAGACTAAATGAGATAATTAATTGAACGACAGGTGAACAGAATCATTAATCACGAGAACAATTAGCACACACTAGGAAACTAGGGCCGTTTCTCAATACCAAGAACTTCTGACTTGCGTCCTTGGTAGTTCAGACTTGCCAAGTTCGACTCAGGGGAATGAACTCCCGAGGACGGGGGGACACAAGTCCAGTAATTCTGCAAATGGAACAGCTGCGTTCTTGATAGCGTCACTCAGCTCGCTTTGGCTACTCCGGTTATCTCTGTATGGATATTTTAGGCTACAATAAAACAAAATATGTCATAAAACACCACTCTCTTTATAAATAAACCACAGATTTGAGCTTTAAACAACTACATTCTCACCTGAAAATGTCTTAAAACTACATTTTGTGACACAATAACAGTAGTATTTTTAAATTACATGGGGTTTCTCATCCGCTATTGACACTTGCTGGTTGGTGCGAGATGCATTCTGGGATACCTGTCTGTCTCAAGTCCGCTCAAGTCACCTCTCGATGCATCCTTGATAAAAGGGGCGGATCATCTGAGGAGTTGAACTGTACTTGGCTAGTTGTGAACTTTGAAATGGAACAGTACATGGGCAGCTGCTGATGACATTCACAAGTCCATGAGAACACATGTACAGAGAAGAACACATATTGAGAAATGGCCTAGAGCTGCATCCGAAAACCTAGGCAGCTGACTTGTTGCCTCGCTTATCAGGCAATGTCTTGTAAGGCAGCGTAAGCGCACAAAGGTACCTCACAAACTGGTTGTTCACCAGCACCCACACTACAAATGCGGCAAAGTCATCATGAGGACCACTCCCTGGGAGCCGTGCCCAGGATAGTGCATTTGGCTAGCTAGATGTAGAAATCTACGAGTGTGGTCCTTGAGGCTTTGCTGCTCGACGCAAAGCAGCTGGATTGCTGGTAAGTCCATTTTTTCTTGTATCGGATCCACATCCTGTCACAGTTTGGCTGTGGTAATAAATCGCATGACAAAGAATTACTCAGAAGAAAGCAGTTTTTAATATAATATTTCAACTCAGGCAAGCTCAGGAGAAAATACAACCAACTAAAGACATTGCAGAACAAAGAACAGAATGAACCAAGGGCTTATATGCATACAGAGATAAATAACATAGAAACAAGACAGGTGTGATGAACTAATTAAAGGTTCAGTGTGTAAATTTTAGCGGCATCTAGTCCCCTCACCTGTCCCTGGTTGTGGCTAGAAGGAATACAGCAACGGCCGGAAGTGAGGTAAAATCTCACAATAAAATAACAATAAATAAATTTGCTACTTATCAGATTGTGTTTTATAACGTCTACACCTACTCCAACCCTAAACCTAACCTTATAATAATGCAAATACAGTAATTCAATGATATAATATTGAGGTGCGGTAGCTGTGTCCCTTCTAGTCTTTACCCCCGGTCCCTTTCAAAGCACATAGAGAAGCTTCGGTGGCCGACACAGGAAAAAGATTTCGTTGTCTGAGACAGCAGTAGGAAGCGCTATGAAGAGCAGTTTGTCCATTTAGGGCTATTGTAGAAACATGGCGGCGCAAAATGGCGACTTCACTGTAAGGGGTAATAAAAACATAACGGTTCATTATGTAAGATTTTTATACACCACTGTACACATAGTTAAGTATATTATATTGCATTTATGTTGTCAATAGATCCTCCTAAATATTACACAGTGGACCTTTAACTACCTAGGAGATTAACTAGAGAACAAATGACAGCGAACATAGGCAAATAGAAACTGAACAAAGCACTGAAGTACTGAACCAAAACACTGAAACTAAACAAAACAGAATCTTAACCCTGACAGTAGCTGAGAAAACTATTATTTCCACAGATGGAAAAAAAGCTACAGAGAGAAAAGTTGAGCCAGCACTGTGCCAAATATTTCACGTGGCTCCTTGAAAACCCAATTAACTCGTTTTGGGAGAGGGGAAAATGAGTGAGAAAAGTGGAAAGGAACTGCCACGTTGAGCTCGGTCCCCATAAACTAGAAGGAAAAAAGCAAAACCAGGTCACATAAAAAGGGAAGAAAACTGTGTAATTGTGCTTCATTTTTCCCAGTCTGTATAAACAATTAAAATCTCATGGAAATGCTTGTACATATGGATTTTCGTAATATTCAGTGACAACAACTGAAAAGGAAATATTCACATATGTTAAACATGTAGCCTGTTGAAACACTGGCGATGCGAGTAAACAAAAAACAAAAAACAAAAAATGAAATCACACACAGATGGTGGCCAGCTGTCAGGTAAAACATTTTATAGCTATATGCACCCCAATTTTTTTTTTTGCCAAGTCCTGGTTTGCATTCTTATCACTGCGTCTAGCCGTGTTGTCACGTGTATCTGCTTGTCAGTGAACAAAAACAGGTGTTTCAAGGCAAAATGATTTATGGAGTCTCCCTAAACAAATACAAACCTCCAGAGACCAAGACAGGCTTTTCTTCTTAAGTCACCGAAATTTTCTCATTAAATGCTCCACCTATCTTGCAGATCTTGTAATGAGAAATTTAATTATTAAAAAAGGAAAGAAAGATAAAAGGATGGCTGACAATAATAAATTCTGCTTATTGTTAGGGAATACATGTTTTTTTTTTTTTTTTTTTTTAAATAGCTGGTTATAAAACTGGAGCACGTAAACAAGACCTTAAATGTCCTGTATGCTCATTGAAATTACAAGACACTGTTTCAAAACAATATGCAAACAATACTGCTCAGCTTGACATCTTGCTGTCTTTGTGTAATGGTCAAAAATGACTAAACAGAGGGCAAAAGGAAAGCACAGCCTTTCTCACTATAGTTGTGGTTTAAATTCCACCTGATTTTTACAATGAAGTGATGGGATATGAACAATGGCACTACATCAGAATCCTTTTACAGGTCCAGAATATCCCAAACTGCCATGAGCCAGCTCTGAAAACCAGTTTATGGTTAAAGGATGAGATGTGGGGTATTTTGACAGATATGCTCAGTAAATAGCCTTGATGTTAGTAAGAAAAAAAATGTTGGTCCATATATGGCCTCCATTTTCAGGATATGTAACCTTGAGAGAAACCCTATTATCAGCTACGGTCCAAAGCTAATGAGCTCTTCACTGGCTCGCAACATGCCCCCAGAAATAAATTTTCTTTCTTTCCAGCTTCACATATCTCCATTAGTGGTCCTCAACATCTCATGTCTACAGATCAAAACTGAATGTGGAACAGAAATAGATGAGTGTTTTTATTCAAAGTCTGTCAGGTGGTTAGATGTTTTCAAGAGTATAAAAATCAGTAGAGAAATCAACACACTACAGCTATAGAGAGCAACCGCAGGAAAGTAAATAAAAAGTCAATTTATTTTTTTCATGGAAAATTAGATTTTTAAATATATTCATATGTATATATCTTGTCTGTGGAAGGCGTAGGACAACAAAATGTTTGTCCAATCATTGAATTTGGTCCGAATGCAATGGCATGATGGCCTACCTGCCTGTCAGTGTATACATTTCCATACCTCCGCGCCCCTGCTCACGCAGATGTCACACGTCATCAGCACGTTTCATGCTATACACAGTTAGACAGACATTTTACAGTTCCTCCTGAACCAAAACAATGAGCTTATTCTACGTTTACGCCATAACTACCGTTATTTGGAAGAGATGGAAACCTGTGACGTTATACTCGAAGCGGTCTGTTTAGTAATTTTTGACCATTACACAAAGACAGCAAGATGTCAAGCTGAGCAGTATTGCTTGCATTGTGAGCACTTTAGAATGCCCCATTTGAACCCTTGCAGTCAGCCGAGCTAAAGACTCTGTCTATGAAGACTTTGCTGTTGGCTGCATTGGCCTCCATCAAGAGGGTAGGGGACCTGCAGGCAATTTTTTTTTGGACACCCACATGGTATTGAGACCCCGGCCTGGCTATGTGCCCAAGGTTCCTACCACTCCCTTCAGGGACCAGGTGGTGAACCTGCAAGCACTGCCCCTGGAGGAGGCAGACCCAGCCCTAGCTTTGCTCTGTCCTGTCCACGCTCTGCGGATCTACGTGGACAGAACTCAAAGCTTCAGGACCTCACATCAGCTCTTTGTCTGTCACGGAGGCCAGCAGAAGGGAAAGGCTGTCTCCAAGCAGAGGATGGCCCACTGGACAGTGGATGCCATCACCTTGGCTTACCAAGCACAAGGTGTGCCCTGCCCGCTCAGGGTGCAAGCACACTCTACTAGAAGTGTTGCATCCTCCTGGGCGCTGACACATGGCGCCTCGCTGTCAGACATCTGTAGAGCTGCGGGCTGGGCGACACCCAACACGTTCGCTAGATTCTATAGCCTACGTGTAGAGCCGGGTTCCTCCTGTGTTCTCATCTCAAACGGGTAGAAACACTGAGAGGCTTGCTGCGCTACGGCACTTATATTCTCCAGAAGCGAACTCTGTTGAGTCCTCCATCACCCTCTGTGCCAAACGTGGCGGAGCGTCTGGCATCAGGCCTCTTGCCGCTGTATCCTTGAGAACCGGTACTGGGCTGGAGTTATATGAGTGACCCTACGGGGATCCCATATATTTTTCCATGGCCACTCCTACAGAAACCCTTGTCTTTCCCTTGGGAGAGCCCCCCTCTTCAGTGGGGTTGGAGCCCCCTCTCTGTTGCGGGCTACGGCTCAGCATTGTACTCCACATAAGTCCTTCGGGGTACGATGTGGGTTACGCAGCGTTCCCTTCCACTAGGGCACGCTTTCCCAGTGTTATCCAAAAATTCACTGAGCGGGTCATGCGGAACAGCAGTGATGGACTTATCTGTGTGAGGGGGCACTGGAAGGGGGCAGAGGCCATGGCACTTTGGTAGGGATTCCTATTCGTCGGTACTCCGACATGGCGTCGAGAGTGACCAACTGAATGGGAACGTCTCG
This sequence comes from Paracanthobrama guichenoti, assembly GCA_018749465.1. Lineage (NCBI taxonomy): Eukaryota > Metazoa > Chordata > Actinopteri > Cypriniformes > Gobionidae > Paracanthobrama > Paracanthobrama guichenoti. The sequence continues at coordinate 13,278,802 of CM031951.1, forward strand.
GTTATGTATGTAACCCTCATTCCCTGAAGGAGGGAACGGAGACGCCACGTCCCGTTGCCATGTCCTCTGTACCCTGCTGGGTGCCAGTCTACCTACTCAGCTCCTCAGCAAAAAAGCTAACTTGATGCAAACACCTGTGTCTCATTTATACCCGCGCTGCGTGGCATGAACACCTGGTGCAATCATTGCATGCCAATGCTCATTTAGTTACACTACGAAGTAGATTGGCTCTCGCGAGCAAGATTCCTATTCGTCGGTACTCCGACGTGGCGTCTCCGTTCCCTCCTTCAGGGAACGAGGGTTACATACGTAACCGAGACATTCTACAGGCTTGCGCTTTCAGAGAGAAGCTCACAATGAATGAATACTGGGCATTTATGCCAAACAACTGCTTATGATCTACTGTTGATTCATTCTGACAAGCATTTCTAATAAGAACAGTTGCATTCTATGCAGGGGTTGCCAGAGTATCCACTATATTTTTGCTGTTCCATATGTTGCCACCTACTGTAAGAAAGTGAAACTGCATTTTTATTTGGCTGCTAGATTGAAAAGAAGCTAATGTGTAGTCTAAAAATCTAAACAATAAGGATAATCAAATTAGTATGATATACAATCATATAAAAAAAAAAAAAAAAAAAACACACATACACATATGTGTATATATCTAATTTGATTATCCTTATTGTTTAGATTTTTAGACTGCACATTAGCTTCTCTTCAATCTAGCGGCTAAATGAAAATGCAAATGCAAATTATTTATAATTTTGACATCAATTTTCTTAAAAAATTGTTTAAACTTGAAATGTAAGGGTTTTTCTTTTATAAAACTGTTTCTGTCAAAACCTGTATTATTTGAACTGTAAAGTTGTTTAAATCATTTTACAGTAATTTTATGGTTTGGATGTTACCCTAGATGTCGCTCTAGCCTGCCCCTATAGCATTCATTTTATATTCATGTTTATTTGCAGGTTCAGTTCATGGCTTTAGTTCATGGCTATGACCTCTTTATTGAAAAAAAAAACAATATTGAAGTCAATGGAGTAAATTGATGAGAATAATGCTTCCAGCACCAAGGCAGTTTGAACAGTGGACAGTCAGTCAGTGGAGTGTAAATATCTTACACTAGCACCACCATTGTGTTCATATAATTATATAAGATGTATAAGATGTTTCAAAGCCATCAGCAGGTCATGGAGCTGTCTGTCGAGGGTTTGGATGTCAGGTTATTCAAGAGTCTTTGCTAATGGATTTCTGTGGGCTCACAACAAATTTTGCACACACTCACCATCCAGTGGACTGAAATGACATTTGACACCATAAAGGAAGTATCTGTGAAAATTATCCTTTGAAGTAGTGTCTACAAAATCTTAAAAACAGAGGTTGCTACAAAACAACATGGCACCTAAACAGGCTCCTTTGAAACTGCCTGTGTTTGTCTGAATAGAGGCACTGTGAAATTCAAATGAGACCTTCTAGCTAATGACACAATATTGGATGGAACATCAAAGGCCTTCACAAGCTGAATGTGTGTCTTGCACACGTCTACAAAGCATTTTTTTCTTCTTCTTTTTTATTTTTTTTACAAGACACCAGATATTGAAACCTGTTCACAAGTAACTGGTAACTGAAGCACTAAGTGGGAATGGTGTGTTGAAGGACAGCTCAAAACAGCTCCAGACAGCTCTTACCTCCACAGGTCTTCCCATCATATGTTGGACAGACCCAGTCATGGCATTCACATCGCGGTCCATAGAACGTTCCAGGTTCCGTTACCAGACATATGCAAATCCCGCAAACGCATTTGCCTCTTCCACTACAGATCAACCCGTCGGAGGTCCGACAGCGCCTCAGTGATGATTCAGAGGAGATCTTACACTCTCCACCCACCTGCCTGCAAGACACAAGAGCGTTCAGTCACCCCTGTGACCTTTGCCTTCTACGCCAAACCTCAGTTCTTCTTATGCAGGTGAACATATGCCAGATGTTGGATGGGTGTGTGGTGGTTTGCAATCCTCCTTTTCATCAGTAATGACAACCAGACTTCCTTTTGCTTTCTGTAGGAAAAAGCTTTCTGAGGATAGGCCATGCAATGTATCAAATTTTGGCAGATTTCATCTCTGTATCTTATAAGCTTGCAAGCTTATATTTAAAGATAACAAATAGTCCTAGGAGATAAATAACATAAGGTCATGTGGAAATGACTAGTGCTAGTAGAGCCATGAGTCATTTAAGATATCATTCTGTTAGAGGATTCAGTCTCACAGAGAACAAACTCATGTCTAGACACTGTGAATGTAAATGTTTCTGCTAGAAGATCTGAATTTGGAAGCTATAATAAAAACAAAAAAATGTGATTCATGTTTCTGTACAATTGAGGACATTAATATAATATAATATAATATAATATAATAAGTCCATAAGCAGTGTATGCCAGCATACACTAAAACAGAAATTGTTCTTAAGAATTTCATTAAAAAAACCTACTGAAAACAAACGGCAGACTGTATTCCACTGTTTATTATTTTCCTACCCAAGTTCCCCTGTGAAAATTTTTTTCATTTGTTAGTGTTCTTACATACCTCTCTTGCTTCTCGTCTCTGCAGTTGGCCTTTCTCACATTACAGGGTAATAAAAATACTTCTTTTTTTTTTTTACTATTATTTTAAGCAAACACTATTCAGGGGCTTGGTACAATATGGTTGCACTTACATGGAACAAGTCTGTCAGCCACAAACAGCATTCACTCTCTGATTCCAGAATCTGTCTCTGATTATGTGCAATGCAGCGAGAGCATACAGTAAACAGGCATTGTGGTACAGAAGTGATAGTATTATGGTGATTGTGCACCTGCTATGTTTAAACCACTTAAGTAAATTGCAAAATTACCATCACACAATTGTGGACTTTTGCCAAACCCATAGGAAAAGATCAAAAAGGTGCATATGTTGCTGATTTTAAGAAAATACTTTATTAGGTAAAAGCTGTCTTGAAGGAGCACCAAGTAAAACAAACAAATAATTGCTGGCACCTTCCCATAGCTGAGAATCAAAACAAAAAAATAAAAATACAAAAAATAAAGATAAGTAAATAGCTTAAGATAGCTACACGCCTTGGACTAGTTCTGTAGCTGTGACTACACAACAGAAACTTTCCTGTCTGTAAAAATACAGTCTGTCAGCAAAACATGGTTGCACAGTGGAAAAGTCAAACTGATTGAAAAACAACACTATAAACTCACCTTAGCGAATGTTGTAAACTTCCTTGAACGGCAGAGAACACAATTAGAAGCAAAGAAACTAAGACGGAGTTCACCAAAGTCTCTGCATGCATGTTTAGATCCCCACCAGAAACCTTAAGTGAAGTGCCTTCAGGAATTTCCACTTTCCAAAACAGAGGGAGAACGGACTGGCCAAATCCAGCTCGAACGGTTCAGAGGCCAACAGCGCTCTCCATATGAATGCCTTTGATTAGTTGTGACTCTCCGTACAAAGGCAGGAGTAAGGCGTAAGATAAACTGCCAAAAAAAGAAAACTTGGTCACCATAATTCAAAACAGTTGTTCATACAGATGGTTGAGAATTTTACTTTCCATACCCATGCACTGCTGTCCTTTTCTCCTATTTCTCACAATTCAAATGTTATCTTTAGTTGCTTGTATGTATTGTAAAAGCTGATTTGCTATAACCTCAATTATATGCAGAACAGGATCAAACGGATAGAATAATTGTTGTTTGATCCGTCTGCAATCCACTTTCCATACATGAATAATTACATTAAATAATTGTAAATATGAAACAAATAGACAGTAGCAAGACAATATAGCCCACTCTGTATAACATACATTAGCTGTGTCCCAAAGTGAAGGGCGCGCACTTCGAAGGCAGGCATTAGAAGTGCACGAAGGGGAACCGAGGGATAGGGTTGCCAGGTATACACATTAAAAAGAGAAATGGAGCAGAATTTTTTTTAAATTTTTTATTATTATTGGATTTTATCATGTTTCAAAGCCTGCGACGATGGGAGATCGGACCATAACCAGGTAGCCTGGTTAAATAGGCCTATTTAATCGTTAACAACTAGGCCTATAGTTAACAGTTTATTTCTTATGTTAAATGTAACTGTTACAATATATTTTCGCATTTATATTTACGTCCAAGTCTTTATTTAAGTAGCCTACTTAGTTTTATTCTACTCGCATCATCGCAGATGCATTATAACTTTTTATGACATGGCAGCCGTTGACTGATTCAGCCCTGCAAACCTGCGGACAGTGGAAATATGCACTCGTCCCAGATGAAGATGATGTCTCGCTGGCAGACCCTTGCCAGGGTCTCTATTTTGCAGCCCATCCCGGTCCAGCTCCACCAGCGTCTCCCGCTCAGCTCAATGAAAGAAATGTTTTCTGCTGTTTTAGCTGTTCATTTAAATTTCTGTTGTTTCTGATGTTAAACTTATAAGTTAGACCTATATAAATAGCTGTAAAAAGTATTTTAAGTAATATACACATTTTAATTTACATGACAAGAAAATGTAGCCTATGTATAGAAGAATTTGTTTAATTTACAAATTATAACTTGCATTACAAAAATAAACAATGTAGCCTACAGAACAAACACTTCTCTTTTATTTAGCTTACACATTTCAAGCTACATAACGAAAATGAACAATAGACAGAAATTACTTACATTTACAAATAACTTTATATATATATATATATATATATATATATATATATATATATATATATATATATATACACACACACACACACACACACACACACACACACACACACACACACACACACACACACACACACACTCACCTAAAGGATTATTAGGAACACCATACTAATACTGTGTTTGACCCTCTTTCGCCTTCAGAACTGCCTTAATTCTACGTGGCATTGATTCAACAAGGTGCTGAAAGCATTCTTTAGAAATGTTGGCCCATATTGATAGGATAGCATCTTGCAGTTGATGGAGATTTATGGGCTGCACATCCAGGGCACGAAGCTCCCGTTCCACCACATCCCAAAGATGCTCTATTGGGTTGAGATCTGGTGACTGTGGGGGCCATTTTAGTACAGTGAACTCATTGTCATGTTCAAGAAACCAATTTGAAATGATTCAAGCTTTGTGACATGGTGCATTATCCTGCTGGAAGTAGCCATCAGAGAATGGGTACATGGTGGTCATAAAGGGATGGACATGGTCAGAAACAATGCTCAGGTAGGCCGTGGCATTTAAACGATGCCCAATTGGCACTAAGGGGCCTAAAGTGTGCCAAGAAAACATCCCCCACACCATTACACCACCACCACCAGCCTGCACAGTGGTAACAAGGCATGATGGATCCATGTTCTCATTCTGTTTACACCAAATTCTGACTCTACCATCTGAATGTCTCAACAGAAATCGAGACTCATCAGACCAGGCAACATTTTTCCAGTCTTCAACTGTCCAATTTTGGTGAGTTCGTGCAAATTGTAGCCTCTTGAGATGAGTGGTCTTCTGCTGTTGTAGCCCATCCGCCTCAAGGTTGTGCGTGTTGTGGCTTCACAAATGCTTTGCTGCGTACCTCGGTTGTAACGAGTGGTTATTTCAGTCAAAGTTGCTCTTCTATCAGCTTGAATCAGTTGGCCCATTCTCCTCTGGCCTCTAGCATCAACAAGGCATTTTCGCCCACAGGACTGCCGCATACTGGATGTTTTTCCCTTTTCACACCATTCTTTGTAAACCCTAGAAATGGTTGTGCGTGAAAATCCCAGTAACTGAGCAGATTGTGAAATACTCAGACCGGCCCGTCTGGCACCAACAACAATGCCACGCTCAAAATTGCTTAAATCACCCTTCTTTCCCATTCTGACATTCAGTTTGGAGTTCAGGAGATTGTCTTGACCAGGACCACACCCCTAAATGCATTGAAGCAACTGCCATGTGATTGGTTGATTAGATAAGTGCATTAATGAGAAATTGAACAGGTGTTCTTAATAATCCTTTAGGTGAGTGTATATAGCTAGTATAAGTCAACAGTTTTGTTTATTTGTCATTTTGAGTGACAGATGTCGCATTTGATTTAACACATTTTTCAACGGCTCCAGGTGCAGCCTTCACATTGGGACGGCCTTCATAGTGCCGCTGTGACGTGATCGCACTTAAAATGCGGCCTTTGAAGGGTACATCCTTCACATTGCGACACAGCTATTGTCTTCAAGAATAATTTGAAGAATCAGGGGACAGCAGGTTATTATGATTACTGATTGGCTACTGACTGATTATGCTATATTATTTATACATTTTTATAGATAAATTTCACAAAGAACCTCAGAGCAAATATAAGCACCCAGGTTCGTTTTAATTGACAAAAAGATTGAAAAGATAGGTCTATATGCACTTCCTGTTTGCAATCTTCAAATTTGCTTCGCCTGTAAATGGCCTAAAATGATCCCCCATCGGCGCTCGTTCTCGGTTGGAAGATACACAGTTCGGTAATTCATGAAGGCGATCAACATTCTAAAACCGAATCCTTCCACAGAATAAGCTAAATAAATAATCACAAAGAGTTAGGCTACGTGTTTTCGTGTGTTCACAAATGTCCATCGTGTTGATTTAGCTCTGTGATCTTGGGGGAATCCATACATTAGCCTACTCGAGAGAGCGATCACGTTCTCTTTGCAGTTTAATGAGCATAAACACAACTACCATTCCGCCCCTTCACTTCAGACGATACATCAACAGTCCGATGTTACCTCGACCAAAAACAGATTTGGCACGGTTAAATCGAGATAAGCGTTTACAGCTGTGCGAAGGCAAAACTTTGGTTACCACGTTGCCAGTCAGTCATCGCCATCTCGGACGCTTCTGTATTCCGTACTCACAGGAACGAGGATTATTTTGTGTATTTATTTACTAGCTAACATATTTAAATGAGGTTAGAAAATGTTGGGCTGCGGGCAAAGATTCAATATGGGTAACTATGTTCAAAGCGTTATTTATGTTGAATGCGCAACTAACGTTGCTTCTTAATAGCTACTATTTAAACAATAAAACAATTCTTGAGATGCATTAAGTAGCTAGTTGTTAAACGTATCACAGAAATATCAAACACTTGTTTTTGCAGTATTTTTTTATTAATAAATCAAAAATGAATTTGAATTGTCTAGCATTTAATAATTAATTAATACACGTGAAAACGTGCCAAGATAAAAGTGTCAAAATATGCCCCTTACATTGAAAATGAATGAAAAATAACCTTCAGTCAAATACCCTAGTAGTCTACCAGTTTAACCATTGACTTCTGGCATTTCAGATGATGGGGAATGAGAATGAATATTTGGAAATAATATTAATTGTTGTTTTGCTATTATAAAAACCTATTAGTAGGCCTAGATAGCCCTTGTGACAATTAGCCCCTGTGTTATCTACATAATCATTATTATTCCCGATGATAATTTCAGGATATTTTTTTTTTTATTTAATCAATATTAGTTGTTCCTGTTATTGCCTATTCGAAACTGCTGTATATTCAAGATCGTTTAACTGGGACTAAAATGCTTTTTCAAATTCATTTTTTCCCCCAATTCACTGGGATTTAATATGCATTGAATGTTTATATCAATACTGATATTATACATGTCAAGGCCTGCGGGATCTCATCCTGCGCGCTGTGCTGTAGCGGGTCACGCGCGTCTGGTGCGCATCTGTCGCGCGGCTGCTGTAACTGAAGCTCGAGCTCAATACAACGAGTCATGGACTATACACGGCATTAACGGCGATACTTCAATAACCAGTAAGTCTAAGAGCGTTTTTCTGTCCTTTCGACGTGTGAGTTCGATTAGAGTGTCGTATAAGAGATGTATTTTGTTTTATTCGGCTTGTTTGCTTGTCTACCAGGAAGTGTGTGCACCGACTGCGCAGCCAAAAGGCCTTTGTTAAAAAGAACAGCACTGTTAAAGATTAAAAACCCTGTTGGATACGCTAATAACAAATTTAGACAATAATTCAAGCAATGTCTAAATCGACATGCTTTTATATGTTGTGTAAGTCGTGTGTTTTTGCTGAAGAGGTTATTTAGCTAGAGCTGTAGCGGCAGCAGCAGCAGCCCTGCTCTCATCTGTTGCCATGGTAACCCTGTGGCAGCAGGAGGAATCTCCCTGCATAATGGCTGATGTCACTGTGTTCCGGTGTGCCATCTAGCCTTAAGAGCAGGGCTATGACAGGTATGAAAGCGAGGCTGTGAGGGATTGACTTAGTGTTTTCAATGGCATCCACTTTCAAGAGATGTATAAAGCTAATAGTTCTCTTATTCCTTTCCACAGCTCATGTTGCCTGAAGTTTTTTTTTGTCTACTGAAATGTCTTGTAAAGATATTTTTACAGTGTTTCGTCAGCAGGACAATCCAAAAACACATTAAATAACAGTACAACCCACTAAAGAGATATTTCTGTCTATCCATCACAGCTTCTCTTTCATTTCCGTTAAAAATCAACGATGGCGCTGCAGTGAATAAGGTCTATACTGACATGCTCTCGAGTCAGTCTGCTTTGCATGTTTTGTTTTTACATGTGATAAATCTTTGAAGACAGGTGGCTTTTGGCACTGGCCTGTAAAAATTGGTTAAATAGGTCAAACATGCTGGGTGTTTAATTGCATAATCATGCAGTGTTATTTGGATCAGCCTAAGATTAAAGGATTAGTTCACTTTAAAATGAAAATTACCCCATGATTTACTCGCCCTCAAGCTATCCTAGCTGTATATGACTTTCTTCTTTCTGATGAACATGGTTATATTAATAAATATCCTGACACTTTCAAGCTTTATAATGGCAGTGACGGGGTACATTGTCAAGTCACCTTTATTTATATAGCGCTTTTTACAAGTCCAATTGTTTCAAAGCAGCTTCACATTGTTAACAGGAAAATAATGCAACAGAATTTGCACAGCCGTTCTGGTGAAACGGTGATGTTATCCAGCTAATTTCAATTGTCATATAGTGTCAATGCAGGCAGATCGGTAATATAGATGAAATTTAGGTGTCCCCAACTGAGCAAGCCAAAAGCCAGAGGCAACGGTGGCAAGGAACCAAAACTCCTTCAGGGCCTCCTTCGTAAGATTATTTGAAAGACTGGAGTCGTCACGCCGGAGAGGGGTTTAATGAGGATGTCGTGTCGATGCGACATTGTGTTTAAAGCTATAAAAAAAGTGCATCCATCCATCATAAGCATACTCCACACGGCTCCAGGGGGTTAATAAAGGCCTTCTGAAGCGAATCGATGGGGTTTTGTAAGAAAAATATCCATATTTAAAATTTTTTAAAGTAAAATATCTAGCTTCCAGACCGTCTTCTGTATTCAACTGCACCGAAAAAAGCGCAACTGGTGCAAAGTATGACGTCGGACAGCTGTGACAGCATTTTTAACTGCGTGAGGCGTTGCGCTTTCTGCCTAAGTTAAATATAGAAGGCGGTCTGGCAGAAGCTAGATATTTTACTTTATAAAGTTTTAAATATGGATATTTTTCTTACACATACGCATCGCTTTACTTCAGAAGGCCTTTATTAACCCCCAGGAGCCCTGTGGACTGAGTACATTTATGATGGATAGATGCATTTTTTTTTTTTTTTTTTTAGCTTCAAACTCAATGGACCCCATCACTGCCATTATAAAGCTTGGAAGCGTCAACTCCAATTGTGTTCATCAGAAAGAAGAAAGTCATATGCACATAGGATGGCTTGAGGGTGAGTAAATCATAGGGTAATTTTAATTTTAATGTGAACTAATCCTTTAATGATACTGATGATATGGATTTTGAAAATGTCCAGGTGGTTGTTACACAGGGCTGAGAGGCTAAACATGAAGAGAGACAAAGAGGGAAAGATTTTATTGATTTAATTTTAGGAGTCCCCACCAGGAAATATGTAGCAACCAGTGTCATAAACAAAGTTTGCCCCTGGGAATTTTTTTTTTTTTTTTTTTTTTTTTTTTTTTTTTACAAAAGTAGCTGTAAACAATAAGATATCTCAACACAACAGATGCTTTGCTAGAATACATTTAAAAAAATGTCACGGTCTCTGCATTTGATTATACTCTGAACTGTCACAGTATTATTTGATGCAATTGCTGTTGCAGAGTTTGTTGGGAGAGTTTAATTTCATGATCCGTGTTTTCAGAGGTTATTTTATTATTTTTCTTTCTCTCCATGAAAAAGTCATATTAGTTTCACATTCAGCAATAGTCACAGCTGTAGCAAATACAGACACTAATATTAATTTTGTTATTAGTGCTGTACACATTAATTAAATGGATATATATATATATATATATATATATATATATATATATATATATATATATATATATATATATATATATATATATATTTTATTTATTTTTAAATATATTTTACGTTTTGTTGTTTTTTTGCATAATTTTAACAGTGATATCTGTTTTGCATAATTATAATGGTGATAGCTACTAAGAGAAATGTGTTAAATATTATGAATGAATTTGGAGTTCATTGTATTCTGTAGTTTCTATACATAACTTCAAGCATAATACAATGAAGTGGGAATTGGATAATAAATCTAGTCATATTGGCAACTGTATATAGTGCTGTATATTCTGTAGCAAATTAGAAACAAAAAGCCTTTAGGGGAATATTTATCCTTCTCATAGCCTATACAATCTAATATAAAACACAAAACATTTATGTAACAAGCAAGCCTAAAAAAAAAAAACAGCACCAGCCACCATTAAAGTGTTTAGTGATTGCATCCTGCCTTTAGGCAAATAGTTCTTTCTGAAAAAGTGAAAGTAATTGTAGTCTTCTGCAACTTACTCCTACATTACTGCACTTACACCCTGTAATTTAGTTTTCACTTGTCTTCAAACCTCTATCTATCAACATATGCTAACTGTAGCAATTACTTCGCAAATTGCCTGTGACTACATAGAAGCTGTTCTAAGAAGACCACTATGTCATTGACATTTAAAGATTCAAATTTCTTTGTAGACTTCACATTTTTATTTGATGCACACTTTTTATGCTTCTTGCCATTGTTCCAAATTGACCTTCGAATGACTTTGACTGTGTATTTTGTGTTATATCTGACTTTGAAATGTTTATCAAACCTAGAAAAGCTTTTCATCATGTTATACGATGTTTGACGCACAAAACCTGCCTGACCTTACTAGTCATGACAGTTTGTTGGAATTGATTTGTTGCTTTTGTGTTGATATCACATGTAAAGGTCAAGCTTTCAGCTGTTATGTGATGCAGCATTCATTGACTGGACTCCTTTATAAATAAGAATAAAAGGCTAATGATGTTCTTGCAGGATAGGCCTCAACTACACCGATCAGCTGTCTTTCGTACTAAATTCCCTTCCTCTCTATGCCGGGGATGAATGCACCAATGAGGAGCCTGACCGTAAGTAACCTGGTCCCACAATCCCATCCGTCCATGACTCCGCCACTCAGTGTTGCATATATTCCTTGTCTGATGTGGTGGACATTTTTGTCTATATTATTGTACCCGTTTGGTACACCATATGCCATGTTGACTAACTGTTGTGTGTTATTTACAGGGTATGCCTGATCGCATGTTATGTGCAGTGCTGGAGCAATTTCAGCTTTACTTTTCCCGTTGGTATGTGCGCTTTGTTTTAGTGTGTGTGTGTGATATTCATGTTTTATTATTGTCCTCGGTAAGAATGGCTGTAGTGCCAATATTATCATTATCAGTTGCCTGTCGTTTGTGTTACGCTGAAGATCCAGTGTGATCTTTGCAGAAGGTAAGTCAGTATTTCTGTGTAAAGTCAACAGTCTGTGTTTTATGTACATCATGTGCTTGATTGTGTTTAACGGTGACTGTGCAACACTTCGATACCATACTGAGCTGTGTCCTCATGTCCTACTGTACAGCCACAATGTACACATAGCTCAAATCTGTTTGCATGCCACTGTAGTTACTAGATGTTTTTATACCACATAATTATAGTAACAAACATTAATCCTGTTGCTAAATTGCAAAAACTGTTGCTAAACTTTGCTAAACTAAATTTATTTTCATTTTCTAATATTTCATTGTGTAATATAATTGCTTAGAGCACATATACAATCGAGTTAGCATCCAATAAAGAATCAATCTCATGGCTACAAACAGAATTTGAGCGTTGCCTGATTTGTTGTTTAAGTTAGCATTTTTGGTCGATGTGCTTTTGTCTTTCAGATCCACTCTCTCTATAGCACAGCGAGCCCAAGCATGCTGAAGAGGAAGCAGAGCTCGCGGGTCGAGGCCCAGCCCATGACCGACTTTGGGCCAGATGAAACACTGACAGACAGTGCTGACATTCTTTGGATCAACAAACCAGTATGTGAACAAATCTCTGAAATCTGGTCAATAATTTTTGACCCACATACCCCCCCAAAGATACCTTATAAGCTAAAACTTTGTCCCAACTAAGTGCATTGTTATACAACAGGACACTTTTATTATTTTTTTGTTTTGTTTTTGTCCAAACCAGTCCAAACCGTATCCACTTTATTTTCCAATGCAGAAGTAAGCTATTTCCTGTGAATATGCAAGACTTACGATTAATTAGCTGCTATAGATAGATAACTAGAAGAAAAAAAGTGCAGTAATGGTAAACCTACAGTCAAACCAAAATTTATTCAGACACCTTCAACATTTTCTCACATTATCACAGTTTATTCACTATAGTTTAGAAAATGGTAATAAAATATGACAAGAACTCAGAGTTCATCTTGATAATGTCAGATAACTTTGATAGAAAGGTAAATAATGGGTTAGTCAATCAATCAGCTGTCAGCTGTTAAATTTAAGTACACAATTAGAATTTTAATTTTACCGGTGTAAAAATTTTTTTTCTTTAATTGCTAATGCGACCTAAGCAAAACATGGTCAGGTCAAAGTGTCTGAATAATTTTGGTCCAAAATTCTTATCAATTTTACTGGTAGTCCACTGTATGAAGAATCTGTGGGTAGAATATGTCACGGTTTAATTTATTTTTCTATCCTCACTTGCATAAATGAACTATAGTCTCCTGCACTCACTAGTAAAAAATTATATCTGGTGTCTGAATTTATTTTGGCTTGACTGTATTTGCACCACAAAACAAAGTGTTTATGATAAATGAAGAATACATTAAAATAACATGAAAACAAATACCGGTTTGCAATATCAAGCGGCATAACATGCTTTTTTGTACAGCTAATATAGCTGTAAGCAGCTGAACACAAAAGGAGATTCAGAGTAATGTTGATGCTGTTCTTTTTTTCATACTGTATAACAAAAGTATACAGTGACCAGGGACTTTCAAGCTTCAAAAAGGACAAATAAAGACCATAAATTTAGCCCATCTTGTGTGCTATATTCCAAATCTTCTGAAACCATACAACAGCATTTTGTGAGTAGCAGCTTGAAATTACTAAAATTACAGCTTGAAATTGCTTGAAAATACTGTACAGCAGAGACCAATATTTTCAGTGAATGAATTAATTCATTAAACTTTATTGTCTGTTCAGTTCCCATTCAGTCGGTCACTCTCGACGCCACGTCGGAGTACCGACGAATAGGAATCGCACTCGCGAGAGCCAATCTACTTCGAGTGTAACTAAAACGAGCCAATGCACATTGGCATGCAATGATTGCACCAGGTGCTCATGCCATGCTGTGCGGGTATAAATGAGACACAGGTGATTGCATCAAATTAGCATTTTGCTTCGAGCCGAGTGGTAGATGGTTACTACAGATATCACTCCTTACTTATGTCCTGACTGAAGACGGAAGCCGCCTTTCGAAGCGATCTCTTCATTCGGTGTTGGTGTGACGGCACAGCAGCGGGTCGTGTGGTTTTCCGATCATCTCTCTTTGTTGTTTGAACAGAACAATCACAAAGGCTGTTTTCACAGCCGGTTCGGTGCGCTAGGTGGAGAGTGCTAAAAAGCCGTTCCCACGGCTGGTTAGAGAGCGCCTTCGTGTGAGAGAGCGCGCACGTCAGGCTGCACTATCCCCTGACGGTGTCGCCGCGACCCCTCCCCCTGCGTGCTTCAGCACCAAGGAGAGCGTCCTTCTGAAAGAGCTTACACAGATAGAGCTTGCGTCTTTTTCAAGATGACATTCTATCTGTGTGTTTCTGGATGCGGTGGTTTCCTGTCACCGAGGGATGGTCATCAGCGCTGTATCTCGTGTTTGGGCGTTCAGCACGCTGAGGCAGCGCTGGTGGATGAATCATGTTCTCACTGCGGAACATGACCATCTCGGAGTTGCGATCGCGGCTCCGTCTCGCAAGGGCGGAGCCTCTGTGCCTCTGCCGCGATCTAACTCTCCTCAGAGAGTTACTTCAGGCAGTAGCCCGGCTGATTTGAGGGTTACGGTGAGCGCGTTTCCCCCAGGGAACCAACCCCCGGGGAACCCTCATCCCTCTCGCACTCAGCAGCCAGTAGAGCTGCCATTGGAACGCGGTGGGCCGTCCACGAGATGTGCACCATCCGTATCCTTTGGGGCTCCCCTTTAGGACCAGATGTCCATCGCTGCATCGGAGGGAGGGTCAGAACTCTCTGGAGAGGATGTGTCGGCGCAGTGGGCTCCTCCGGGTAGACCCGCTGTGCCCGATACTGATCCGGAGATGATGGCTATGCTTGCCCGGGCCGCCGAGAGAGTCGGGCTCGTGTGGAACCCTCCACCGTGTCCCGACCCTCAAGGCTGGATGATTGGTTTCTCGGGGTGGCCCGTGCTGGTTCTCAGCGCCCCACCCCGGTGCCTTTTTTCCCGGAGGTGCACGAGGAGCTCACGAGGTCATGGGCGGCACCTTTACTGCCCGAAACCGGCCTAGTGGATCCTCCTCCCTCACAACCCTCGATGGCGGACCTGCAAAGGGATACACGCAGGTTCCCCCCGTGGAACGGGCCGTTGCTATGCAACTGTGCCCTAACTCCACTTCCAGGAACCTGTGTCTTCCCTCCGGGGCCTGTAGGTACTCATCCGATCTGATCGGGAAGGCCTACCTGGCTTGTGGAGAGGCAGGCTCCGCTTTACACGCTACGGCGTTGTTGCAGGTCCATCAGGCCCGCTCTGAAGACCTTGCACGAGGGTGGTCACGATCCCGCAGTTCTCCAGGAACTGAGAACCGCAACGGACCTCGCGCTTCGTGCGACGAAGGTTACGGCGCGGGCCGTGGGTCGTGCGATGTCCACTATGGTGGTCCAGGAATGCCACCTCTGGCTGTGTCTGGTGGACATGAGGGAGACCGACAAAGTCAGGTTCCTTAACTCCCCCGTCTCCCAGACTGGCCTCTTCGGCGACGCGGCCCAGAACTTCGCCCAGCAGTTCTCGGCCGCACAGAAGCAGACTGAGGCGGTCAGTCACATTCTGCCACGGCGGTCAGCTGCTGTCTCCACCCGCGCCCGGCAGCGCCTCAGCCTGCTCGGTCGCCGAGGGCGCCGCCTGCATCTGCCTCCGCTCCGCGCCGCAGCAGCAGCCTCCACCCAGCGGCGTTGTGGAGCCGGGCGCAAGCAGGCCGCCCTACCCATCCAGACGCCTGCCAAGAGGGGTGGCAAGGCCAAAGGCAAGCTGCCACGAGACGGGCGACCCGGAGGTGAGGAGGACTGCTCTTCTGGAGATGGTGACCACACCGCTCCATCCCCCGGTGGAGGGCCGGGAGGAGAATCTTGTGTTCCATTTTGTTTCTGTTCCGCCGCTGGGCTCAGCCCCAGCGGTACCCAAATTCTCAACACAAGAGCAGTTCCTTCCATCTCCGGGTCTGCAGGGGGCTCGGAGAGTTGTGGCCGGTCAATGTCCGGTACCTGCATTCCACCTCGCTGCCCCACGGTGGGTACGCCGGTGGTCCCTATGGTCCTGCTTGTACGGTCCCTGGGAGCCTGGCTAGTGCTCCTCGGTCCGTCTCGCTGGCTCATTCGGACCATCAGGCTCGGCTACGTGATTCAGTTCGCCCGGCGCCCCCCCAGGTTCAAGGGCGTCCGCGTTGTTCCTTAGGGGGGCGAGACGGTTAAATCCTCCTCGACCCCCCTCCATACCCTCTTGGGATCTTGCTCTGGTGCCGAGCACTCCAGAATGCCCCATTCGAGCCTTTGCAGTCAGCAGAGCTAAAGATTCTGTCTATGAAGACTTTGCTGTTGGCTGCATTGGCCTCCATCAAGAGGGTAGGGGACCTGCAGGCATTTTCAGTCGACGAATCGTGCCTAGAGTTCAGGCCGGGTAATACCCACGTGGTACTAAGGCCCCGGCCTGGCTATGTGCCCAAGGTTCCTACCACTCCCTTCAGGGACCAGGTGGTGAACCTGCAAGCGCTGCCCCCGGAGGAGGCAGACCCAGCCCTAGCTTTGCTCTGTCCCGTCCACGCTCTGCGGATCTCGTGGATAGAACTCAAAGCTTCAGAACCTCAGATCAGCTCTTTGTCTGTCACGGAGGCCAGCAGAAGGGGAAGGCTGTCTCCAAGCAGAGGATGGCCCACTGGATAGTGGATGCCATCACCTTGGCTTACCAAGCACAAGGTGTGCCCTGTCCGCTCAGGGTGCGAGCACACTCTACTAGAAGTGTTGCATCCTCCTGGGCGCTGGCACGTGGCGCCTCGCTGTCAGACATCTGTAGAGCTGCGGGCTGGGCGACACCCAACACGTTAAGCTAGATTTTATAGCCTACGTGTAGAGCCGGTCTCCTCCTGTGTTCTCACCTCAAACGGGTAGAAGCACTGAGAGGCCCCGGCTCTTGTCGGCTTGCTGTGCTCCGGCGCTCTTATTCTCCAGAAGCAAACTCTGTGAGTCCTCCATCTCCCTCGGTGCCGGACGTCGCGGGACGTCGGGCATCAGGCCCTGCCGCTGAATCCTTGAGAACCGGTAATGGGCTGGGCTTATATGAGTGACCCTGCGGGGGATCCCATATTTCTTCCACGGTCGCTCCTACGGGAAGCCCGTGTCTTTCCTTTGGGAGAGCCTTCCCGTCACCGGACTGAGCCCCCTCCTCCCTTGCGGCTACGGCTCAGCTTTGTACTCCACATAACTCCTCCGGGTACGATGTGGGCTCCGCAGCGGCCCTTTCTAGGCACGCTTTCCCAGTGTCATCCAATAATCACTGAGCAGGGTCATGCGGAACAGCAGTGATGGACTTCCTGGTGTGAGCCCCGTCTCATCAGGTAAGAGAGCTCAGGCGGCTCACACTGGGCACTGGAAGGGGGCAGAGGCCATGGCACTTTGGTAGGGATTCCTATTCGTCCCACGTCCCGTCGCCATGTCCTCTGTACCCTGCTGGGGTGCCGGCCTACCTACTCGGCTCCTCAGCAAAAGGCTAATTTGATGCAATCACCTGTGTCTCATTTATACCCGCACAGCGTGGCATGAGCACCTGGTGCAATCATTGCATGCCAATGTGCATTGGCTCGTTTTAGTTACACTCGAAGTAGATTGGCTCTCGCGAGCGAGATTCCTATTCGTCGGGACTTCGACGTGGCGTCTCCGTTCCCTCCTTCAGGGAACGAGGTTACATACGTAACCGAGACGTTTCCTGGACAGAAATTCATCTTTGACGCTGACAATACTACACATCCACACTTCCATATAATAAAATAAAATCACATAAAACACATTAATCCCTATATATATATATAAACTAAAAAAAAAAAAAAAACAAGCACATAAACAAACACATGCACTCTCTCATGTGTACAAGCACCTGCCCATATAAATATATACCTGAGTACCTTAAGAATTTGGTTTCACACAGTCACCGCCAAAGGAACAAATGATCTTTTGTATATATACTTGTAATTGTTTGGCATAAGAAAACTTGGAGTATAGTGTGCAAATCGTATTGTATTCTTTTAAGGAGCTTTTTTAGTCACTTTTGGATGGTTAATAGTGAATTTTCCTTTTCAGGTAAACTTTAAACCCATTCCTTTTGCTTAGTTTATAGTGGACAGACACAACCCACTACCCATTTTTAACAGTACCCGATCAGTCAGGATATAGTGCAAAACTGAAATCCTGAGTATGTGCCACATTCTAAAACAGATTGTGTTCTTTGTCCTCAGTGGGTTCATTCTCTCCTGCGGGCCTGTGCTATAATCAGTGTTATTTCGGTCTGTATGAATACACCTAAGACCTTTGAGCACTACCCGCCCCTGCAGTATGTCACCTTCACCCTGGACACACTGCTGATGTTCCTCTACACTGCAGAGATGATTGCCAAAATGCATATCAGGGGTATTATCAAGGTAACACACTCAATCAGTATTGTCTTGATTTATAGTAGAAATAGGAGGGGAAGACTGTGTCCTTTGGAAGTGAATAAAATGGGCTAAATAACTTGTTGGCGGTTTAATTGGTGAATCAGGAATAACAACCCCATAGAAACATATTGGATAGTGAATCATTTGCCTTTTGAACCAGCCACAAGATGTGTGCAGGATTTTCTTTATCTTTCTTCTGGCATGGAAAGCAGTAAGGCTTATGTAGAAGATAGAGTAATTCATTTGTTTTGTTTTTTATCCCTGAGATTGTATGAGGACAGGGTGATTAACCTTGCAGCAATTATATGCTAAGTTAACACATGCATTTTAATTTTATTGAAGGAGAGTAACTCACATCATTATTATACAGTGACCTCAACTCAGTTAATTAGGCCAGTATATTTGTTTTGTATTTCCATCTTTGGAGTGCTTATGATCTGTGAAAATCAGACTTGTGTTTTTCTTTATCACTGTCAGCACACATATTTTTTTGGTCATTAGGTATATTCTGGACTCTGACACAGCATTATGAACAGTTACTAATGCAGTAGTCGAAGCATTGATTTAATGTAATCTGTTGTGAATTAGGCCATCTCATTTCGTTTTATTAAAGGGTTAGTTCACCCAAAAATGAAAATTCTGTCATTAATTACTCACCCTCATGTCGTTCCAAAACCTTGACCTACGTTCATATTCACAAATGAAGATATTTTTGATGAAATCTGAAAGCTCTCTGACCCCTCCATAGACAGCAATATAACACTTTCAAGGCCCAGAAAGGATTGTTAAAATAGTCCATGTAACTCCAGTAGTTCAACCTTAATTTTATGACGCATCGAGAATACTTTTTGTATTGTTGAATTGTTGAATACTTTTCAACAATTTCTTCACGTCTGTGTCAGTCTCCTATGCTGTTGGCGTAGTAAATACAGTGCAGCGCTTCTGAGTTACGTCAGTGCTACACCAGAACGCCGGCTTACCAATGGCTGATGCTGGTCACGTGTGTGATGTTGACGTAGGACCTGGCCAACATAAACTGCTTAGGAGACTAACACAGATGAGAGGAAATTGTTGAATAAAGTCATCATTATTTTTTCTATTATTATTATTTTTTTTTTGTATTCTCGTTGCTTCATAAAATTAAGGCTGTAAGTCTTAGGGGTTTGAAATTACATGAGGGTGAGTAATTAATGACAATTTTCATTTTTGGGTGAACTAACTCTTTAAGCAACTCATTCATCTACATTAACTATTTCAACTTCAGTCTCTCTTACTTGCCAATAATAAAGTCAGTCAGACCACAATTTTTAAGCTACTCATTTAATAAATCATGTTTGTGGCCTACTAATAACAGTGTGAGATCTGAGCACTGGAGCTGATCAGAGGCTCTGAAATCCCAGAGGATTTCTGGGCAGATGTTTTGGGAGAACAAGTGCTTCATCCACTGAAGTAGCTGTCTCTTTATCAAAGAAAAGCCACTGGAGCGTGAAGACAATCTGCACTCAAGCAAACAAACCTGAGCATGTCACACCTCTGATGTAATTTCCTGTGCACCAGCTGCATGTGTGAATTGGTAGTTGACATGACAAACCATGTGGTGTCACATGATGTGTGACATGCTGCACTCTATTTAAAACAAACCCTTTCTGTCCTCATTTATTAAAAAGCTATATTGAATATATTGTATGTACTTTCAAAAAATATATCTCACTCGTGCTGCATTTATTTGATCAAATATACAGTAAAACAGTAATACTGTGAAATATTATTACAATTTAAAATACCTCTTTTCTATTTTAATATATTTTAAAATGTATTTTTTTCCAGTGATGACAAGCTGAATTTTTAGCATCATTACTCCAGTCTTCAGTGTCACATGATCCTTCAGAAATCATTCTGATGTGATGACTGACTTCTCAAAAAACATTTCACATTATTATCAATATTAAAAACATTTGTTCTGCTTAATATTTTTGAATATTAATTAACATTTATTTATTTTTTGTTTTTACTGTTATTTCTTAAACCAAAATGTTAAATAAATGCTTAAAAGAAACCAGTTACATGAACGAATATATACAGTTAGCTTTTTATATAGTTATTTTTTCATGGGCATGTTATGCTTCCACCTAAATATTTACCACTAGAGACATAGTTTGATTGTTCTCATTACCTATATTTTTTTGTCATGTTTTTTTAGATACTTAGGATGCACACTTGTTAGGCAATGTCTGGTAGGATAAATACTCTGAAGTGCTCACATTGCAGAATTTGCCTGGCTCTGTTGTTAACAGCTGCCACAATCTTTCATTAGACCGGTAGACCAGCTGCCACTCACCTGTGGACTTTCATTTACAAGCCTGTGTCTTATCACCTGCCTCTGTTTCCAGGGAGAGAACTCCTATGTTAAAGACCGCTGGTGCATGTTTGATGGCTTCATGGTGGTCTTCCTCTGGGTCTCTCTTGTGCTTCAGGTATGGAAATTGTGTTATTTCCAAATTGAATTGTTTCTTTTAAATTAAAATGGAGTGATCTTCATAGGTAACTCCTCTCATCCACTTGTTCATCTGAATGGTCTCAAGGTGTTTGAAATAGCAGAGATTGTGGACCAAATGTCACCCTGGGGAATGTTACGCATACCGAGGGCCCTCATTATGATCCGAGCCTTCCGAATCTACTTCCGATTTGAACTGCCA
Organism: Paracanthobrama guichenoti; assembly: GCA_018749465.1. Classification (NCBI taxonomy): domain Eukaryota; kingdom Metazoa; phylum Chordata; class Actinopteri; order Cypriniformes; family Gobionidae; genus Paracanthobrama; species Paracanthobrama guichenoti. The sequence continues at coordinate 13,299,766 of CM031951.1, forward strand.
CGCACCCGGATAACCAACATTCTCAAGTAAGAGGCCCGCAAGAATGTGAGAAATGTCGTATTGTTTCCATATCAACCACTTAAAATTCACTTCCTTTCAGGCGGTCGGGGGAGCAGATCTGGAGTGTGTCCATATTTTTACTGTTCTTCCTGCTCCTGTATGGAATCCTGGGAGTTCAGATGTTTGGCACCTTCAATCATCACTGTGTCACCAATGATACGCAGAAAGGGTAAGCAAGTTTTATCATCATTATTCTTTCAACTATTCTCTTTAAATCTAATAAAATCATTTAATCTAATAGCCCAAGAAATCAAGAAGTTATTTTTGTGTGGTGAGTTTTATCAGACTCCTTGTGGTTTATTATCCCTGGGATGAATCAGGGGATTTAACATTATGCTGCAGTTTCTGGCATCAGCACGAGATAAGAAGTATGTGTCTGTTGCTGTACACCTCCCACACACATCTGTTCTTTGAAATACAAATCCCATCAGCAGCTGTAAACTGTATTAATAACAAATCATCATTTTCATCATGTGATGTCACGGCCTCACAAACACTCCAGTAAGAACAGCCATATTATACATGTTTTTCTGAATTTCTCATTCATATCTCATGGAGGCACAATTCATGTCTAAAAATTAACAGTACATCTTGCTCGAACACTCGCACACATTCCAACTTGAGGGTGTGACGAAAGCAGGGTTGAGCGCAGTCTTAATGCAGTGTGTGTATGGAGCTGTGGAGGTGGTTAAAACCCAGGCCTATTTAATATTCCCTTGCAGATGAGTGGCGTGTCAGAGCCGGCGCTAAAACAAAGAACCTAAACCATCAGCAACAGAGGAGTGTGCCGAGCACTAATCACAATAATTAACATTTCCTGTGTTGCCTGGGCATCATGCACATGCTCGCCTCTTTTCAGCAGCCTGGCCTCAATCCGTCTATATGTGCATGAGAGAAAAGAGCTCTTATATTGATATCTCACTGACATTCAAAGTATTATCATTCAAAAGGTGTTAGGCACAGGTTAAAAAAGTATTGTTTGCCTTTGCCATAAAATATATTTAGACAGGCAAGATTTTCATGCATCCTGCAAGTTGAAGTGTATTTCGGAAAAACTCAGTGTTGATTATCGTGCAGAACTACAATACTTGTCCTTGGCACAATGTCGCTACCTGAATTACACAGGGATTCAATGGGATAAATGTGCTAGGGAGTTTGCCAGACTTGTTTCTGTTGGGGATACATTTTTAGATTTGATGTCACAACGTTTTATTTTTTTAAGTGCTTAAAATATGGATGAGCACAGGCCTTGTGACCTTGCCAATCATAAACTGTCACTTTGTTCAGAAAATATCCCACACATTTCTCTCAATTACAGGCAGCATGTTATGACTGATTATCAATATACGATACAATCTCTGTTTCCGTCTCTATTTCCAAGCATTTTATATCCATTTAAGTGTACAATACTAGTAATAACACCACTATTTTTTTAATCTAAGTGGTAAAAGAAGTATTAATCAAAAGGCATGTCCATTTTGAAATAAAATGGATAATTTTATGATGTTATCAGTATCTTTTGGCTTGTGTTTATCAGTTTCTTCAGGGATGATCTCTTTGGCGGATTATTTATCACTGTATAATTAAAGCTATTTTGATTCACCGCTGTGCCTCTGATTGGCCTTTGTGATACTGCAATCAATGATCCCTACTCGTTTCAAAGTCTTTAATAAACAATTTGAAAGTATGTCTGGCGAGCCAATTTGAAAACATTAATTTCCATTAGAGACATCAAGTGCCGACCTGAAGTAACACCTGTGGACCAAACTAAAGCTGTCTGCATGTGTATGTGTGTTAGAATAGATATATATTTTATCATCTTTCAGGATTTCTAAATCTCTTTCTGTTTATACATAGTTCAGTTATGAAATAGAGCAGATACACTCTATAAGCCAAGCAACATCTAAAAATGAAAATCAGAGAGAATGATAGGTGTGTGTGTGAAAAGAAATACAGATTTACACAACAAAATTGTGTTTCCTTTATGTTGCTTTTGATTCATGTAATTCTCTAAAATGTTCAGTCTAATAGATTAAATTATGTAGGTTGAATGTGAACCAATCAAGCTAATTATTTTTGCTGTTGACATTACTGAAACTTTATTCCTAGCATGCTTTTCATAGGACTTACTGTAATGTGCAGAGTAAAACTGTTCTTATTTTGTATGTTATTGAAGATGAGATGAGAAAAGGGGGAGACTTTATAGTGTTTAATGTTCAATTGTGTTGGTACTTAGAACCATTTCAAGTACACTGTGTTACCATTGTGCTGAAGAGCTTTTTCTCTTATATATGAAGACGGATATATGCATGTATATATTCTCCTGTAAAACTACTGTCTCATGTACAGGGCAATTAGAGTCACACCTGTTAGTAAATACGGTTGTCAGTCCAAAATGCTGACTTTGTGTGTTGCCAAAGAGCACAGAGGATAACACTTCTAGTCTGTGAGAAAACACCAGATGGCCTGTTACATTATAATGGTTAATTTGATCAGATATAACATTTGATGATGATTCTTTGAAAACTCACTCTGGTCTTTTTCCAGTAATGTGACATGGAACAGCCTTGCGATCCCTGATACACACTGCTCTCCAAATGGGGAGGGTTATCAGTGTCCAGCAGGGTTTAAGTGTATGGATCTGGAAGACTTGGGACTTAGCAGACAGGAACTCGGATATAGTGGCTTCAATGAGCTTGGTGAGTCATTGCGGAATTTACATGATAAAATGTTTGTCATTTTGTTTCTTCTCTGTGTTCATTTTTCGTCCACTCTGTTTTCTAAAGAATATATGAGTGGAAAATTACAGCTTCATTCAAATGTAAAATCCCTAACCCAATTAACATATTAGCAATCCTGTAGTAATAATTGATATCAGTTGATATTAGTTACCATGCATATAATACGCTATATTGCCAAAAGTTTTGGGACACCTACCTTTACATGCACATTAACTTTAATGACATCCCATTCTTAATACATATGGTTTAATATGGAGTTGGTCAACCCTTTGCAGCTATAACAGCTTCAACTCTTCTGGGAAGGCTTTCCACAAGGTTTATGAGTGTGTTTATGGGAAATTTGAACATTCTTCTAAAAGTGCATTTGTGAGGTCAGGCACTGATGTTGGACGAGAAGGCCTGGCTCACAGTCTCTGCTAATTCATCCCAAAGGTGTTCTATCAGGTTGAGGTCAGGACTCTGTGCAGGCCAGTCAAGTTCCTCCACACCAAACTCACTCATCCATGTCTTTATGGACCTTGCTTTGTGCATTGGTGTGCAGTCATGGTGGAACAGGAAGGGGCCATCCCCAAACTGTTCCCACAAAGTTGGGAGCATGAAACAGTCCAAAATGTCTTGGTATGCTGAAGCATTAAGAGTTCCTTTCACTGGAACTAAGGGGCCAAGCCTAACCCCTAAAAAACAACCCCACACCATAATCCCCCCTCCATGAAACTTTACACATGGCACAATGCAGTCAGGCAAGTACAGTTCTCCTGGCAACCGCCAAACCCAGACTCGTCCATCAGATTACCAGACAGAGAAACGTGATGCGTCACTCCAGAGAACACGTCTCCACTGCTCTAGTGTCCAGTGACGGCATGCTTTACACCACTGCATCCGGCGCTTTGCATTGCACTTGGTGATGTAAGACTTGGATGCAGCTGCTCAGCCATGGAAACCCATTCCATGAAGCTCTCTACGCACTGTTCTTGAGCTAATCTGAAGGCCATATGAAGTTTGGAGGTCTGTAGCTATTGGCTCTGCAGAAAGTTTGCGACTTCTGTGCACTGTGTGCCTCAGCATGCGCTGACCCTGCTCTGTGATTTTACGATTTTACGGCCTGAGTTGCTGTTGTTCCTAATTGCTTCCACTTTGTTATAATGCCACTAACATTTGACCGTGGAATATTTAGTAGTGAGGAAATTTCACGAATGGACTAATTGCAAAGATGGCAAACCTATCACAGTACCACACTTGAATTCACTGAGCTCCTGAGAGCAACCTATTCTTTCACAAATGTTTGTAGGAGCAGTCTGCATGCCTAGGTGCTTCATTTTATAAACCTTTGACCGTGGAAGTGGTTGGAACACCCAAATTCAATGATTTGGAGGGGTTTCCCAATACTTTAGGCAATATAGTGTATATCATAGAATGTGCATTAATGTAAAATAGTTCTGAATACGGCTCCCCCAATTTAGATAAAGAAACTATCTGCTTTATAATCCACTTTTTCTCCAATTTGCACTTGGCCAATTTGTCCTGCTGTTGCTAAATATATTATATTATGAGGAAATATAAGCCTGATTGGCCTAGTTTTAGTTGTCTGTGGAAAATTATACCATCTCTGCCCTTTGTAATTATTTAAAGTGATTAAGAGCAATTATGTCTTTTTTTGACACAGTGTGATTAATTATAGCATTGTTGACTGAAGCGGTTTGAGTTGATCTATGCATTATGTGCAAGCAAACATTAACAGATAAATGCTCTCCCTCTCTCTGCATTTCGTAAATGTAATATTTTCAGCAAAGCTTATATTTCAAAGCATTGTGAAGGCAGCTTCACAAATAGACCAGTTTATTTAAGCACCTTGATCTGTATGAAGCAGCATGCCACATTTTTATCACTTCCATTTGAGATAAATCCAGTAGAAAGGTGCATCGAGCAGTGCCACTAATCTCCAAATAGCCATGAAGTGAGGCTTTTCCCTAGAAAAACAGTTGTGACTTTGAACCGTTGACTTACAGAACATTGAGATCTGTGAAAGGGCCCTTCTTCGTCCTCTTTATAGAGTTCAGTACACAGATAAGTCATGTATAAGTCAACCAGAACCGCTCCTGCATCAGTGATCTGTCATCCATTCATCCGTGTTCACAGTGCGGTTTGCAGCCTCAACAGCAATGGCTTATTTTGGCTTCCAAGATTCAGGGAGCCAGAAACATAAAGTATGATTGGAAAAAGTCCCATATCAGGGATAATATCTTTTTTTGCAGATCCATTTGGACTGCCAACATTTTCATTACAATTTTTAATCAAATATTTTTAGATCCCATTTTTACATTGTTAATGATTGTATTCATTATTTTAATGTATTTATTTTTTCAATTAAATCTAAAAAAATTGTTAGTTTCATTTAAAACTGTAATAACAGAGTTGTAGGAAGACAGTCAAGGCTTTTGGAATATTGTCTTTTTGTCTTATTGTCTTGATGCCCTTTCTTAGGCCATCCAGTAATAAATGGGAATAGGGTTTCCTTTGCTAGGCCTCTCTGGACACAATGATTTATCCCTAAGTGATTTTTAATGGGAGTCCTTAGTTTGCCAAGTGCAATTCCCTCTAATTCATCCAGGGAAAGATTCTGTTACTGTTTATACTAAAGCATGTACTTTATCTAATGTGAATTACTTATTGATTTAACACAGTTTTGTGAAAAAGCTAAGTGAAATATTGTATTTAATCTATATGGGTCCCTGTAAAGGATATGTGTATGGTTGGTGAAGCTAACCTTTACAGGGCCCTGCCAGTGTCCTTGGCCCATTATGCCCTCAGACCTGGTGGGAAATGGCAGGAAGCAGAACTGAGTGGCATGCTTCCTGCTGGCCTTTGGCAGCCATATCACAGCACGGCATCATGGGTCACCGTGAGTGCAGAGATAACATCATTGAGGGCTTGGAACTAGAGAGCACATCATACATTATGTATATAAAATAAGTCTGTTTATGATGTCATTTCAAAGCTGTGTAAGAAACAGTGTTATTTTCAGACTCTCCTCATGTGTTTTCAATTTGCATAATGATGCGTTTTAAAATGAATGACCAAACTTATCTTTATAAAAGTCCACAATGCTGTTGCAGATGATATAATGTGGATAACATTAAATAAATATTTTTTCATCAGTTTAGATACTGATTATTAATACATCATCCCAATGTTTCAGGGTTTTTTAACACTTTTTAGCCGCGCAATAGGTTGTGAGCAATATTAGCCATTAGAGTGTGCACAGATCTGCACTTTTCTAACTGGAAATAGTAGCCCATCCGGGTATCTTTGGAATACTCATTTTGATGTACTACGATTTGGGACACTATTTGAATTGTAATTTAAATTTAGGATGGATAGAATGTGAATTGGGATGCAGCATTAGTTTTTTTACTTTTGTTATTTTTAAGTTGTCAAGGCAACAAGATTTATTAAGTTTAAGTTTTTCATTTAATATATCTATTTTATTTTCATCTTTATTTCAATTATTACACATTTAAAGAGCAATTATTTGTAACACCATCACATTTTATCTTGATTTGCAAAGGATAAATCTTTGATCAGAAACATTTACTATACAGTACTTCAGAAAAAGGAGGTAATTCTTGGAGAGCGCTGTCCACGTTGGCATTCCAAGAAAAAATGCTTTGTGCCATGATGGTGCCATGATGCATTCATCCATATTCATTTTTTATTATAGATAAAAGATTATGAAATATTCTGCTACCCATCTCCTTTTGTGTAAAACAGGGTTTGGAACAGTGTGAGGGTGACTAAATAACAGAATTAATACTGTAAATAACAACAGACTATTCATATAAGTTCCTTGAGGATTTGCACTCTTTCCTCTCATCTTTTATGAAATCACACTTGTATGATCAAAAAGGCATAATACATAATCATAAGATTCTGTCCTTGAGTGTGTAGTTCTTCATAGCAGAGTTCCTTTGATATACTGTTACACTCCAGCACAACATGGAACCAAAGAGTACTTTTGAAGTGCGGATAACCATTTCATTCAGCTGTTTGGAGACAGACACACATAACTGGGTAATAGGAAGCACCTGACAAGGTTCACTAATGCCAAGACTGTGTTTATGTCTGAATTTTTGTGTCTCAGTGCCCAGTCAGACCACTCTGGGACCTCTCAAACATGAGCTTCTCCCCCTCCTCTGTCCTCTCGTGTCCCCGTCATGACCCTTCTTGTCATCTCCTCTTGCAGGCACCAGTATATTCACCGTATATGAGGCCGCGTCTCAGGAGGGATGGGTCTTCATCATGTATCGAGCCATCGACAGCTTCCCACGCTGGCGCTCATATTTCTACTTCATCACACTCATCTTCTTCCTCGCATGGCTGGTCAAGGTGGAAAAAGCCTTTTCTTCTCACATCAGCAATCTGCAAAAACTTAGTCATAATCTGCACAAGGATTCTTCATCATTTCTAGTCATATAAAAGTCAGGGTTATTCAGGCACTCTCTTATGCACAGAGGTGGACAGTAGTGAAGTATTTTTAAGTCTGTACCTTATCAAAATGTGTTTCTTTGGAAAACTTTTGCATCACTACATTCCAAAGCATAATGTTTGTACTTTTTACTGCACTACATTTCATAATTAAAAGGTATTTGTTTTTACCTTTAATACTTAAGTACATTAAAAATTTAGTACTTTCTTACTTGTATTAATTTCAAGTAAAACTTAGAATTAATTTTACTTGAGTAAAAGTAAGAAAGTACTAGATTTCTAAAGTAATGAAGTATTAAATGTATTTCAATATGAAATGTAGTGCAGTAAAAAGTACAACATCATGCTTTGGTGTTGTGAAGTAAAAGTTTTCCAAAGAAAAACACTGATAAAGTACAGACACTTGAAAATCGTACTTAAGCAGAGTAAAAATTCTTCACTACTGTCCGCCTCTGCTTATGCATTTATTTGATCAGAAATAAAGTAAAACTGTAATAACATAATAATAAATAATATTATAAACATTAAAATAATTGTTTTCTACATTGATATATTTTAAAATGTAATTTATTTCTGCGATGACATGGCTAAATTTTCAGCAGCCATTACTCCAGTCTCCAGTGTCACATGATCCTTCAGAAATCAATCTAATATGCTTATTTGAAACATTTCTTATTGTTATCAGTGTTGAAAACAGTTTTTCTGTATATTTTTTGTGTTGAAACCATGATTCTTTTTTTCAGGAATCTTTGAATCGAATGTTTAAATTGATTTGAAATAGAAATCTTTTGTAACATTTATAAATGTATTTACTGGCATTTTTGCTGAATAAAAGTATTACTACTTTACAAAAACAAAGTCTTACCCCAAACTGTTTAAAGGTAGTGTGGACCTCAGGGGAAAAAATTTATTATGAGGAATATTCCAGGCTCACTGCAAGTTAAGCTCTGCTGAAAGAATCTGTGGCTATCAATTACCAAATAAGGAAATAATTTTGACGCATATAGCACTTTAATTTGTAGTGAGGTTTGAATTCAAAGGCAATAGTTCTGACATGTTAGGTATGATATATTGTATATATGTTATCATTAACACAGATCTGTGTTCAGACTTTTCACTTTTAATAAAATCATAATTTATGGGCATTCATTCATTTTATTTGCTTGTGTTCCCAGAATGTGTTCATCGCTGTGATTATAGAAACTTTTGCTGAGATCAGAGTGCAGTTCCAGCAAATGTGGGGGTCCCGGAGCAGCACCACTTCAACAGCTACTACACAGGTACAATAAATGCAAACACACTTACACACATCTGCACAAAAAGGCAGCTTCGGTGTATGATTAATTTTCCACATTTGCTAATCTCTTTGATCATCCCTCTTTTCAAAATATATATGGGCAGATGTAATTAAACCAACCAAAGCAAAAATATCAAAATCAGCATTTATGATTAAGCACAGACCAATACACACCAACACAGACATCTGAAGGAATTCTTTCCATAATTCCCTGGAGGCTGTGAGTCTGGCTTCCCTGGCCTTCAGCAGGCAGGATACACCCAACAGCAAGCTGTTTTTTAAATAAATTTGGCTGTTTGTCAGGTGGGGGCCCCTAACGGCACAGAGAGATCTGATTGGGCGGCTGGCAGACTCAAGGGTGAGTCATAGAGGAACGTGGCAGAAAGCGCAGCAGGCTGAAAGAGAGGAAAAGACAGAGAATGTGTCATTCAGCTTGGATTTGATGTGACTGATTAACTGAAAGGATAGAGAGAATCAATTAACCCTAAATGCTCTTGCTTTCCTGCCTGCAAAGCTCTCCTGTGGGGAAACCTGTCTTGTTGATTTTATACAACCATCGCCTACCTAATGTTTGGTGAGAAATTCACACTAACCAAGCTAATGGTGCAAATGCACAGAAAATCTGGAGCGGGGGCGTGGTGTGAAAAGTTGTGTGTGTAATTGTGTGAACTGAGGCATAGTGTCTCCCTGACTGAGCCAGTCACAGTGCCAGAGCCAGTCCTGGAGCAGAGCCTTGGAGGTTGGCATGAGTGGAGCTGGCAGCTTTTTTTTGGCAGCACAGGAGTGACCTGACCACTGTTATTCAAGTCTTATGGTTGTAGAAGTACGCTCTGGAAAAAGAATGGTTATAGCACGCATTTATTCCTGCACTGATTTAGTGGGGTAAATCTCATGAAGAAAAATCTGATGCTTATGTGACCTCAAAATGAAACGAACGAAAATAACATGAAATCGCTAACCCTGACTATCCAGAATTACAAAAATGACCCTGAATTAACACATTCAAGTGTTGTGACCTTGAAAATAAATAGCCTTTGTGTGTCTTAAAAACCAAAACAAATCTTATTCTTGTTACTGGAATACATGAATGAAAATCGTCTTTTTCAGAATAGAATAGAAATAATGCTATGATGTTTATTTTAATTAATAAAAAAAAAAAAAAAAAAAATTTTATATGTGTGTGTGTGTGTGTGTGTGTGTATATATGTGTATATATGTATATATATGTATGTAAATCTTCTATTTTTAACAAAAACAACATATACATATATACATATATATATATATATATATATATATATATATATATATATATATATATATATATATATATATATATATATATATATATATATATATATATATATATATATATATATATATATATATATATATATATATATATATATATATATATATACACACATATATACATATACATTGTTTTTGTTAAAAATAGAAGATTTACATGTATATATATATATGTATATATGTATATGTATATATGTATATATATATATATATATATATATATATATATATATACACACATATATACATATACATTGTTTTTATTAAAAATAGAAGATTTATATATATATATATATATATATATATATATATATATATATATATATATATATATATATATATATATATATATATATATATATTCTATATATAACAAAAATATACATATATATATATATATATATATATATATATATATATATATATATATATATATATATATATATATATATATATATATATATATATATATTGTTTTATTAAAAATAGAAGACACACATGTATATATATATATATATATATATATATAAAAATATATATATATATATATATATATATATATATTTAACTTTTATTTTAGGATTATTTAATGAATATAAAGTTCAAAAGAACAGCATTTCTTTGACTTTGTCACTTTCAATCAATTTAATGCATCCATGCTGAATAATATATATATATATATATATATATATATATATATATATATATATATATATATATATATATATATATATATATATATATATATATATATATATAAATAAAAAACAATCTTACTGAACCTAAACTTTTGAGTGGTAGTGAACTGTACATGTTCTTGACAGGTTTCACAAGACTCCACTATACCAAAGAATACCATACTACTATAAAATCAATTATTAGGAAATGAGAAAAGGATGGCCACAGGTTTTAAGATGGAATACAGTTCTGTTGCAAATCCACAGTAAAACCTTCCAAAAGCAATAAGGCAAATGTCATTCTGAGGGACACAAAGTTGAATTGTCTAAAGTAAAACATAGTTTTCCAAGCCCATTTCCATTTACAAAACTTTGAAATCTGAACAGTATAATGCTGCTCTTGGTCTAGGTTAGGCTATTTTGGGGGGCTAAAACTTCACAGGGAGAAATGGCTTAGGAATGTGTGTGAGAAACTTGGTTGGCTATTTCCTGTCATGAAATATTTGATAAGAAACATCAGCTTAAATATAAAGAGTCTGTTACTATTTTGAAAGTTAATTCACAATGTCTTTTTTATCCATTTGTAATACAAAAAGCAGGTTTATACAAACAATTTATTTACATTGGTACTGTCATAGTAACGTTTGTATACAATTTTGGACACGTGTTTATTAAAGCATTATATCATAAATATAATAAGAATAAGAATGATAACCCAGGGTTTATAAAAGTAAAGTGTGAAATCGCTAACCCTGACTACCCAGAATTAAAAATGACCCTGAGTTAACAAATTCAAGTGTTGTGACCTTGAAAATAAATAGCCTTTGTGTGTCTTAATTTTAATTAATTACGCTGAAATGTCTTATTGAAGAAAAATCTCTTAGGGTACACAAAACCTTGGTTTTATTGAGTGTTAGACAATACGACTTGGAATGATGCCTTTAATTTGAAAGAGATAAAAAAGAATAAGGTTCTCCTGGGGCCTGATGATACTCTTTGGCAAGATGTGCACCATCCCTTTTGTGACTGTCTTATAAAAAATAATATAATTCAATAAGACCCCTTTAGAAGATTACCACATGAATAGCAAAGTTATAATTACAAGACTATGAGGGGAAACTTTTTAAAATATCTATTTATGTAGGTAACCTTTTTAATCTGTCAGAGCTGAAGGGGCATTGTGAGCTTAATGACTGTCATTTCTCTTGGGTTTAATTGGTTATCTATTCTTCTGAACTGATAAAAGACAGACATAAGTGGAACAGCAGCAGTGCACATTAGGAAAAGCCATAGGCAGATTTTCACTTTTGTGCTTCGGGTGGGGATGTGAACAATGGGAGGGGGCACTAAATATATTTGTAAAATGTAAGGCAACATTTAATGTGGCATATAGATGTGCATCTCATCCCACACGTTTTGTGCTATGGACATTAATAATATATTAAATTATGTGGTTTGTTGAAGAGTGATGGGCTATTAGTTTTCTAAACAATCAGTTTTATTTGATTTTCAAATGGCAGATGATAAAAGGGCTGTCTGATAGTTCTGGGCTGTGTACATATGGATATGAGTAGCCTCTGTTGTTTGCCAGATTCAAGGTGCCTGCTATAGCATCACCTCCCTCCTCTAGTCCCTGCTGTCTCCGCTGCTGTCTCCTCGTATCTGTCATGGTGAAGTCATGGTGCATTTAGATTCTGAAATGTGAATAGATGCTCGCTGGATCATGAAGTCAATTTCTTGTGACCTTGCCCATGTTTATAAAATGGTTGTGAAGTTGATTTAGAATTATAATATAATTGCCAATTGTTTTTGAGATTGTCAGTTGTCTTTGAAGCCAACTCTTTTGCTTATTTTTTTTTCTCTCATTTATTTGCTATATTTGTGTTATCAAATATGCATTTTGATGGCATTTAGAATGATTGTTTAACTTAACTTTGCATGTTAACTGACAAACTGCCAATCCATTCACACTTGTTAACAATTGTCCCTCCTTTTCTCCTTCATTCTTTCCCTCTCTCTCTCCATTTCTCCTACTGGTGGCAGATGTTTCACGAGGACGCGTCTGGAGGATGGCAGCTCGTGGCGGTGGACGTGAATAAACCACATGGCCGGGCGCCTGCTTGCCTCCAGGTACCAGACATGCGATTTAATGGCACTAACGCCCCCGACCGTCAGCACACCCTCAGTATTGCCTGACTGCCACATCTAATGCCACACTGCTCTGTGGGAGTGCAAGAAATGTGCTGCAGGCGGCCCGAACGCAATAGCCACATTTAAATTTCACTCAGACTAGCTGGTATGAATTTGACAGAGAATGAATAGACTGAATGGAATGAACACAGCAAAGTTTGCCTTCCCCCATTTTGTGAGCCCAATTTAGCACATGCACAATATATACATCAGTATGCTTTCTATATAACTCGCATACCCACACACTCAGATAATATACTTAATATCTTTGCATAATCACAATAGTTTCTTATTTTACTTTAAATTAGTGAGTATTCATTTTGAAGTCAACATAAAATCAATACTGACCTCATTTACTTTCAATTTACCATGTTGCTTGTCTTAAGGCCCCGATACACTCACAGCAAAGTTCTTTTTCGTTCTTTGTTTTGGGGTAAAACGAAGTTCGAAATACGTGAGCAGCAATATTCTTTTATCAAACATCTGACACACTGCTGAGAGCGGCATTTAGATGAATATGTAAATGTGATCTGCGTGCTTTCACAAAATAAACGCATAACAAAATTGAGAAAACAGCAAGCATTTTAATAAAGCATAAGAAAAACATCTTATCAGTGTAACGTGGTTATATTTGCACAAGCTTTACGGCACTCCAGTAAAGTCACATCACGTTTATATCACTTTATACAATAGATCGCTTAAAATCAAGCAGCTTTACTGTATTTTAATGCATCACACTATTTGGGTTAAGATTCGACAGTGTAATCCTGGTGAAAAGCTTGCATTTTGTTCTCACATGGCTTTTCAATTGTGCCCGTGGTAGAGAGCATTTGAAAAATGTGCAAAAAAAAAAGAGGAAAAATAAAGACCAAAGACTGGCATTTAATGACATTTCTGGGGCCAGGTTTCCATGAGGTGATCCCATCAGGTAAAGAAAGGCTTTTGTATTTCCTCAGAGAGGGGCAAAGGTTACAGGGGGTGGGATAGGGTGAACTAGAGAGAGAACTCAGCAAGTGGGTGGAGGTGTAGTTCATCATAGACTTCAATCACAGTGGCTTTCAGCAAAATAATGTGAACTATTATTGAAGAGTCCTGCCACAAATGGCAGACAAATGAACAAATGAACCAGAGAAACCTGGACAGAAATGAAAGGAAACTCATTTTTTCCCCCTGACTACTTGTGAAATGGTATTGTAATAAAAAAGGTAGGCCAGTGTTTATACAGCTACAAAAATATATTGAATAGTTACATTGTTTGCCTTAAAGAGCACTTCAGTTTTGAACAGATTGAAGTGAATCTCAAAAAGAAATGTTTGTCATATTTCACTCCAAAATCAGACAAAAAAAGAAAAGAAAATTATATTTTTCTCATAAATAAAATTAAGCAAAATGTTTGGACCATTACATTTTTTTATTTTTTCATTGGAAGTATACCCCCTTCTAATTTATATTATTATTATTGTAATAAGGGGATTATATATCCCTATTCTAAATATTATATAAAATAATAATTATCATTTCTGTAATGCAAAAAAATAAATTATGCATTGCCAGCATCTAAAATTAAGTTGATTTAAAAGAATAAAATCTGCAGCAGATACATTATCAGCTGTCATTATGCGCAGTCAGTCTTGATGTCAGAACTCCGTATAGACTAGCATCTGTATGTTTCTGTTGTGGGCAGACACTAACTACTTCTTTCTGATACATATTAAACTGGAAGCAGTGGCTATTCTGTATTTGGTTGTTTCATTATATGGTTAAGGTTAATGGGGTCTGCTTGATCTCTTCTAACATCAACCTCGATGTTAATTAGGCCTTTTCATTCCCTTATGTTATAATTGCACTACATCTATTCTAATGGATTCTTTAAGCAAGTTTCTCATGTAAAAATTTCTTGTCTAGAATTTTGCTCTCACGGCAAACTTTTTTATTAGTTTAAATTTAGACTCCAGATATGAATCTCTCAAAAATAATAAATGTTTCTTTGTAGTTTAAATCCTGACCTTTACAATAGGGGATTTGCAATTTTACTTTAGTAGCATAAAAATTGCTGCATATTCATATTACTTTACAGATTTTCTATATTTTTTTCTGACTGTGACTGCTTGGTAGTATAATTTTCTGTTGTATTTTGATATCAGAACATGCATTGTGACCATGCTTATGAGATAATGTGTTGTTGCTTGTGATGTTTAATCTGATTTCTGGTTAAGAAACGCAGATTAACACAGAAAGAATGTGTCTGTTGACATAGTATCATGTCGTGCCTGTTCAAAACAGTGTAAATTTGCCTTTTTTTTACACTATACAGTTGGTATTTGTTAATGATTGAAATGTTAGATGTTAGATAAGAGTTAACTTTGGACTCAGTTGACTTCTATTATATGGACAAAAACAATTGAAAGATTCTTGAAAATATCTTATTTAGTGTTCCACAGAACACTAAGTCAAAGAAAGAAAGTCAAAACGTTTTGGAAAGACATGACGGTGAGTAAATGATAACAGACTTTGGTTACACTTTATTTTAAGGTGTCCTTGTTACAGTGTAATCATACATTTAAGTACTGAGTAATATGAATTAACTACATGAAGAGTTCAGATGCAAAAGCCTCTAAAAGCCACTTCGGTCAAAAATGCGATAACGATACTGAGTGAATGCTCTCCGCTTATAGTATAAGTTCATAAAATACTTTCACGTCAAACCCACTAAATCCCAGCCTCAGCCCATTCAGAAGTACCGGTACTTGGGTAGAAACCTATACATAGGAGCCTGACATAAATGCTTATTTTAAAGAAAAATGTCAGACGGATTTAGAGGCTTTTGCATCTGAAGTCTTCACATGTACTTACTATGGGGTTAGGATTAGGTTTTGGTTTAGGATTAGTTACATGCAATTATGCATAATTTATAGTTATTACTATAGTAACTACATGTAACGTGTAACACGGACACTAAAATAAAGTGTTACCCAGATTTTTTATTTTTGGGTGAATTGTCCTTTTAATGTGACAGCAAAAAGTAGTTGTAGTTGGCCACATTAACACCTTGGACTAAATTTAGATTAAAGCTCAACACAGTTTAGTCATTTTGATTTACAGTACAGTTCAATGAAGAGCAGTTCCCTGATCGTTCAGTGTTTTTCCCACTCGGCCTGTCTGTTGTAAACCCTGGACGTCATGATTGATAACCCTGTTAAACTGAAGGTGCCACCCATATGGGAAACACCTTGCCCCACTCCCACACCAAGGTTATTTATATAAAGGAAACCCTCCATTACCCCAACTCTGACCTCACAACACTTATTTCTCCAAAGGGACCTATTTCTCCCAGCCTTCAGTTTGCCTAATCAACAACTGCAACCGTGACGCTCAAGACCCAGCCGGTCTGCATCCCTAACCTGGTCTTGAATGGTGGCTGGAGAATTCTAGAGGACAGTCAGCTTTAATTAACCAGCAGGTCCCAGACAGAGAATGAATCACCTCACTGCAGTAATAACTTCGATAAGCAGTGGGATTTGAACACTACAGGTCTCCTAGCAGCTATTTTTGTTCCTGTTTTCTAATTAAACAATGGTGCGAAAATGTCGGGGTATGCCTATGGAGTTCACAAAAAGTACTTTTGTAGCACTCAGTTCTCTGATGACTTAAATTTGTTAGATGTACAGTACTATAAGATGCTTCATTGGTCTTTGCTGATGCTTGTTGACAGAGAGAAGAACTCTCAAACAGTCAGTTTTTTTCAAAAGAACAACCTGCATCTACTTCATCTTTCTGTTCTTTGTTCTCCTCCATTTAATTGGAATACATAAAAGCTGGACTTTTTGCCTTAAATTCATTTTAGCTTAGAGGGATAGTTCACCCCAAAAAATAAATTCATAAAGTCATAATTTATTCAGTTTTGCATAGTTCAGAACCTGCATGTTTTTTTCCCTCTGTGAAACATACAAGATGTTTAGCAGAATGTTAATGCTGCTTGTTCCCTGTCTGTCAGTCATGTTCGACATTTATGTCGAAGACTGACAAATGAGGTCTCACTTGGGAGCCCCAGTAACCTCTGAGCTGTAGAAAAATGGCCAGTGGAATTGGCCAGTGAAATTTGCATGCCAGACCACTCCTCCGTACATATGATTCAAGATTCAAGAGTTTTATTTGTCACATACACAGTTATATACAGAATATACAACCATGGACAGTGCAAATTCACAGTTAATGGGTGTATAAGATGGCGGTACGCATCCACTCATTCAAATTTTTGCATGGAGCACAGCGATCACTCTTTTCTAGTTGCCTTACAAAGAGCATTTATATTACCTAAAAGAGCTTGCAAACTAGAGGAGATCTCTCGCT
The DNA here is from genome assembly GCA_018749465.1 of Paracanthobrama guichenoti. Lineage (NCBI taxonomy): Eukaryota > Metazoa > Chordata > Actinopteri > Cypriniformes > Gobionidae > Paracanthobrama > Paracanthobrama guichenoti. Next base: position 13,316,874 of record CM031951.1, read on the forward strand.
GGAGAGAAAGCACATTAAGGTCAACAAATCTGGTTAACAGACTGATAACCCGAAGGTTGTGGGTTCAATTCTTTATATTGCCCTTAACCAAGGATCCTAACCCCCCAATCACTCTTTGCCCACTGCTGCGGGTGTGTGTCCATGGTTTGCATTGTTTATGGGCTTCAAATGTCACTTTCACTCATTCTTCTGGAGGAGGGCCGGACGGAGAATCTTCAGTTTAATTTAAAAGAGTTTATTTCTGTTTTGTCTACCCACTTTTTCAATAAAAGTGGTCTCCTCAGTCTCTGGGCCATATCGGGCATGGTTTAACAGTGAGTGATGTGTTGCTTCCTCACTCCCACCCCCCCTTTTTTTGCCACAGACATTGAGTCCGCCTTTCAAGGACGCGTTGCTTTCTCATGCCTCCCTAACCAGTCCCTTGTGCGAACCACAGACCCAGGTCACACCCACGCTGTCTCTACTTTGGGACACTATGCCTGGGTTAGGCCCCAGCGTTCCTCACTGGCCCCCATGGGTACATTTGGTTGTCCCTTTGGTGCCGCTTTTGCAGAGCTTGGGAGCCTGGCTAGCACTTTCTTGTTGGCTCATTTGGACAATCAGCTATGCAATTCAGTTCGCCAGGCATTCCCCCAGGTTCAGTGGCATCTGGTTTACCTTGGTGGCCAGCAAAGATTCCCCTGTCCTGTGTGCAGAAATTCTGGTCCTGCTTGCGAATGATGCAATAGAGCCTGTACCTCCAGCCAGGATGAAGTCAGGGTTTTACAGCCCATACTTCATTGTACCCAAGAAAGGCGGTGTGTTACGGCCGATCTTGGATCTGTGAGTCTTGAACTGGGCCCTTCACAAGCTCCCGTTCAAAATGCCAATGCAGAAACATCCTCACATGTGTTCGCCCTCAAGATTAGTTTGCAGCACACCATCACACCAATCTGTTGACGAACTTTCAGCCCATGGTCAGACCTTTCCTTTCTAAGGGCTGGAATGCCCCTAGAACAAGTGTCCAGGCACGTTGTTGTTACAACAGATGCCTCCAGAACAGGCTGGGGCACTGTGTGCAATGGCCATGCAGCTTCGGGCTTCTGGACGGGACCTTGACTGCAGTGGCATACCAATTGCCTAGAGTTGCTGGCAGTGCTACTCACCCTGCGCCTGTTTCGATTTGAGCATGCCCTGACCTGCCGGTTGATGTACGCAACCATCGCAGTGTTGTCTGTGCGGACCAACACGTGCTTTCCCCACACGGACAAAACCGCAATGATTGCATACATCAACTGCCAGGGCAGGGTACGCTCACGTTGCATGTCACAACTCACCCGCCATCTCCTCTGGAGTCAGCAGCACGCCATTCACATTCCGGGCGAGCTCAATTGTGCAGTCGATTGCTTCCAGGAGAATGGAAACTCCATCCACAGGTGGTCCAGCTGATCTGGAGTCAAATCAGGGATGCACAAGTAGACCTGTTTGCCTCCCAGGAGTCCTCCCATTGCCTGCTCTTTTTATACCTGACCAAGGCACTCCTCGGCACAGATGCGTTGGCACACAGCTGCCCCTGTAGCCTACCCAAATATGTGTTTCCCCCAGTGCTTGCACAGATTATGCAGGGTCAGGGAGGATGAGAAGCAGGTCTTGATGGTTGCACCTTATTGGCCCACTCGGACATGGTTTTCAGACCTGATGCTCCTTGCAACAGCCCCTCCCTGGTGGATTTCCTTGAGCAAGGACAGGGACAGGGCTTGAATGGGACGTGGAGAACTTAAGTGGCCTACCACTGGCAGTGGCAGTTGTAGACATTATGACTCAAGCCAAAGCTCCCTCTACTAGGTAGAGGGATGGTGTTCTGAGTGGAAGACACCCGGAAATGCCTGATCAGCTCTGTGCTTTCCTTCATGCAAGAGAGGTTGGAGCGGAGGCTGTACCCCTTGAAGGTATATATTGCTAAATCCTCCCAGGCCGCGCCTCATCCCCTCCTGGGATCTCTTTCTGGTCTCCAAAGAGCTCCCTTTGAGATGCTGGAATCAGTCAAGCTTAAAATCCTGTTTCTAAAGACAATGCTCCTGGCAGCGCTAACTTCCATCAAGAGGGTGGGGGACCTGAGAGTTAGGGCTCACTCCACTCTGAGTGTTGCCTCCTCTTGAGCATTGGCGCACAGCACCTGTAATAGTCTGTAGTAGTTCCATCCCTTTTTAGGCAGGACCTACCACAGATATCTTCCATATGTAGCACTGTCCCACGGGTTAGTCTATATGTGTGGCCTCCATAGGGTCCCTCTCCTATGGACTAAGTACGCTTCCCCAGTTTTAACAACACTGGTCTTGGCTGGAAAAAAAAAGAAATTAAAAAAATGGGAGACCGACACACTCTTTCTGTGAAGTAACATACAAAAGGAACAGCAGCTTTGTCTCCATTATAAGCCTTATCCCTTCCATCCCGTTACCATAGAGTACTATTATTTTTTGGGCTTATGTGGGGTGCTGGGTAGGTTATGACTGTATGAGGGCTGTTGCCAAAAGGGCACGCTACAGCTTGCCAGCATCTGCATCTCCAACACTCGTAACACAGTTCAGTGGCTGTGGCACTTTCCATAGGGAGCCCATTTTTCAGTCTTTGACATAACGTTGAACGTGACTGAAAGATAGGGAACATTTTGATTACTGATGTAACCCCCGTACCCTGATGGAGGGAATGGAGACGTAATGTACTTCCTGCCACGTCCCTGAACCACCCCGCTAAATGGCCGGGATCCCTGTCTCGGTTCCTCAGCATAAACCTGAATGAGTGGATGCGTGCCACCATCTTATATACCTGTATGTACAGGGAGTGGCTTGGTATGCGAATTCCACTCTCCAATTCCATTGGCTGTTTTTCTACAAATCAGAGGTGTTTGGGGCTCCCAAGTGAGACCCCATCTGTCAGTCTTTGACATAATGTCTCAGTTACTGATGTAAGACTTGTTCTTTTATGGAGAGAACAAAGACGTCTTCATTCCATGAAAATGTATGTAAAAGAGCAACCTGAAAGTGCTGCAAATTACTTGTGTGCTATATTGAAATTCTGAAGACAAGCACAAGTTGTTTATTTTCCATGCATGGGAACTAAAGCATTCAAACTTCAAAAAGTTTGAAAAAATTTATAGTTTAAGAAAAAAAAAAGGTCAGTCCAGTTCATGAACAGTTATTCATACTGCTTATGATAAATTCTCTGTAAAGAGAGAGAGAAAAAAAAGAAAACCCTTCATGAATTACTTTTCAGTGAATAGCAACTTAAATTTCTCATGCAAATATATTGTCTTCAGAAGGAAATGCTTTGGCATCCTTTTGAAACTTAATAGCATCATTTATTGTAATGGCATGTAAAACAGTGTAATGTTTTAAAACATGTAAATCAGCATAGTCTTCAGACTTTCTTATGTATTTCACAGAAAAAATAAATCCATATGGATTTAGAATGTCGGTGAGTAAAAATGAAAGTTTTGGGGGGAACTATTCCTTTAAGAATCAGTAAATGTTTGGTCAAATGGCGCTGACGTGCACTGAATGATAAAGAAATGTTCTTCCCTTTGAGTTGTTGCTGTCTTTGATTTTGGCACAGAACTGATGGAGCATGACAGTCACCTTACTGTAAAGAACATTAATTGCGTGTCAGCTGACAGGTGTAAAGCCTGAAGTTTCAAGCATATAAGGAGGAGCAGTAACAAGATGCTCTGAATGTCTGTTTGCAGGAAGATTTGGAGCATACAAATTGGGCTGCATCAAATGCAATGAAATAGAGAGAGCGAGAGAGGTGCATCCCGCTCTCACAAAGGTTGCCATTTAATTGATTGCGACAGCTCTGCTAGGTATTCATGTGGCACCAGCAACATAAGAAGAAGTAGGCCACCACACCTTCAGTGCATTGACAGTGCTGTTTTTATGTTCTCCACACAAGAGAAATAGGCATCACATCACAGACGAATCTTGAATTAGACAATGGATGAATTGCAGAAGCAAGCTCTCAAACCCTGCTATAAAAGCATGTCTTTCAAAAAGCCAGGAACATTTTTGGGTGAAGTCATGGGCCCTGAGGAAATGGATTCACCTGTTAGTCCCCCTTCAGCCGAAAGACCCGAGGGAAAACCAACATTGAGAAGCTGAAAATGTCAAACTGCTTTGTCATGTCACATATTAGTCATAGAGGCTGCACAGTGAATTCTGAGCTGTGATCCCAGACCAGAGCAGCAGACAAACCAGACTGCCACTGTCCTTCTCTCATCTTTCTCCCTTGAGATATACTGTAGGACATTGGGGACATTTCCTGGAGCTCTACGGACTTTCCATTTACAGTTTTGATACAAAATTGTCAATTCATCTTGAAGGTTATTTTTGTGTATAAAAATAGCATCTGCTACATGCTGTTGGTTACCATTTTTACTCAGTAATGGGAAATGCTTTAAAAGTAACTACTATACTACTAATATACTATACTATTCAAAAGTTTGGGTTCGTAAGAAGTTTTTTTTTTTTGTTATTTTTTTTTATTTTTTTAAGAAATTAGTACTTTTATTCAGCAAGGATGCATTAAATTGGCAGGAAATACTTTTACATAGTTTACAAAAATGCTGTTCTTTTAGACTTTCTATTCAAAGTATCCTGGGTGAAAAGTATCATGGTTTCCACATATTAAGCAGCACAACCATTTTCAGCATTGATTATAAGAAGAAATATTTGTTGAGCACCAGATCAGCATATTAGAATGATTTCTGAATTATCATGATGCGACACTGAAAATCATCACAAAAATAAATGACATTTTAACATATATTCAAATTGAAAACTTAAATGTTATCTTAAATTATAATAATATAATATTTTAATATGAAGACTTCAGACGCATCAACACCTGTGAAGAGACGACTCCAACTCCCAAGTAGGACTTCAGATGATGCAACTCTGAATCAAAATGCACCAATGCTAAATTCTGCTATATATCCTAATCATTGTTAGCATATATTCATTACTTCAATGAGCTCATTTTTTCTGCCTTAATTTAATACGTTGTTTAAATGAATACTTTGTTAGCTAACTGCGTAAATTTCTGAAATATATAATTTGGACAGCCACCCCTGATAACAGATCACTCTAAATTGTAATGTAGACACATCTATTTTCTGTAAAGCTGCTTTGAAATGATATGTAATGTGAAAAGCACTATACAAAAAAAAAAAAAAAAAAAAAAATGTGAATTGAATTTTACAATATTAGTATTATAACTGTATTTTTGATCAAATAAATGCAGCCTTGGTAAGCATGAGAGACTTCTTTTAAAAACAATAAAAAACAACCCCCAGCTTTTTTAATGGTAGTGTACAAGGAAAGTCTCACAGTCAAGGAAGACTGCAAAAACTTAAATTCAAGTAAGACAATTTAAGTTCTGCCAGTCTGACAATAAGTGTCTTACAAAAGTTAAATGATCATATTGTTTTGTATGAATGAGTGATCACATGGTTTTCGCATTGTTTTGAAGAAGAAACTCTAGACAACAACATCCAGTTCTGTAAAGCCTTGTGAACAAATGTTTACTGTGTGTTATATGGCCTTATTTCAGTGACTTAACATTCAGAGCATGTCAAACTTCTTCAGGGCCACAGAATACCCTTACAGGGTTAAATCTCTTAAATGTACATTTCTTAAAGACTTGAATTTCTTTAAAACGACTTTGTTTATTTTTCATATTACTGTTAATCATTTTAATAAATAAAATATAAATATAAATTCAATTAATGTATTAGAACAGCATTAGTGATAAAGTGATTTATTAGTCGCTCGGTATTGTCAATGGGTGGTTAACCATTTTTGCTTTCTTCTCTTTTGTGTGCACGTGTGTGTGTGTGTGTGTGTGTGTGTGTGTGTGTGTGTGTGTGTGTGTGTGTGTACATAATTCACCATATTTTGGGGACAAATTTGGACCAAGATGTGACCTGACAAAATCTCCCAAAGCCTCCTTTTGGGGACATACTCGTTTGTAAAAAGGCTATAAAATTAAAGTAAAGAAATTTTTTTTTTTTTTTTTTTTTTTACTGTAAAAATGCAGAACGTTTTGTGGGGTTTCAGTGTTGCTGAAACTGGTTGTTGAGAAAACCTGTAGTATAGTGGGGACTTAATAGTGTGTAAGTCATTGGCTTTTTTAGATTGCATAACTGCAATCCTAACAGAGCCCTAGCAGGGTTAGGGATGGTTTAATTGGCAATTACAAAAAACGTTACCTTCTATTTACAACATACACAAGTCAGCCTCTGGATACACAGAAAAAGAGAAAATCTGTTCTCAGATAATCTCTTCTTGTATGCCCTTTTTGCCATTGTCTTTCCAAAGGCAAGCTTTATTTTGGAGATTGTATTTGGCGCAGGGCCACATTGTTCCACATGTGGCTGTCTGGCTGTCAGACCCGGAGGGAGAATGTCTCTTTTTTTATGTCTCTGCCCACGAACATTGCCACAGAATCTTTCAGTCTTTCACCTCTCTACTTAATAGACCATTTCCTATTTACTTTCTTCTTGCTCTCTTTTGCTTTCAGCAATTTGGCTTGTTGACTAGGGTGAAAAATGTGGTCTGTAAGGAAGGCAAAAACTGATTTTGTAACAAGGGGATATTCTTGGCCTACCCTAAATGCTTTAGCTGTATATAAAGTAATAAAATATTACTCCATTTTACTGTTATTAGATAAATGTATCAGATATATCAGTTTAATGCTGTTGTAGACCGGTTTCCCTCGCTCTTTAATAAAGAGGAGTTTATTCGCTTTTACATAATTGTTATTGACTGTTTTGGCTGCTCCAAAAGATGTGGGATTCTTTCTGTTGGTCTTCCAAAAGGTCCTTCCTCTGTTCTCATTTTCTCTCTCCTCTTCCTCTGTTTTTTTTCCCCTCGTTTTCATTTCCTCTCTCTCCAGCTCATTTGAGATTGTCCACCCACCCACAAGCTGTGTTCATGCAGGACTGTCAAGTGTACATGTTGCATTTTATCTACATCTCTTTGGTGTGTCTCCTCATTATTTTATAACACATACATGCACCCAAGCTGTGAGTGTTTATGCAAGTTAGACTGTGCCATCCACCGTGTCATGACACTGCAATGAAAGTGAAATAGTCCCTCTGTCATTGGTCATGTTGGGTATTTCCTCTGTGTGTGCATTTATAATGAAATTGATTTAAAGGTGCAACGTGTGATTTTTGTGCCATTAGGAGCATCAAACAGAACTGAAAAAATAATGATTGCTTCCAAACAGGTTTCTCTAAATACTCCATCCTGCTCTGTGTCTGCCATTACTCTCATTCCTCGTGAAGCATTTGCAGCAAATTATGTAAATGGGTCAGAAGTACCATATATTATGATGTATTTTATGTTAATTGCAAACTATTCAAATGCATATAAATATAAGTTATTTTAGAGTGTAAGGAGACTATACATCATTCGCAATGCTTCATGGGAGTGGGTGGTCACTGTTGAGCTCTATTCCCATGATTCCTGTTTCCATGGTAACAGTTACTTCTCTGGTTGGTACTGTAGATCTCCTTCAGGATTGTGGGTGGCGTAGTTTTACCAGGGATTACACAATAATATGTATTTATTTATTTAGTTGACTAGTTGATATAGTTGATTAATTTAGTTAACCTGAAGCATATTTCATCACACAACCTCAGAGCTTGAACTTGCCATCATTTTGATTTTTCAGAATGATTTTTCTTTTCATTTTAAATGATAGAACAAAACATGGGTATAAAACAGGTGTGGACCCATCTGATAATACAAATATTACTTGCTGACCGCATACAATAGGCAGTACATATTTCACTCACCTTAATACAAAATGCAGGTTATTGTACAAATTTCAATTGCTTTTATACTTTCATTCAATTTTAGTTATAGAGTGATTTGAGAAAATATCACAGCGTGTTGACAATAATAGAAATGTATTGTAGCAAAGCTGTTCTTAATAAAATCATGCTAGGCAAGCACAGTATAAATATATATTAATAAACGCATTCTCACTTTGTCAGTGAGTTATTTTTATATTGCTTATTTGCTACTGCGATGGCTTTAATATGTTGTATTTTGTACTCTGAGACCAATGATATCAGCTCCACCGACAGCTGTTTATCTAGAATTCTGGCTTCCAGACACATGACCTGAAAGATTATGTCTTATTAGTCAGTGTTCCACTGGAAGAAACTTGGCCATGTCAGATCAAGAGGAAACAGGCTTTTGGAACCTTTCAGTGCTAACTATCAGTAATATCTTAAAATAATAGAAAAATATAAAATTACAATATTCCAGATATTGTGCTTTCTGGTAGGAACACTTCATAGTACTTTATTTTACAGTCCTGTTCCCAGTGCACATCCTATGTACTTATTATAGTAATTACGATAACTGGGTAATGACTAAGTACTACCTCTTAACCTAACCTTAACCCATGTAGTTACCTTATATTAACCAGTACTTTAAGTAATGCACGTATTGTAAAATAAAATGCAACCAAAACTTCTTTCTAATGCAATTTGGATTTAATAAGGTTGTTAGTACCTACATTATAATTCATCTAGTGATACACCTTTTATAAGAAAAGATGCCTACCACAGTGAGATGGATTTCAAGGGCAGCAGACAGGTGTCTCGGTCTGGGTTTAAATTAAGTTCTCTATCCTGTCTCATGTTCCATGGGTCTGTAATGGGCCTGAGATGGGTTCATTTGGCCTGCTGAGGGCTCAGGCAGTGTGGGTCCATTTAGTTAGCTCAGCCCTTACTGTGATTAAAAGCTTCCATCATACCAAAGTGGAGAATCAAGTGGAAAATAATGTTCTTCCAGCAACTACACTCAATATGAGGAAGCAGTCAGTCTGCTTGTTCGTAATGGAGGATATACATCCAGAGACATTAAAAGGGAGAGGCAATAGACCACACATATAAAAATGAATTGCAGAAATTGTAATGCTCAGTATGGTGGCTATATGAATTGAAGTTGTGCACAGTTGAAATGTATATGTGCAGCTGACAAAAAAAAGTTGATTGCACTGACTGAAAGTCTAATAGGGACTTTGTTAGCATGTTGCTAAGATAACAATAACAATGTTTACTCGGTCTCACTAAATGCATCTCTGATATTTTCTCTCATCTCTGCAGAAACTGATGCGATCTTCAGTTTTCCACATGTTCATCCTCAGTATGGTGGCCGTTGATGTGATTGTAGCTGCTAGCAATTACCACAAGGGCGAGGACCATAAACTCACCAATGACGAGTTCTACCTGGCTGAGGTAAGACGTGTCAAAAATGTATACATAGAAATGGTTCTGGATCTTATTTTCTTCTATTAAATTTTTTTTATGTGTACAGCAATGAGATTGCACTGAAACAGTAATGATTGTTAATGATTATTAAATATATTACTGATTTATTTGTGATGATAAGAACATTGGCTATTAAAATTAACTGTATAGTTTATTTTATTGTATTCCGATTTTGTGAGTAAATTTTACAGGGCTAGAAATATAGGGCTAAAATTATATACAAACAAAATTAAATTAATCTGTAATTTATTATAATTTTTTAATTTAGAATTTATCTAGGACACCGTATATATCTGATGCCTAAAATGGATGCCCCAGATGTTACTAATCACACCCGATCACTTTTCATGCTAGGTGCTACGATTTCTGCATAATTTGAATCCCACTGTGAAAGTCTTCATGTCTTTTACAGATATTAATTGGAGTGTCACGATGCTACTTGATAATGAACTTTTGAAAATGAAAATGAAAAATGTATTGTCATATTCTTGCATTCTAGGGTGGGCTTTCTGTTCTTTCTTTGTCTTGGCAATGTGTATTAGTTTTAAAAGACAATTTTACACTGTTATGTTATCTGATGGACAAAATAACCATATTGTTATTGCACTCAAATGCATCAGCATATCAGATTTTTGCTGAAAGCTCATATATACATATCCTCATCACTTTCTGTCGCCTTAAAAACCCTGAGATTAAATCAACTGAGTGACAACGTGGGCGCAAACAGCTTGTGGGCAACACTCCATTTTAGCGAGTGCTGGGTATATGTGTGTGTATATGTGTCCTTTTTGCCATGCACTGCCTCTGCAATCAGTATGCAGGTGGCACAGTGGGAACAAAGACAGATAGAGGCGTGTGGCCACCCGCCCACTCCAAGCTGAAAGACAGAGATAAGGAGGAAAAGGCACCTCACATATTCACATGCTGATCCATCTCATCATTAATCCATGCTGCTCTTTATTTGGATCAGACCAAATGGGGGAAAACTGGGGAAACACTAGTTTTGTTTTCTGTCTTCTGTTGACATTCCTGTGGCTTAATGCATCTCACTATGATTGCATTTTACTCCCTTCTATAGTTTTTACTGTGTCTTATAAATGAAAAGCAAAGTTATTGTGAATAGAAATGTTTTTTCAGCCTTCTTTGTTTGAATGCGCATGTATTCACATACATATTCCCTTTTAAAAAACCAAGAACTCTAGGGACACAATTACTAAGAAATGGGCAAACAAGGAACAGCTCTCCATTATCATACTTCCTGCCTCTTTCTGCTGTTTTCAGGTCGCCTTCACTGTGCTGTTTGATTTGGAGGCTCTGCTGAAAATCTGGTGTTTGGGCTTCACTGGCTACATCAGTTCCTCTCTACACAAGTTCGAGTCACTGCTGGTAGTGGGCACTACCCTGCACATCTATCCTGATCTCTACCATTCGCAGTTCACCTACTTCCAGGTTAGAGACAGTTACTGATCCAAAGATCATTACTGAAATGTATCATGCAAGTATTCAATCAAACCTTCATACTTGTTTGTGAATACTGCCTAAATTAATCAATGGTGTAGCGTTGGAAGCTTATGATGTGAGACCAATAAAAAAATGGTAAGTTTTAGTAACCTTTGATAATAGAAACTTCTATTGACTTGATTTGATTCAATTTGTCATCAGTACTGTCATCTACCAACATGTCACCATGCTGAATTAAGACAAAATGGCAGTGTTTGTAAATCAATAAGCTCTCTATCATCATTCAAACTCCTCAGATTAGTTTTCAGCTGTTATTGACTGAAAGCAACGTTAGCAGCATTTTGAAAAGTTATACACATAAAGTTTATTTTTTTATTTTGAGTGAGACCATGACATGTGGAGCCATAGCATTTGTAAAAGTAATGTGCATGAGTGCAGCACCTGCTAGATTCTGAGATGCTAATCATGCACTAATGCAGGGTAATAATAACGCATACTGGTGGCCACGGCGGAGCTGTTTTCATACATCTCCAGGCAGCTGCAGGGAATGGGAATGGATGAAACCCGCTCATGTTGACAAGCCTCATTAAGGACACAACCTGCGCTCTCCCTCCAGTTTTCTCTCGGCAGGAGGGGCGGAGCTCCAACCGTGAATATTCATATCTGGGCTCATTATGAAGCTGCCATGAAAGAGACACATGATTCACCATGAGCAGTCACCATGTTAAATTTGATTTGTAAATAGCATTCTATATTTTTCCATCATTAGTGAAATGAGTCATTGTCGCAAATAGAAGTCTGTCTTCAACCTCGTATTCTAAAACTTTTTGAACATAATTACTACTTTGTATTATTTAATATTCTATAATCAATTTTACAGGTTATATTTACATTTATGTATATTATACACATTTCTTTCTTGAATACATTTATTGTACTAATATGACTTTTGTACACGTATTAGTGGTGCATAACTGCATTGTGTGTGTAACAAGTTGAGGTCATAGGTTTACATACACCTTGCGGAATATGCAAAATGTTAATAATTTAATAAGCAGTTTAAAAGACTGTTCAAGCTCCTTACTAGAAAGACCAGTCATGTAGTCATTCCTTTAGTGTGAAGGTCAAACTAAGCCTTTGAGTTCTGGTTTGCCATATACAATAAGACATACATTTATGTTTCTAGAGAGCCTAATTAGAACTTGATTTCCATTGGTTCTTAAACTTCACGGTAAGAAATCTCTTGTATAGTGCAAGAGTGTAAGTGTCTCTGAATAAAGTTCATCACCTTCCTTGGGAGAATTCTTATTTGTATTTATTTATTTGGCAGATGCTTTTAACTAAAGCAGCTGTATTCTCTGTATAACTGTAAATATATGTATTCTCTGGGAATCAAACCCATGACTGTGGTCGTACTAGCACCATACTTTAAAAGTTGAGCTTCATAAATTCTGATTTGAAATAGAAAAAAAAAAAAAAAAAAATCAAGATTATAACTGTCAACACCATTAGATAAGCACTGTGGTTTTAAGTCTCTCAAGTAACAAAACCCAAAAGAAGCACATTTGTTATTACGTGTGTTGTGCAGAAAGACCTTTTCCTGAGGAATATTGGATATTTAGGTTTAAAAGTAACAACAGCAGGAGGACTCTCAGGTCACATTCAGCTAGAAGCAAATGGATCGATATCCATTCTCTGTTCTTGATCAAAACTCAACCTCAAAGATGCATCATTGCTTGAATTTGTTGTCACCTAGAGTAATTTAGTAACTGATTGAACAACAATGCAATTTGTTACCAAGTTACCCTGGGAAGCCAATATCAGCATTTGCTCATTAAAAATCAATAAAACAAACACCACTATGCTCCATAGCCCTTCTTCTTGTGATAGTTTTTATGATAATATTTGCACCAAAATTGTTTAATGAGATGCCTTATATATTTATATATTTTTATAAATATATATTGGTTGGTTAGTTCTTTGATAAATGGATTTATCATTCTATGATGTTACTTAAGCAAATATTATTTTGGTTAATTTAATAAAATTAAAATGTTTTTCCTGCAGGTTTTGCGAGTGGTCCGTCTAATAAAGATTTCCCCGGCACTGGAGGATTTTGTGTATAAAATCTTCGGTCCAGGGAAGAAACTTGGCAGTCTAGTGGTGTTCACTGCCAGTCTGCTCATAGTGATGTCTGCCATCAGTTTGCAGATGTTCTGCTTTGTGGAGGACTTGGATCGTTTCACCACATTTCCACGGGTAAAGCTCCCTATTTCTGTAGACACTGAAAGTAGTTGTAGAGCAAAAGATGAAATGATAAAATAACTTGGTATTGGAAGACCAAAAAAACTAAAAACGATTGAAATCCATGACTTTAGATTGGAGATTTTGGTAACCTAACAATCTTTTGTGATTTCAATAGCCAAGATGTTAAAATACTTATGAGTATCACGTCAGAAAAACACAGGTTAAATTTAGAGATTTCAGAAACCAGTGTGGCCCAAAATATCTCTATATCCATTATAATACCTAATTTGTCAGTAGATGTAAGACCTCTTCCAAATTTTTTGATACTATGTGCTCATGAGAGGGGTTCTCATTAATGGTGTCTTTTTATCCTCCGTTATTAGTGGGACTCTACTGATCCCAATGCGTACTGGGATTTGGAGGGGCTCACATAAACAGATGCCGCTCATTTCCAAGGCGGGTGGCATGATAACCATTGAAGATAATGATGTTTACCCAGCTCCCTTGTCAATAGACCTGTTGCAAAATTATCTGCAGTCACTCAGAGACAGTGTGACTGTAACCAGGCTTGGGACCAGCTGGGTTTAGACCTTCATTTGACTTCCATGGAAAAACGGCCATGAAAATGTGGTCTCATATATCCGAGACCTGGAGCGCACTGTTTTTTTGAATTGCCTGTCACTGATTCCCTGTGAATGTTGTGTCGCAGAATTGTTAGTCAAAAATCCTTGTATATACATGAAAATAATATATTTAGGAAAAGCAACAAATGCAAAATTGTTACTCTGCTTTCTTAGTTTTCAAATTTCATTTTTGTTTGGGTGACTGGAGAGGTCAAATCAGAGCCACAACAATTAGTGTCATCTGTCAAATTCATGAATGTCATCTGTTATACCTATTAACAATTAAAAGACTAGTTCAACCAGAAATAATTTTCTTGTTCCAATCGCATATAACTTTCAGAATATCCAGACTGCCATAAATTGTCCATACGATTCATATGAAGTCATACTGATAGCATATTTCAATTTAACTGAGTAATTTGACTAAGTATTCTTAAGGACATATTGTTGTTTTCTGATAAAAGAAATAATAAAAGAATACAGGCTGATCATTTCTCTGTTTCTATCCTGTAGGCATTTATGTCCATGTTCCAGATTCTTACTCAGGAGGGTTGGGTGGATGTCATGGACCAAACGCTGGTGGCAGTGGGACAGATGTGGGCTCCAGTCGTGGCCATATACTTCATTCTCTACCATCTCTTTGCCACACTGGTAAATATGATTTGTTGTGCTTTTTCTGTGAGATAAAACAAAAGAGCTTCTATAGAGTGTGGCAGTGATGGCATATTTTTGTAGGCCAACCCGGAAGTTCCCTCGACAAAAGCCCAATAGGATTTTTTTCATTGACTTTTGGATTATTGACAAAGGTTACGATACTTACACATTTTGTTCATCATAATAATCTTCACAAAAGAGCACAACTTTTATGAATTTTGAAGCCTAAATACAATTGCCAGAGATAAAAAGATAAACATATCTATAAACGACTATAAACCAACTGCATTACTGACTTCAACATCTCCACCATTAAGCTTTCAGCTTTCAGTCTTCACTCTTCTTTCCAGGTTACAATAGTTTGCAAGAGCACAGTTATAAAAAATTAGGCTTTGAAAGTGGACTAGTAAGTTTGCCGTGATGCTGTTGATGTCCCCAAAACCTCTGTAGTCCAATTTAGCCACTTGTTTAGCAACGTCTTTGCAAGACAAGTAAAGGCTTTAAGAAAATCACTGATGTATTTTATGTTGTAGAATAAAATGTGAACATATCGTGAGCTTGTGTTAACCACAGACCTTATTTCAGACATTTAACCAAAAAACAATTGGCATCAGGACTGGAAATGTTAACATGCTAACTTGTTTCTGGGTTTTGGCCTACAAAAAATATGTCATCCCTACAGTACTCTGTTGCACTGTGTTATCATTTTATTTTATTTTGTATCTACTTTAGAGCAACTATACAGACACATACTGTATAATGGTGGTAGACATACTGTATAATACAATGGTGATATGTACAGTGGTGTCTGAGACCACAATGAAAATCTGAGTTTTAAAATGTATTTCTGGAAACTAATCTAAAATAAAATAAAACAATGACAGGTAACATAGCTCACAATTGTTGCTCTGGCCTTTGGTGCAAGGTAAATGAGCATGTGGTCATAGGATTTACACAGGGTTTACACCACTTATCTATATAGAGAACATTTATATAGAGCAGTGGTTTACACTTACAAGATAGCTGGCAGTGTGTGATGGGACATGTCTGAAGCCTGTTCTACCTCATCACTTTTGCCATTCATTTTTCATTATGGCTTCCTATAAAGGCCCCAAGTTCCATGTGTTGGACATCCTCTATGTTTTCAGGGACACAGCAGCAAAGCAAATGCATCTAAAATGAAGACAGCTTGAGTTTGTGCCGCTGGGAGCCAACCAGACTATTTGAAAATGAATCATCCTCCTTTCCTTCTCTTGATCTTCTGGCTTACCTAGCCATCAAGAGAACATATTCAGAGATCCTGCAGCCGGTTGGATGTTAGTAAGAGCAGTTTTCCAACCTCTAATGGTCAGTTTTGTGTGGTTTGAAGAGATGCGGCACTCTAGCTGATATCTGAAGTACTCAGGTACTTAGTGAGTGTGAATAAAGGCGATCAGTCTGTGTGTAGGACTTTCTGTAGAACAGAAATTGAGAACTGCCAACTATGTTAGACTGAAATTATAAGGACCTTAAGGGGAAAATCCTGGTTTGTTTTGTGAAATCAACTCACTGTGATTCAAGTAGTGTATAGAGTGAACATGGATAAATTCCTGTGCTGCCTCCCAACCATCAACAAAAAGAAGAGTAACAATTCATCTTGTTTAGGAAATATGGCAGTAAAGTGCCTCTGGAAACATTCTAACACACATGTATTTTCCAGTTGTCACACCTGACATCACACACTCCCTTCACCTATATTTTTATCTTTAAAAAACACGCCTTTGGGGCATTTTACAGCCACGTCACGGCCCCTGTCACTCCCCATTACAGATATTACAAACAAACATTTAGCCATTGGTGTCTTGTTGTTGACATTTTTGTTTTGTTTATTTGGAACCAAACTGTTTATTGACATGATAAAGCTCTACAATGCAATGCACATGTATGCTGTGAAGATAATTAAATATTTGCACATGAAGTACTATAGATCCGTGTTAACCATTTCTTGGCGATGTCCTCTGTGGAGAACAAAAAATACTTTAGTCTTTTGACAAGATTGACTGAGTGAGGAGCAGCCATTTAAATTTGACATTTGAATGAGAGTGCACTAATGACAGAACAGATCGAGCATATAATCAAGACACGGCTGAATCATTTATTCATTTCCTGTCATGGGAAAAAAAAAGAAAATATGATGAAGAGAAAAGACGCAATGCCTAATGCATTTGAGACAGCTTTTAGTCATTTAATATCAAAGGATTGATGACATCTAATACACAGTCAGCTGTGAATCCCTTATTGATCTACTACTGTAAATCATTGTTTTGTTTTCCTGAGCATACTGTACCTCTTGTACAGTTTGCTCTTTTCTGTGTCTGTGGTGCCTTTTTTTCTCTGACATGAATTGGCAACATTCTTTTATCAAACATTATTTTTATTGTTTGTTCAGAACGACATCTTGGACAGAACTTGTGTCTGTATGACAGATTATCACCTACACAATACACCTACAGACAATGTATGGCAGAGAATATTGAGGCCACATCACCATGTTTATGTTTTAAAACTGCTGGGACCTTCACACATTCAATTAAGATGTTTGTCTGATGAAAGAATTGTCTTAAATGTCTTCAAATGGTTTATTTGATTTGTCTAGCCAGCAATCTAAATGCATATAAGTGGGTATTGGCAAACTGTAATTAAAGATAAATTCAATATACTCTTGTGTTCTAGATCCTTCTGAGCCTTTTTGTGGCTGTTATTTTGGACAATCTTGAGTTGGATGAAGACCTGAAAAAGTTAAAACAGGTAAGACATTGTTCTGTTTAGTTTTCTTATATTATACTATCATTCATAAGTTTGGAGTCAGTAAGATTTAAGATGTTTTTGAAAGAAGGCTGCCTTTATTTGATCAAAAATACAGTAAAACAGTAAAAAATAATATTGTGAAATATTACTCCAGTTTTCAGTGTTACATAATCCTTCAGAAATTATTCTAATAGGCTGTTTTGGTAACATATACTAATAAGAATGTATCATTTCTTATTATTAATAAGATAAATTTTTAAGATAAATTTTTTTTTACATTTTTAAATTTTGATCAATTTAATGCATCCATGCTGAAGTATCAATTTCTTTTTTAAATATTACAGACCCTTCTGAATGATAGTGCCTATAAAAAGTATACTAAAAGTATTTTTATTATATTTTGAAGCTGTTGGTTGTAACATTTTAAACATTTGAACCTGTTTTCTGGGGACAGGACAATTAGCAAAGTTGAATTAAAAAAACTTGTTAAATCTATCCATTTACTGTCAGACTTACTCTAACTAATAAGATCTAGTTTGAGTTGCTGAACCATGGAATCAAAATACGTCCAAAAAATATTTTTAGCACAATTATAGCCTTAAAAAGTTTGATGTGTCTTTCCTGCATTTGAGGAAAATCAGCAAACAGAGTGAGCTGCATTAATTAGTACAGTTCTCCATCTTGTTCTCTGTCTATTTTTACTCTTTTATGGGGCCGTGATGCACAGGTAATGATGACTCATAGGATAATTAGCGCGAGAAAACGTGACCCGTTTGGCAAGCGCACTTAGCAAAAATAAGGCACCTTCTTCATAGGATGCAAATGAACTTCTGCTGTGGCCAAGTATCATAGGAAATGGCTTTTGAAAGCAATTAGAGGTCGGATGTCTCTGTGGATAACAGCATGTCACCTCTCTCCTTGAGTACATCAGCAACATAGTTTAGCAATAGTTGAAAATGTTGAGAGAGAGAGAGAGAGAGAGAGAGAGAGAGAGAGAGAGAGAGAGAGAGAGAGAGAGAGAGAGAGAGAGAGAGAGGTCAGCCAAAAAAAGAAAAAGAAAACAAAAACGGCTCATCATAATTTGCATGATTACTTTTGCAATTTGTCATAACAATCTGTAGTGTTACAATATATGCTAGGACAAATTGTAAAAGTAATAGTGTAAATTGAAAGGGAAAGCCACTGGTTTCCTGTGATTTCTCTTTTTCTCAGTTCTTTTCTCATTCCGAGTAAATGACATGAGCTGTGTGGTCCTTCAATCCACCAGGCTGTCAAGCTCCAGGCATCTTCACATGCCCAGATCGGTTATCCCTCAGACACAGCTGACTGATCCACGGTTCCACCTGTAAAATTGCCTATTTTATAGGTGCTTCAAGCACAGATGGGGGCATTCCAAAAATAGAGCACTAGATTGTGATTGCTCTCCAAGAATACAGGTGGCTTTTATAAAGCACAATTCAATGGATGACCTTAATTGAAGCAAAACCAGTTCTAGCTGAACAAATAACAACCGGACATGTTTTTGTCCTTTCCTTCACAGTGGCTTTATGACAACTGTCCTAGGTTGTTTTTTCTGTTGCTGCCTCAGAACCACTGTCACTTTGTAATAAAGTCATCAGTAACTGTCTCCTAAAAAGTTTAGACACCTGCTAGATTGAAGTATTTCTGAAAATGGAACATTAATCAAGACACTATAGTTAACCTTCAATCTCTTACAGCCTCACAGACATTTATTTATTGTAAAGCTTGTCAGGAAATTGTTTGATTAGGCTGAGCTTTGTCATTTTTGCCATGTCCATACTGAAATAGACACATTCATTCACCACTCTTACATTTTCACTGTACCACGGCGAATAAACAATTCCTTCAAACAATTAACCCAGGGTTATGATGTGTCATGATGTGTTATAATGCATTATTCTCTTTAAAGCCTTATCCCTTTTAATAGCTCAAGGCAGAGTCCAAAATTTACACAAGCAATTAATTTGATTTATCTTTTTATTATGTCATACTAAATGTGTCTGAATCAATTCAACATGATTCAGTGTTAACTGAAGGAAAACAGTGACTGTTGCACAACACTTTCAGAAGCCATTTTTCAATAATGCAGTATATATTATATGTATATAAAACAGTATTTTAAAATATATATATATATATATATATAAAAAACAAATATTTAAAACGTTAAGTCTTTAAGTTGTTTCTACATTAATTTGGAGAGTAACTGTGAAATTATTACAAAATAAAAATATTAAAAATTCCAATAGTTACATATGCATATACGCTACTGTTTGGGATCAGTACGATTTTTTTATATAAATGAATATGCTAATTTTATTCCATAAGCACACTTTCAATTAAAAGGAACAGTAAAGCCTTTGATATTACTATAAAAGATTTCTATTTTTTTAAAGTTATTTTATTCATCAAAGAATCCAGGGAAAAAATAGATAACAGATTTTCACAATATATATATATATATATATATATATATATAATCAGGTCAACCGTTTTCTAAATTGATAATAATAAGAAATGTTTCTTGAGCAATATATGAAAATAGAAAGCAGTTATTTTAAATGTATTAATAGTTTTTGTGTATGTATATGGACTGTATTGTACTGTATAGAAGAAAAAAAAAACAAAGTAGACATGAGGTTGAGGGCTATATGTATGTTTTTTATTTGTTTCATCTTGTTTCATCAAGATATTTCATCTAGTTTCATGCTATAAATGTCAGACATGACATCTCTAGGGACAGTAACAGTATCTCACTTTGATTGATGGTAAAGCCCTGGACAAATCTAGAGAATTCTAATCTAGAAAATGTATCAGCTGGGTGGTTTTAAGGGTGTTATTTTTATTTTATTTTATTTTTTGAATGGTTTATTTAGTTTCCACAAATAGACCTGGTGGTTCCATTTCACTCTCACTGCAGGATATAGGGTAAGTGTTGAAATGAATCTGACCCTGGTCTATCCTCCCACACTGATATTTTTGCATAAATCAAAATACAAACAAAAATAACTGAACAAATATTTGTCAAGTATGTTTACCTTTTTATTTTCCCAGTTTATTTTAGTTTATGATTGTGTTTAGCAAAATAACAAACTTGGAACTCAAGTCGAGAAGAAGGGCTGTTACACCGAGTCCTATCAAAACATGAGACGTTTCCTGTGAGGAAATTGGCTGTACAACAACACAATCACAGTCAATCAGAACATATTTGTTGTATAATGTTGTTGTTGATGTCACAGCTACTCAGCACAGAACACCACAAAAAAAGGTTTGTATTAATAGTAGTAGCCACATCATAAAAAAAAAGCTTAAAATAGATGATCAATGTAGTGTGATTGTCCAGTTGTGCTTTAAAATGTTTCACAAGATCCCATACAAGTAATGGTGGTTTATTAATTTTCCATAAGAAAACCGAACAGCCTGTTACTGTATCCCTCTTTCAATCCCTCAGAGAACAGTTCATGTCTTCAGTCAGAAGGACCTAGTGTGGCATGATGTTATTTTTTACTGTGGTTCCTTAAGGCTGTGTGAGAGTGATTCAAGACTCAGGATATGCTTGTAGTGTGGCTTGTTGGAATAATTTATTCAGAGCTTTGAATGGGCCATATCTGTATTCATTGATATTGACTTCGATAACTGATAGTTTTGGCATACAGTAGCTGGCAGCTAAGAATGCAAATGTTCAAACCTAAAGTTTGAGCATCTATTATTAGAGAACTTGCTCTGAGGAGACGGAGGACTGAGATGATGACTCATAACTTGTTGGAACATAACCGATTCATTTTGGTAGCACTCCAGATGAGGGTAGTCAGTAGTCCTGCCTCTGTGTACCCTTCAAAGGACAAGACTGGCCGCTAAAAGCAGACATTTAAGGTGAATATGCTGTTTAGAAATGCATTAGTATAGAACATTAGGTTCAAATAGCTGCCATAACTATATGACTAATTTAAACCAGCTCTTTTTTTTTTTAGCTTTTTAGCTTTTTAGCTAAAATTGACCTGCTTTCACCTCACAAAAATTCTCCAAACAGAAAACAGAGCCATTTTCATCCAGTTTTTTTCTCATGTGCATTAAGCCTGACTCATACAAGATTATTTTTAGATTTGCTCAGAATAATTACAACAAGATTTGACCTCTGTGCCATCACAGGTGTTTAAAAAGAACATTCCAACAGAAATTGTATTTACCAAACAACAAGGTAATCAATCCAATTTTCCCATGGTGACATTTATCATAATGTGCTGATTGTAATACATGGGATTCATGAAAATGGCTTGCATCTGTCAATACTGGCAGATGATTTGTCTTTATTTGAAGTACATTTCAAAGCCATGGACACAAATAGCTTGGGCATTTGTGGATTAGCAGGCATTGATGGATAGACACGAGTGTTCTCGCTTTATGGCCCCATGAGGGCCGTTTTGACTCTGTCCACAAGTCTCGACTCACTCCAGCACAACATCAGACACGGGTTCCCTCAGCAACAGCACAGGTCACAGACTGTTTTTGCCAAAGCTCCGCATCTTATCCTCATCTGTACTTTGCAACAAACGGGTACAGGATCAGGAAGGAGATACAATAAGCAACCACCACCGGGGTGAAGGAAAGACCTCGGAAATTGTACACACCCCTGTACAAAAAGAGTCCTTTTTTGTAAGCGTAGATTCAATTTGTCAGGCATCGCGGCAAGCACCTGCATACGCACACAGAAAGGATCATTAGCAATTAAACACGACAGGATAAGAGGAGGGAGAGCTAATGAATATCCAGTGTGTTCCACACGTTACAGATCAGCCAGTGATAAGAGGAAGTGTTTAATGAGCTTCCCTCTTCCCTCTGTTAGAACTTGTCTGTACCTGCTCAGGCTGCACTCTGCTCCCATTAGCACAGATTGAAATCATGCATTTATTCCATGAAATCACGTTTTATAATTTATAATGAATTGTTTAGACAGCTTTGCATATGAGGTGACTTGTGATGATTGAGAAGGTAATACCCAGAGAGGTTTTCACAATTTTTTGGTGCCAAGGACCACTAAATATGACTTTATAAACTAAGATTAAGGTAATAAAAAAAAAAAAAAAGAAATGTTTTTAATCTCTTCTACTCACTAAGGCTGCAATAATTAGATTTTAAAAATACAGGAAAAACAACAATGTTGTTAAATATTATTACAATTTAAAATTAAACATTTCTATTTTAATATATTTCAAAATGTAATTTATTCCCGTGATGACAAAGGAATTTATACTAAGCTTTACTCCAGTCTTTAGTGTCACATGATCCTTCAAAAATCACTCTCATTTGCTGATTTGCTTAATATTTTTGCAGAATACATGGTGCATGGTGCAGATTCTTTGCTAATTAGAATAACATTTATTTGAAACATAACTTTTTTTAAGAATGTAAAACTTTTTACTTTCATTTTTGATCAATCTAATGCAATCCAAGTATTTCTTACTGACTACTAAAGGGTAGTGTATATTTTAACAAATAGCAACTATACATTTTCTTGTATGAAAACCCATTTATAATGTGTGAGAGAAATATTGTGTGGTATTATAAACTACATTTGGTTTTCTCAATTAAATAATTAGCTTTTATATTATCAAGCAAATTCTTGGTATTTCTACATAGTGTCACGAGACGGTTGTATATAAAAGCGCACAACAAGAATAACTCTAATAAATAATAAGAAAAATAATAAAAAGGAAATAATCTTTAATCCAAAAATGCACGAAACAAGCAGGAGAAACTCAACCACTTAACATCGACGACATCGACCCATTAAAAATAGTTTTTAGTTTTTTTTCCATGGCTTTAACTTTATATGCACAAACAGCAACATGAGGATTCACACATTGTTGCATTACACATTGTTACATTACGCGCTTCTGCAAAGTGAGAAAAAAAGAAATTAAGTATATAAAATAAATAGAACTACACAAAATATATTTCACTTAAATAATTAACAGATTAATAAAAGATACTTGTGCGACAAGTAGTATAGGCTAGGCTTGTTTTTGTGACCTTGCATTTGTTTTATTTATATCTTTATTTTATTAAATCCAACTGATCGCATACATATCAGTTCTAGCGTTGTTCACTTGACATTTCAGCCATTCATCATTAAACTAAAATGTAGTCAACCAAACATAAAAGTTACACTACTCAAAGGGATAGTTCACCCAAAAATGAAAATTCTGTCATCATTTACTCACTCAGCAGATTTCCGCAGCCATTGACTACCATAGTATTTTTTCCCCCACTATGGTAGTCAGTGGCTGCCGAGATCTGCTTGGTTACAAACATTCTTCCAAATATCTAACCTTTGTGTTCAGCAGAATAAAGAAAGTAATACAGGTTTGGAACAACTTGAGCGTGACTAAATGATGACAGAATTTTCATTTTTGGGTGAACTGTCCCTTCAAATGAAATGTTCCACTGTAAAAATAACGTGCCCAGCACTGTGAAAAAAAAAAAAAAAAAAAAGTGAAGGATGATGTTTATGTGGACACTGGGACACGAGTGAAGTACAAAGACTTGTTTACATAATAAATATAGTTTAGCCTCCAAAAGTTAGATCGCGAATGTGGAAACATTTGGATTTGTGTCGAATCAATTTGTTTCACTTTTAATAAATTTTGGCTTGACGTTTGTATGTTGTTTATAATGAATGTCACTATAGCCTAATTTGTACTTTATTTTATAATTGAATATTTAATTTAATAGCTACTTATTTTTCATTCTTGTTCTGTTCTGAATACCATTAAATTGAACGATTTTGTTGTAGAATGAGGGGAACTAAAATAGCCTAGGCTATAGGGTTTATAATGTTTGTAACTGTTACGTTGTAAGGTTGTAAGATTAATGGGTGTTTTTGGAGTAAGATCAATCAAGTAGTCAATCAATTTCATGAGATTACTTCCTTTTCTTGTCCGGGTTATGTTTCTTAATAACGTAAACGCTAGGGCAAAGGCTTCTTAACCGTGAATTTTTAGGAGTGTGATATTCAAATGACGATTGCTTTCAGTCGCCACATTTATCAACGTATGATCATTCGTGCGATGGGATTGGCAGCATACAAATGTTTCATGAATCACAGATGAACCCTGTGATGATTTCTGCGCTCGGATCTGTGTTCATTTCTACGTTAAATTGATTAATGAGGCCCAACTGAAACTAAGCCAAAACAGCAGAGGCCATAAATCATATGATATTAAAAGTCTTTTTTACTGGCATATGTTTTGTGAACATATGAAAATAATAGTAAATTAACACTTACTATTACTTTTGTTCACAAAACTATATACAAAGTGGTTTTTTTATAACTTCCAGTAAAAAAAGAATTGCAATTAATCGTATGATGTAGAAAAGATTAAGAAAATTAGATTAGAAAGCACAATGAAAAAGTAGTAATAGCAAATTTGGTGAATGTAAATGTAAACATATTTCATTAATATTTAAGTCAAGGGTTAGGGTTATGTAAGTATGAGGATTTAAATTTAAACTATGTATATTTGAGTCAAAGGTGCAAAATTTGGTGGAATCGGAGTGGAATTTTACATGTTGAAAGAACAGTGTAGTAGTACAAATCATGACCTTAATAAGCCAGTCTCCCTTGTGACACCTGACCACCATTCGTTACACATCACCTTTTGTGCCACGTCTCCTGATGCAGTTTGTTCATTCAGCCGGTCACAAGCCGTTTCCATCTCTGATGGCAGAGATTGATGGTTGTTAGCGCTTCAAGAAATCATTACTTTCCTCTGGTTAAATGGCAATGAGAAGTGTCTAGAGCTGATAGGGGAAATGTTTATCTTTTTATTGACAGAAATCAAATGGAGGACTTTCCCTAAGGGAAGGAGAGGGATGGTCTGGTGGTGGGACCATGGTTGGTTGGTTACCTCAGGTCCCTGTACACTTTCAAGAACACCATACTTCACGCTTCAAATCAAAACCTTCTAGCGTGTCAAAATATTGTCAAATGTACAATAATATAGTATACAGCAGTACTTGTTGACAATAAAAGCCCACTAGTTTACACTGCCTTAAGACAATGTGAGTAGTGCGTGCCACTTCAAAACCACCACAGTTTTTCCAAAACCCTTTAACAAGAAACATTAGTTAGATAAACTCACTGTGAGTCATATTGTGGAGTAGATTACTGAATACTTTTTCTACATAGAAAGGCTGCTGTTACCAGGAGGTAGTGATCTGGTTGTCTTATTTCCTATAGGTAGAAACTATTCTGTAGCTGGTTAGATAGAATGTTTTCTATGACAAATAATCATCTAAAGATTAAACTTAAGAAAAGGTCACAGTGTCAACTACTGTATACATGTTTGGTGTCAAATGTTCTTTTGGGTCTAACCACACTGCCATCTAGTGCCTACAGCTCTCACTCCATATGGAATAAGTTCTCTTGGTAAATCTCACAAAGAATCATATGAATCAGATCACATTTCTTGCAAACGTTTAGAAATTATTTTCTTTTTTAAATATTAATATTTATTTGTATTGGGAAAGTTTTTTTAATTCCCATTGGGGAAAAAATCGTCTTTTTAATGTACTACAATAATCAAATTTATCCTGTATGGGCACAATTATATTTATTATTTAATTGTTTATTTCTTTCCAATTAAATACAGTTCAGAAAATAATGGAATGATGTATAGTACTTTTATAATACATTTAAAACATTTAAATAGTATATAATTATTTTTATACAATGAGAATTGGATTGTGTGGGTATCTTTAATTGCCATGAAAATAATGTAACAAATCTCAATGGTCCTAAAAATAGACTTAATATGACCTAGATATATTCTTAACGGGTTTCTTTACCCTTCTAGCAGAAACGTGTGCCTGTGCGACTGATATTTTAACTTGACTGCCTGGTTGCTTGGAGTCAATTTACAGTAAGTGTGTAAGAAGCTCCAGAGTGGGCCAAACTCAGTTTGGTGGTATACAACCAGGTCTAGTAACAGACAAAGAAGTCGAGTGTAACATAAGGATCTACTGGAGGCGAGCTTGCAGAACCCAAGTGCAGTTTAATAATGCAACCGTGAACAAAATACAAAAGAAATAAGGACTTAACCCTCTGGACTGAAGAAGTTTGACATGCTCTGACATGCTTTAAAGCATATTAATGGCTAAAGTCTGATTACACTGTATTCAGCACAAACATGGCTACAGTAATATGTGAGCAACATGTACATAAAGGTTTGTAGTTTTGAGAAAATAATGTTTATGCATAGTTTTTGAAAACTAAAATGTTAAGTCACTGAAATAAGGCCATATAACACACAGTAAACATTTGTTCACAAGGCTTTACAGAACTGGATGTTGTTGTCTAGAGTTTCTTCTTCAAAACAATGTGAAAACCGTTTTGATCACTCATTCACACAAAACAATATAGTTATTTAACTTTTGAAAGATACAAACCAGATTCCAAAAAAGTTGGGACACTGTACAAATTGTGAATAAAAACAGAATGCAATGATGTGGAAGTTTCAAATTTCCATATTTTATTCAGAATACAACATAGATGACATATCAAATGTTTAAACTGAGAAAATGTATAATTTTAAGGGAAAAATAAGTTGATTTTACATGTCATGGCATCAACACATCTCAAAAAAGTTGTGACAAGGCCATGTTTCCCACTGTGTGGCATCCCCTCTTCTTTTTATAACAGTCTGCAAACGTCTGGAGACTGAGGAGACAAGTTGCTCAAGTTTAGGAATAGGAACGTTGTCCCATTCTTGTCTAATACAGGCTTCTAGTTGCTCACCTGTCTTAGATCTTCTTTGTCGCATCTTCTTTTATGATGTGCCAAATGTTTTCTATGGGTGAAAGATCTGGACTGCAGGCTGGCCATTTCAGTACCGGGATCCTTCTTGTACGCAGCCATGATGTTGTAATTGATGCAGTATGTGGTCTGGCATTGTCATGTTGGAAAATACAAGGTCTTTCCTGAAAGAGACGACGTCTGGATGGGAGCATATGTTGTTCTAGAACTTGGATATACCTTTCAGCATTGATGGTGCCTTTCCAGATGTGTAAGCTGCCCATGCGCCACGCACTCATGCAACCCCATACCATCAGAGATGCAGGCTTCTGAACTGAGCGCTGAGAACAACTTGGGTTGTCCTTGTCCTCTTTAGTCCGGATGACATGGCGTCCCAGTTTTCCAAAAAGAACTTCAAATTTTGATTCGTCTGACCACAGAACAGTTTTCCACTTTGCCACAGTCCATTTTAAATGAGCCTTGGCCCAGAGAAAACGCCTGCGCTTCTGGATCATGTTTAGATATGGCTTCTTTTTTGACCTATAGAGTTTTAGCCAGCAACGGCGAATGGCACGGTGGATGGTGTTCACCGACAATGTTTATTGGAAGTATTCCTGAGCCCATGTTGTGATTTCCATTACAGTAGCATTCCTGTATGTGATGCAGTGCCGTCTAAGGGCCTGAAGATCACGGGCATCCAGTATGATTTTCCAGCCTTGACCCTTACGCACAGAGATTGTTCCAGATTCTCTGAATCTTTGGATGATATTATGCACTGTAGATGATGATAACTTCAAACTCTTTGCAATTTTTCTCTGAGAAACTCCTTTCTGATATTGCTCCACTATTTTTGGCTGCAACATTGGGGGAATTGGTGATCCTCTGCCCATCTTGACTTCTGAGAGACACTGCCACTCTGAGAGGCTCTGTTTATACCCAATCATGTTGCCAATTGACCTAATTAGTTCCAAATTGGTCCTCCAGCTGTTCCTTATATATACATTTAACTTTTCCGGCCTCTTATTGCTACCTGTCCCAACTTTTTTGGAATGTGTAGCTCTCATGAAATCCAAAATGAGCCAGTATTTGGCATGACATTTCAAAATGTCTCACTTTCAACATTTGATATGTTATCTATATTCTATTGTGAATAAAATATAAGTTTATGGGATTTGTAAATTGCATTCCTTTTTTATTCACAATTTCTACAGTGTCCCAACTTTTTTGGAATCGGGTTTGTACTTATTGTCAGAACGGCTGAATGGGGAGGGTATGGATCATCATGAATAATGCTATGATTCACACCTGAGGCGTCAACAACTCCTTCCCTGGGAATATCAATGAGAAATGTGACTGAGGGAACTATGGAGAATGAATGTGAGGAGACTTAATGATTGAATGTATTGTTTGTAGCTTATTCACAAAATCACATTTAATTTCAAAGTAATCTGACTATACATTTTCTTTACATAAAGATTTAGACCTACAATACCATTCAAAAGTTTTAGATCTGTATGTTTAAAAAAAAAAAAAAAAAAAAAAAAGTCTCACCAAGCTCACCTATGCTGGATTTATTTGATGAAAAATAGTAAAAACAGTAATATTGTGAAATATTTTTACAATTTAAAATAAATGTTTTCTATGTGAATACATGGTAAAGTGTAATTTATTCCTGTGATGTCAAAGCTGAATTTATCATCATTACTCCAGTCTTCAGTGTCTCATGATCCTTCAGAAATCATTCTGATATGATGATTATATCCACATAGAAAACAATTATTTTAAATTATAAAAATACTTCGCAATATTACTGTTTTTGCTGTATTTTGCATCAAATAAATGCAGCCTTGTTAAGCAAGAAGAATTTTTTTTTGTCTAGAAATCTAATCTAAACATATAGAAATCTAAAACTTTTGAACGGTAGTATATACTTAGATTTACACATGAAAACAACACAGAGCAGTGGTAAAAAATACAGTGCAAAAGTGAAATTCAGGGCGACAGTGCAAGATGAACAAAAACTCATTAGTCTCTCTACTTGAGTTTAACTTAAAAATGACAAACATGAGCGCACAAAAGACGCAACATATGTGAACAGCCCCTTAGTCAGTGGTTACATCAGCGTAGCAGTCAATAAACAGGACAGTCATGTACAGGACATTTAGGCCCAATAAACGGGACGTCTCGGCTAATAAGGGACAGTTGGCAACCCTACTTTGTCATGCTGTGTTTAATATTATAGAGCATAAAAATATATGTCGTACGTGTATCTTTATTTAGCATTGAAAGGTTGCCTACCTATTTCATATTCAACATGTTTCCATTGATTTCACACATTTTAGTCTGGCAGTAGTTCAACTAGTAGCCTACAATGTGACGTTTATGCATCAGTAACTCGAATATAAGTGAGAAGAAATGTTTTACCTTAAAAATTCTTGTTAAAATCATGTTCTGTTTCTTCTGGGGTAAATCCAAGGTAAACTCACAGCGTGTCTTCCAAACTCGATGAAAAGCAGAAGAATGAAGAAGCTGATTCTTTGTTTTGAGGTGAAGGGGGGGCATTTATAGGTTTGCGTTCCTTCCTCATGGACGATTTGCATGTGAATCACTTTGCGCGTGCGTGGGTGTGGACACATTACAGATAATGAGGCTCCGCTGGAGGAACTGTACCTCTCCATTTTCATACGGATTACATAAACTGAGAATATTTGTTTTTTATATAAATGACTTGATTTAAAAGTAGACATTGCAAGCTTTATAAAGAGATATCTGTTGCGTCTGTGTGGCAAGTTTTCTCTGAGTTCTGAGTTCATTTTCACACACATTTCAGAGTGGACATCACAGGGAGACAGATGGGAGAACGCGCATCCTGTTTGTTTCCTTTATTTAGCGAAAAGCACAACATATAGCTTTTATTTTGAGTATACATAAAAGTAGACACTTTAAGCTTTGTAAAGACATATGGTTCATGTCTGTGAGGCTAAAAATGACAGTATTTTAAGTTGTTTTACCTTGTCATGAGGAAAAATCCAGCAAAACGCGTGGACGCGTTCTTCGGGTTCAGAGGGTTAACTTGGCTTGACTTAACACTATAAAACAAATCACCAGCAGCGGGTTACAAAGACACATGGCAAACAAGAGGGCTGTGAACATAATCAAGACAATTAACCAATGACAACATAACACATGAGACATGGGAAGTACAAGACATGATCACATAATGGCAAGGGGGGATAATAAAAAAATAAAATAAAAAAATAAAAAAAAAAATCACATGACAAGAACCAGGAGCAGAACTTCAAAACAGACATGAAACACAAAAACACTAGACAATACATATTGGAGCCATCACTGGATTGGGGTCAGGGGCTGGAGAGTCCCCTCTGGAAGCTGGTTGGGAGACAAAGTCCTCTCTGGTCTTGGGACGGGGACAGATGTCCTCTCTGGACAGGGATGGATGTCCTCTCTGGACTCTAGACAGGTGACGAAGTCCTCTCTGGTCTCTGGACAGGGGCTGGTGCCAATGTGTGTGGTCGTGGCCACAATGGTCAGCGCTGCACATGCTGAAGACTCAGCATGTGCTATGGGCTAGCTGAGGGCTCAGGTGTGGCGGCCATCTTGGCAGAGGGCTCTGGCATGGTGGCCATATTGGGATGAGACTCTGGTGTGGCAGATTCTGTAGCATAAGGATCCACTGGAGGCGAGCTTGCAGAACCCAAGTGCAGTTTAATAATACAACCGTGAAAAGAAACACAAAAGAAATAAGGACTTAACTTGGCTTGGCTTAACTTGACTATAAAACACTCACCAACAGCGGGTTACAAAGACACATGGCAAACAAGATGGCTTAAAGGGTTAGTTCACCCAAAAAATGAAAATTCTGTCATTAATTACCCTATTACAGCCAATGGAGGCCTTTCTGAGCCATCGGATTTCAACAAAAATATCTAAATGTGTGTTCCGAAGATGAACAAAGGTCTTATAGGTGTCGAACGACATGAGGGTAAATAATCCATTAATGACAGAATTTTCATTATTGGGTGAACTAACCTTTAAATACACAGACTACTAATGACTAGACAAGACACCTGTGAACATAATCAAGACAATTAACCAATGACAACATAAGCACAAGACATGATCACATGATGGCAAGGGAAAAATCACATGACAAGAAACAGAAAGAGAACTTCAAAACAGACATGAAACAAAACCAAAACACTAGACATTACATCGAGTATGAAATTATTGCTGCGTTTGTGGATTAAACAAATATTAACTTCAGGAATTTAGAAATTCATGTTTTTGTTCTGAGGGTATTAAATTGCTTCCAGCAGCTGAGGCACACAATATGTTCTTTTCACATGAGACAATATCACCAGTATTTTGTTGTTGTTGTTGTTGCTGTTTACATTTTTTCTTTCATTTTTTTGTTTTTTTTTGTTTTTTTGTTTTCTGTTCCTTTCTTGCACTCATCTGCACAAAGCACATCTGGTGTTGGTCAGAAATTCTTAAAAAAATTGCAATGTGGCTCAGATGTACAAACACACACATTTGTATATCATCACACACAGACTAAAAAGTGTGGCATCAACAATTCGTCACACATGCACACAAACACACATGCTGGTCCCCTCTGGCTGCGATAGACAGAAAGGACCCTCTGTAACAGGCATGTCCATCAAATATGCCTCAAATGCGCCATCCTCTGATCTAACAGTCACGCCCACACACCCTCACTCTCACTGCTGCACCTGATCCAGATGTCTGCTGCCCCAGACACTCTCTCTCTCTCTCTGTGCGTGTTCCATCTTTCACCTAGACCCATTTTCATCCTTTCAGCAGCCCACTTTTTTATGGTAGGGTTTCAACATGAAATCAAAATTGACCTTATTTACTTTGACACTTTCCTGGTATTATAATGCCAGGTATGCCACTGAGTGTTAGACGCTTTACCTACAAATCGTACATTTTCGTATGAAATCGCCAACTCATACAGTACTACAACAATGAAGAATAGCAGGATTTGTTTTTAAGAGTATGCTGATTACCCTGTATTTAGGAATATTTCAGCAGTTGAAAAGGATGTGCATGTAAACTTGGTAAACGTCTACAGCCAAATACCTATCTAAGCTTAATAAGTATTTATAGCCTTTCTAAAATGTTGTGATTTTACTGATGGTTAAAGGTTATGGCAATAATAGCAAAAAAGTGATCGATTTGAAAAATAAAATAAAATAAAAAATTCTGGCAAGTAAATGCCTTTACATATTTTCTTTAAAGGACTGCGACTTTGTCAAATTCAAACATATCGGTTAGTCATTGAATGTAAAGTGCGGCCACAATTAGTTACACTAGAGGGAGCAAAGATCAGATCCAGCTGTGTTCATGAATTAAACCCTAGTGGGGGATATGGCTGGTCATGAGAATTGCCTCAATGTCACCGTACAATATACACACAGGAGTTTTGAGCCTTGCTGTGCTGCACCACTCTCGCCATGCTAAGTATTCAGCCAGTCAGTCTCTCAGGTGGCAAAGGTGTGCCTCTAAGAGGTCTGAGAGTTTATAGCCTATGCAGCACCATGCTTCATTAGATACTAAATGAGAAGGAGAGAATGACCCTTCTACCCCTGAGCTGCTTATGGAAGTTCACCAAGTCTGGAGCAGAGTAGAGCGGCATGCGTAATGTATGTTTATCAGGCATGCTAGAACTAAATCAGCAGCCTAACTGAAATGGATGTTCATTCTCTCTGAATGTTGGCAAGACCAAAGAAATGATTGTGGACTTCAGGAAGAGACAGCAACGGACATACTCCCCCCTCATGATCAGCGGGTCACCAGTAGAGAGAGTGAGCAGCTTCAAGTACGTGGGAGTAAACATCTCCGAGGACCTGACCTGGACTGCTCACATTCAGACACAGGTGAAAAAAGCCAGGCAAAGACTGTACCACCTGCGCCAGCTGAGGAAATTCAGGGTTTCACCAGCTATCCTGAAAACTTTCTATTTAGGGGCGATAGAAAGTGTTTTAACTCAGTGCATCACAGCGTGGTATGGGAACAGCACCATTCATGACCGCAAAGCCCTGCAAAGAGTAGTGCGCTTATCCGAGCGTATCTCAGGGTCAGCTCTCCCGCCTCTGCAGGACGCCTACACCAAACGCTGCAAAGGTAGAGCTACCAAGATCATCAAGGACTCTAATCACCCTGCAAACCCTCATTTCACGCTGCTACCATCTGGTAGCGCTTCAAGCCTGATGGCCAAAACTGAGAGACTCAGGAGGAGCTTCTTCCCCAGGCCATCAGACTCCTGAACTCAGTCACTTAACATCACGTGACTTCACGTCAGGATAAACATCGATACACTGACATTGCACTGCACTTTCTGTTCTCGTTGTTACTGTGTAACAACCTGTCATAAACCTGTTTGCACATTATACTCATAAATATGTGGTTAACA
Organism: Paracanthobrama guichenoti; assembly: GCA_018749465.1. Taxonomy (NCBI): domain Eukaryota; kingdom Metazoa; phylum Chordata; class Actinopteri; order Cypriniformes; family Gobionidae; genus Paracanthobrama; species Paracanthobrama guichenoti. The sequence goes on from CM031951.1 coordinate 13,350,239, forward strand.
AATGTATAAAAGTCTACAGTTTACTCACTGCACAGTTTATTTCACTTATTTTATTCCACTTTATCCTTATTTGTTACCTTTTTTTCTCTTGACTTGATTATTTATAATTCTACAGATATATATATATATATATATATATATATATATATATATATATATATATATATATATATATATATATATATATATATATATATATATATATATATATATATATATAGATAGGATATAAAAAAAGTACTATTTCTATTATAATTTCTTCCTTGTGTTTTTAACTGTGAATTTGCACTGTCCATGGAGCGGACCTGTTTACATTTCACTGCCGGTTGTATATTCTGTATATAACTGTGTATGTGACAAATAAAACTCTTGAATCTTGGAACCTGAAAAGTGACCGATTTTAAATTTTCTACTCAGGGTCATTTTTTAAATCTTTACCTTTTTACCTTGTATTAACTTTAACCCAGCATGTAAAACATACAGAACTAAATTGCACATTATTGCTTAACATAGACCCACATTTTTAAAAGGGTAGTCCTGCACTAGACTATTTAATCATCTTCATGTCATTCCAAACTCATGTGATTTTCTTTTTCTGTTGAACACAGAAGTGTGTTTTTGTTCATATAATTCAATGGGGTCCAATGTTGGTTTGGGCCCCATTGACTTTGAATAGTTTCATTCTTCAAAATATCTTCTTTTGTGTTTCACAGAAAGAAAGTTGTACGATTTTGAAATGACATGAGAGTGAGAAAATCATGAATGAGTTTTCATTTTTGTGTGAGCTATCACTTTTATTTCTGCTTCTGTATATTCTTGCTAGTTTCAGACTGTAGACTTTTGAGCCTGATATGTCAAATATCCTGGTTCTTTTAAGACTGCCGACAGTCTCTGAAGGTCACACACACCCACACACCATTAGACATTATTACCTGTGTTTACATTAGCTCTCCACTGTTTTATGGTGACCTAACTGGAGCGTAAATGTATCTAATGGCCTGTAGAGTAAATTTGTGGGACAGTGACATACAGATTTTTAGACTGACCAATCACTCATGACGCTGGGAGCACAACGCACTATTACGGGCTCCTTTGTGAATGTGCCACAGACCAAGCAGCAATTGGTCAATAACCAGGACCCTTGTCTTCTAGAAAGGCGGGGGACTTGGAGAATAGCCTAGTATGGTTCACCTGAGCCTGAAATTGGAAAGAATGTGTGAATAGGAGTGAATGGATCACCCTTAATGTGTCCCAAGGCCAGCACATTTATTTCAGATGCATGGCTCCCACTGCTATGATTTATGGAAAATACTACCTATGATTCATCATTATGAAGAGCTGCGGCCATACGCCATTCTTACAAAAATATGCATTACACGCAGACCTTCCACAAGCCATCAGGGGGAAAAAATATATAAGAAAGATAGCTACAGGCAGTCATGTAAAGATGTAAATCAGCATGATCTGTTTCATTGCATGGGTACCCATATCATTTAATCTATTTCATATTGATCGGTTTATTGATCAGTGTGGATTTCGCTTTCTAGCTGTGCTGATTGGATTTTGCTTTCCCTTCTTCTTCAGCACTCCATCACATGTACTTACCACATCTTGAAAATGAAAATTCTGTCATTATTTACTCGCCCTCATGTCGAGCCAAACCGGAATAGCTTTCTTTTTTCTGTGTAACACAAATTGGATATTTTTGAAGAATGTTCCCACTGATTTGTCCATCCAGTAGCTTACAGTAACCAGGGCAGTGTTATTTTGGTATCATTTATAGTCTATTATTATTCATATTTTTGATATTAATATTTTATTTTAATTTGTCCAATTTTAGTTTTCCTCTTGCTGGTGTTACTGCAGCGATCTGGCTGCTCTAATTCTAAACAATGACACCCTTACCTCAGTTTTCATAAGTTCGCGCCACAACAACAATTCAAGGAAAGCATAGGTGAGACTGATATGGCGGGATGAAGGTCCTTCTTCTAAAAGAATACGCGGGAGTATCTTCGTGTGTAGTAGACCTGTGCATTTTGAAACAGAGGATGTGTTATATCTCATATCTTCAACCTGCTGAAATGTTCCCTTCCAAATGTGCCTTCTGAATAATATACATTTATTTCCTAACTAACCTGCCGCAGTCCAGTGCTCGTCTTCCCGTTAACAGTGTTTTTCCTCTTACTGATCCTGTTGAACTTACATTTTTAAATAAATTTGACTGATAATCACCCTTTTATGAAAATTAACCATGGTTTTATTATAGTAAAAATGTAGTAACCATGTTTTTTTGTGGATTGATTGCCATTTGTATTACCACAGTTTTACTACTACAAGTTAAACTATGGTTAGCAAAACCATGGTTAATTTGTGGTTACCATGGTTTAATATACAATATATATATATATATATATATATATATATATTTTTTTTTTTTTTTTTTTTTTTTTTTTTTTTTGTAGTAAAACCATGGTTCATTCTCATGAGAACAGTATGAATATATGTTCACTCTGATCTTATTCGTCCGGGTCTCACATACACTGCAGCGTCACTATTTAGATGAGCACTGACACCCTGTTGTGAAATAATCACTTAGATTTACGAGCCTCTGCTTATTTTGGATTAAAAAGTTCCTTTGAGTTTGGAAAATCCTGTACACAGTAATAAATTATAAAGTAAGTAATAAACAGCAGAATTGAATACCAGAGGTGCACGTCAAAGCAGTGTATCGATTCTGTTATGTATATTTTCAATGTGCTGTTAACACCTAGTTGAACAAACATCTAATAATCAGTATATCTCTTCTCCTGTCTCTGAAAATGTCCAGATTTTGAAATCATCCTCCAGATGCTTATTTTAAGAGGCGTTTGTTCAACAGTGTTAACAGCACATTGAAAATATACATAACAGAATCGATACACTGCTTTGACGCGCACCTCTGGTATTCAGTTCCGCTGTGATATAGGTCTAATTCTCTGTGTTTTGCTTTTGTTTTCCTTGTTCCTGTCTGCCTGTGTTATCATCCCTTGCTTTCCATGCTTTGCTTTTCCATCCCTTTCCATGCTTCCTGATTTGAGTTCCGTACCTGTTTCATGTTATGTTGATTAGTCCCTGCATGTATTTAAGCCCTTAGTTTCTTTTGTTCAGTGTTTGGTGTTGTTCGTTGACATTTAATTGAAATAATGCTGAAATAAAATAAAATATAAACTTAAACTTAAAACGAACAACTTTAAAAAATAGAAATGTTGCCTTGGCAACTAACTGTCACGATGGGCTACAACGATTGCATGACGAAGGAAAATAACTGAAAACATTATTTACATTTACAATATAACTCTGAACAGAAACGTAAAGTTTTAGTTTTATTTGACAGTAACAAAACTGGACCAGGGCTGTCAAGCTCCCCCAAAAACGTAGTCTGTACAACAGTGTAAGATTTACAGGCTGAAATTAAGTGATTATTCAGAGAAAATCTTTGAATTCGAAAACATATTCTTTTCAAAATGACACCAAGCACAATTGGTCAAAGTCATACAGATTTGGAACAGCATGAGGGTCAGTATAAGATGAAATAATTTTTATGTTTGGGTGAAATTTTGCTTTATTTGTTCAAACTTTGAATCCATTGTGATAAATTATTCAAACATTTGTTTTAGCTACCAGATTGGAATAAACAAGGCAGTGTGTGTGGCATTGCAGCAGGGAGGATTCTTCACTTTAACTATTTATGCTACAGGGATGTAAATTGTGTTGGTATTACTTAGAAGCGCCTGTTCTCTCCGCAGTGCTCTGTCTCTGTGTGCGAGCTAATCAGAGGCTGTTGCCGAGTTGAAGCCACCCTGCAGAGTGCAGAGCTATTGATTGGAGCCTTGGGGACTTGTGAGCTTTCAAACACACACTCTTTTACAATAAAGTTACTCTGAAACATATGTAGACTTTGTTTTGGATAGGAGACAGGGAAATCCAACTTTGCTCCAGACTAAACCAGTTTTTATGTTTTCCACCAAGCAGTCAAGACTATGAAAGCACAGCAAGCAGTCAGTTTCCCGATGCATTCCTTCTCTCTTAAGTACTATTCATACCAAGACTGAATATTTGTTGTGAATGTTTTCTGTACTGTATATAAACAATGGGTCCATTTCACAATGGCCACAAACATTCGTCCAGACTGATTTCATGCGCTTTTAGTTACATTGCACAGTCCAGCATGTTGGTGGTGCTAAAGCTATTTTTCCTGACACATGTCACATTCGGTTTGAGTAGGCGGTTACTCTCACCCCGATACATTGAAAACATCAAGATCCGTGTTGAGCACATTTCCTCTTGGCTCAAGCATCCAATGGCATCGTCCTCACTGCAGGCTCTCAGCAACATCAGCACAACCTCTCCACAGTAGTGCTTCACTTCCAGCCCAGAACATGACCTGCTCTATGTAACGCTATGAAAGAACAGCATGTGTGGTGCACTACTAATGTCTGAATGTATAGACAATTCAAACGATGAATGAAAAAAAAAGAATAATATAATATAATGCAGCACAGAAATTATTCAAATTTCTCTCTTTTCATCGGTTCCTCTTGGTTACTCAACGCTTTTCATTTTCTGGAGGCTCCAGGTCAGCTTCTAATTTCTAAAGATAAGCAGTCATCAGAGAACCTAATTTTGATGTTTCTCACTCCTAATCATAAATGCATCATATTTATCTACAGGCGCTCCGATGCTTCCAGCCAAAGAATTTCAATATGTTTTTTTCCATATGTAATTAAATTAAATTAATTGCTCTCTGTTATTCGTGACATTTCTGTTTGTTTGACCAGTTTTAACCTGCTTGTGTGAACGTGTCCTCATTTTGGTTTGGTTTTGTTTTCCTAATAGGTACTATGTTGGTAGATAGTGAACCAAAAATTGTTTGTGGGTTTATTTTTGAGAAAATAAAATAACCATAAATCCATCCCTAGATAGCAAAATAAATAGGCTTATCTAACAAATTTTGGCACAAATTTATGCCACAAGGTAAAAGCTAGACAAATTAGAAAGATGTCAACATAGGTTGCATTCTTAATACCATAAACAACTACACAAAATACTGTAAAAAATATACCACCTATATTTCATTAAATATAGTTTAACTTGTAAGGAGGATAAACATGGTTTGTGCCAATGACTGCTTTGCTATTTGTTTGATTTATTTTTTTGCATGGTAAACAGTGTTGGTGTTGTATTGGCTTTCCACTTGATTTAAATGTAAAATCTGGGTGCTGAAGCAAAACTAGTTGACAGCCAGTGTTGTAATGGATGGATAACTGCGTTGAGGCTGTGCGCTGCTGCCATCTTTGGACAGCCTAGCAGAACAGCATTCTATTAACATAATGTTTTGCTTTTAAATCCTGGCAAACGAACATCTTGTTTCTAAAAAAAATTATTAATTAACTAATGTTATGGTTATGGTTAGCATTAGAGTTATTGTTTTAGTCAATTAAATTGTAGTTACATGTTTTTTGTTTGTTTTTTAAATCAATATTTTTTTAATGTGCATTCATAGGTATGTTCAGAAAATATGAAGCAATCTGCCATCTTAGTTTTATCTTAATCACTTTAATTTATGCATCTCTTCTGACAGGAGAATGAAAAGTGATCCTCTAGCGTGCTCCGGCCTAATCATCTGAGGCCTTTATGTTGCTTGATAGACATGGGGATAAAGATAAAAGGTTATGGCACATAAAGTCAGTTAAGCCTCAGAGGGGCACATTAATTCAGAGCAGTGCACCATACAGGCTAACCCTTTCCTCTCTCACCAGCAGAAGTGAGGAACTGAATTTAAAATACACCATCTTTGCATTCTACTTGAAGACCAGCTGAGTTTCCAAAAGGGGCAATCAGAAGTAGAGATGGATAACTTATGTCATTTTCAGACTGTCTACCAAATGTTTTGAGGGATTTGTGGGAAAACACAATGTGGCCCTATCAGTGTCTCTAGGTTGAGTCACAGAATGAGACATTTGTTTCAAGTGAGTCTCCTGGCTTCTCTCCACAGCTGAAACAGAGCGAAGCCAATGCTGATACGAAAGAGAAACTTCCTCTGCGATTACGGATCTTTGAGAAGTTCCCCAATCGACCACAGATGGTGAAAATCTCCAAGCTGCCTTCAGACTTCACTGTGCCCAGAATCAGGTACTGTGTGGACTGAATGATATCTCATATCTTGTAAACTGGTTGACTTTTTCATTTGATGGATAATAAAACATGCAATAAAATCTGACATCCGCTTAGCAACGCCATGGCAACCACCCACAACACCTGAGTATTGTGACAGCCAGTTTTGCATGGGAAGCATCAATCAGATCTCTGTCAAAAAATCTTTACATTTGGATTTACATTTGATTCTAACACATGAAAGATTCATTCTCCTAAAAGCAACAAGCATACTGGCAAAGATACTTATGCCTTTACACTGAATGCCTCCTACTTCGTCCTCAAGAATCCTCTGAAAACATGAAGTCCCTTGTGTGTTTGCATGTGACTGTTTCGTTATGCGTGTGCCCGTGGGCGTGTGCCACAGGGAGAGCTTCATGAAGCAGTTCATCGACCGACAGCAGCAGGACCCCAGCTGTCTGTTCCGTCGCCTTCCCTCAGCGTCGTCCTCATCCTGCGACCATTCCAAGAGGTCTGCCATTGAGGATAATAAATACATAGATCAGAAGGTACCACACTCCATCACTCCCACAGTCTGCCCCCTCAATACACACAGGGAATAAACAATAAGCTTATGAACGTTCTGAAAGGAACCGATCTATTTCCCACGCAACAAGACCTAAATAACCAGCAGTTATATAACAATATTTTGTTGATTATATTGGGATGTTTTTGTTTGCTGATACTGTGTAAACTGATACTGATACTTACTGTGTAAACCTCTTTTTCTTCCTAGCTCCGAAAGTCAGTATTTAGCATCCGAGCCCGTAACCTCATAGAAAAGGAAACCACTGTCAATAAAATTCTACGGTAAGCTTTCTGATTTTCAGCAACTTGTTGTTTATCAGCTTTATTTTATTTTATTTTATTTTATTTTATTTTATTTTATTTTATTTTATTTTATTTTATTATTTCAATTATATTATGATATTATGCTTAGTGTTATCTTGGCAAGGCAACAAAATGAATATCATATATTCATTTAAAAAGGGAAAACTAATTGATCTGTAATAAGGGCAAATTTATTTAAAGTATAAATCATGATTTTTGTCATTTTTATGTTGATATTTGCATACAGACAGTTAGTGAATGAGACCCACTGGTTTTTCCATCAAGCAGAAATATTGAAATGTATTTGGATTCAGATATTTATTCATATTATAAATATGTAATTCTCTGTGTTTTGAAATTAACAGCATTGTTTTTTTACTGGCTGCCATAGACAACAACAGTTCATTCCTATACAGGATAAATGTGTTTTCAACCCTCCATTTTCATGATTTTGACTCCATGTTTGTCATCCAGCCAGCCCAGCAGTCAGAGCTGATAATGGTGTCTCCTTATTAATATAACTGTTAGTGGGTCACTTGTGAACGTGAATGTACAAATTAATATTTAAAAATCTGGCTGCATCGCTAGCCAGATGCATATTCCCACATTTTGCTTCAACCGCTCTCATCTCTGTCATTAAGTTTCAGGTCACGTCGATGCCGTCCCCCACCTCCCTTGTGTTACACACACTCATACACCTCACCTTGTCCACCCCTCCTCCTCCTGCTAAGCAGACAGACGGCACATCAGTAGCCATCCCACGTCGTCTGTGCCGTCTGGGGCATTCGGTCTATCTGCATACACACATGCGCACGCACACACTCTTCATCAGCCAGGCACTCATCACTCTGAGTGGCCATAAATAAGGGCGACATGTTCTCTTGAAGCTGAAATTGTCATTAGCTGTGTTCTGGTACATGACTCTGCAATTAATGGACAATAGAGAGGCGGTGGTGAGCAGCAGGCTTTTCAAAGCATACATAGATCAGTACTGATTCAGAGCATAAACTGCCAATGGGATCTCAGCGGCGGAACAATCTCCCAATACCAATTATAGCAATAGCCTCACCAGTTACATTTCATCTCAACATAGCTTTGAAAGATTTTCTTTTTATAAACCATCAGAACACACCACAAGGTACTGCAGTACTGCAGGGGGTTCTTTTGTTTTATTCAAAGACTTATTCTGCATGTTTTGTTACCTGTATCTTCAACAATAACAAAAAGGTGCAGTCTGTGTGAGAAAATTACTATTCCTACTTTCCATAAATCATAATTTTACATCTCAAATCCAAAGTTCATAACTTAAAATATATATTTAAATGTACCACATCACAAAGTATCAGACCACATTATTTATTGTCAGTATTCTTGTGCAAAAACAAGTGTTTTTATTTTATTTTTATATTAAATATTTTTCAGAAAATGCATAAATATTTTTAGAAACTAAACAATTTGTCAACTACATAGTAAAAGTGTAGTATTTTAATTTAAATAAAAGCTAAATGTAGGTTAGATTTTTTTAATTCAATGAAACCAGTGTTGCCAAATGTAGCGAGTTGATGTAGCGACTTTTCAGACCCCTTTAGCACATTTTTTCCAAAAAGCACCTAGCAACAAATCTAACGACTTCTTGGACAAACCTTATCTAGTTTCTTATCTAGATATTCTTTTGCTTCTAACCTGAGCATAGCCGAAATCACAGCACAGCCATTGTCTTTATCTTATGTATATGGTGATTTTTGTCAGGATTTTAGTGCAGATTAACAGCTTGGAAGGGAAAGCTGGTTAACGTAGTCTTAATGGGCTGCGTTTCAGTTACTATTTCATATTCACATTGTCTTACAACAGAGACATGAAAATATATTAAAAAAACAGTTTTATTGGGAATTTGTCTGTAGTAAAATATAGTATGTGAGCACAGAGAGAAGGAGAGAAGCAAACTACATAAACTCTTTTTTTAAAAACAAATGATTCTCCACCCGGTTCCCCTCCGTTCACCGTCTCCTAGGTAAGAGCAGCTTCCTCAATCTCCAGGTCACCCATCTAAGGGGTGTTGCTTTGCCGACTGCTTAGAGTGTTTGGCGGCGGCTGAGATGAGCTGTGTCGCCTTTCTGAGGGCAGCTCAATGTTACGCCCTGAATGTTGGCTGCTGCTCAGGCCGCACTGGAGCAGAAGTGAGTGTGAGTTGAGGTCAGTCGCCATGAGCAGTTCCTGCATCAACCCCGGCTCAGAACTGCCCTCGTGCAGCTCTTTTAGTACTTTGGCCTGATGGACTTGCAGTATGCAATGCGGAGGCAGCCTGTCCAACATGTAGGCCTTGGATGGGAGGCACGCTCCATCTGAGGAATCTCCACGTAACCCTTGGCTGCCCCATCATCGAGGATAGTGAGAGCAAGGAAGGGCGAAGTGGCTTCGGGCAGTAAAAGGTGCCTTCCAAACTGGGGCAGGATGATGCTGTGCTGCACGCCCTGCTCTGAGAAACCAATCGTCCATCAGTGAGTGTTCGGGGCAGAGTGGAGGGTTCCACTGAAGCCCACGTGCACGTCGGCTCGTGAAAGCATGGCCACTCTCCCAGAAGGCACTGCTGAATCTTAATCCCCAAAGGACTCAAACCCACCCTCTGATGCAGGTATCGACATCCATCCTGTGGCTGTCAGATGGGGCCAGGAAACAACAACATTCAGAAACACAGGTGGAATGTCATCTTTAAAAAGATACCAATGCTTGCTCTTTTAGGCAAACTGCTCTTTTTCCTGTTGAAGCGCCCAGGGGTGCAATCACTGCACTTATCTGTGCACATTTTGCTCTTTGGCGAACACACTGTTGAATATGCCGTGTATCCAACAAAGAACACTCCCAGCGCTGTGAATACAACTGTTCGGCTCCGAAGCAAAAAGCTGAATGAGCAAGTTGCTGGCAAGCTTACTTGTATGTATGGGGGAGTGGCTTGCCATGCAAATCTCACTTGCCACTGTCCATTGACCCTTTTTCTTGTCACTCGAAGGTGATTGGGCTCCCAAGTGATACCCCGTAACATCAAACATGACTGATAGTGAACCTTGTATATCTATATTAGGTGTGCCAGATTTTTCCTTGGAGATTAATTCCCTCCTACTGCTTCATCTTCACTTCACTATTAGCCAGAATTGTTAGTGCACCACAGGTCACATTTTACCACTCGGAAAAAAGGATTAATTAGTTTCCTCTCCATGGGCATCCCATTCCTTAGAATTGTTTCCACCTGCACAACACAGTGTAAGCTAATAAGAGCCATCTGCTGTGTCGGACGTACAAAAATTACATGACAGTCAATAATGGCATTGCTTACGGGGTGTTCACTGATGATCATCACATAATCTTATACATTTACAGTATGTAAAACTCTTTAGAGTAATGCATTAATCTACTGAACAATCCAGCATTGCTGGTTATCAGGTATTGATGATTTGCTGGTCACCATAATGTATAAAGACAGAGCGCATTTAGGCCATGCCCACACAAGGGGGGAAAACAATCCAATGCTCTCCATTGACTTTGTATTGCGTGAAGCGGTTGCCTTGTCATTTCTTACACATAACAAAAAAACAGAACAATGTCTAAAAGCTGATATGGTACAAGGTGTATAGAAATGACAGAAATGTCCGTTTCATGCAATACAAAGTAAATGGAGACGGTTGGTTTGTTTCCCCCCCTGGTGGGCTTGGTTTTCAGATTATGATCCATGTCGCTCTGTCTCTATTTTGCATGGAGCATGGGATGCTGGTTTGCTGGTCTCAGCATGGGAAGCTGGAGTGCTGGTGGCCAAGCTACCCCATCTTAGATTTACTTGAGAACAGTCAGATTATACTGGTCCACCAGCTAGACAATACCAGGTCTAATCATCATAAATAGGGCTGCACGATTATGACAAAAATCATAATTGTTGATTATTCCCTTGAAACTGTAATTGCAATTATTAAATACGATTATCACAATTTACATTGAATGATGTTTTGAATAGCTTTATACCATTATCTGAAGCAACTGAATGCCATATTTTTATATAAAAATAGGATATAAAAATATGTAAATTAGTTATAGAAACTAGGCATCAGGGTGGTTCCCCGAGAACTAAATGTTCCCCTAGAGCATAAAATGGCGGGTGCTATTTATTTCGCTTCAGAACTGCCTTAATTCTATGTGGCATTGATTCAACAAGGTGCTGAAAGCATTCTTTAGAAATGTTGGCCCATATTGATAGGATAGCATCTTGCAGTTGATGGAGATTTGTGGGATGCACATCCAGGGCACGAAGCTCCCGTTCCACCACATCCCAAAGATGCTCTATTGGGTTGAGATCTGGTGACTGTGGAGGCCATTTTAGTACAGTGAACTCATTGTCATGTTCAAGAAACCAATTTGAAATGATTCGAGCTTTGTGACATGGTGCATTATCCTGCTGGAAGTAGCCATCAGAGAATGGGTACATGGTGGTCATAAAGGGATGGACATGGTCAGAAACAATGCTCAGGTAGGCTGTGGCATTTAAACAATGCCCAATTGGCACTAAGGGGCCTAATGTGTGCCAAGAAAACATCCCCCACACCATTACACCACCACCACCAGCCTGTACAGTGGTAACAAGGCATGATGGATCCATGTTCTCATTCTGTTTACGCCAAATTCTGACTCTACCATCTGAATGTCTCAACAGAAATCGAGACTCATCAGTCTTCAACTGTCCAATTTTGGTGAGCTCGTGCAAATTGTAGCCTCTTTTTCCTGTTTGTAGTGGAGATGAGTGGTACCCGGTGGGGTCTTCTGCTGTTGTAGCCCATCCGTCTCAAGGTTGTGCGTGTTGTGGCTTCACAAATGCTTTGCTGCATACCTCGGTTGTAACGAGTGGTTATTTCAGTCAAAGTTGCTCTTCTATCAGCTTGAATCAGTCGGCCCATTCTCCTCTGACCTCTAGCATCAACAAGGCATTTTCGCCCACAGGACTGCTGCATACTGGATGTTTTTCCCTTTTCACACCATTCTTTGTAAACCCTAGAAATGGTTGTGTGTGAAAATCCCAGTAACTGAGCAGATTGTGAAATACTCAGACCGGCCCGACTGGCACCAACAACCATGCCACGCTCAAAATTGCTTAAATCACCTTTCTTTCCCATTCTGACATTCAGTTTGGAGTTCAGGAGATTGTCTTGACCAGGACCACACCCCTAAATGCATTGAAGCAACTGCCATGTGATTGGTTGATTAGATAATTGCATTAATGAGAAATTGAACAGGTGTTCCTAATAATCCTTTAGGTGAGTGTACATTTTACAAAGCAAATTTGAAGTTGGCATATGTCAGTGTCACATTATTATTAAAAAAATTTGATTTGCCTTTTTTTTTTATAGCAACCGTCTTCATCAAAAGACTGGGTGATTTATTAAGTAGCCTAGCTATTATGTTGTGTAATATTTGTGGGAGCAGCATGCATTTAGACGAGAAAATGTACAATCACGTGTCATACTGTGACTATCAGTTTGTAAGCTTGAGGCACAAACATGAGCCCAGCCCTTCCCAACATGAAATAAAGAATACTTTTGAATGTTTTGTACATTAATAACCTCACGCATTCTGTAGCTGTGTGATCGCTCATCGTGAAAAACTGCTTTAACGGTGAATTGACTGCATTTCTGACACAGTTCGAGTTCCGCCATGACAAGTATGACTTTATTGGCGTTTTGTCACTTTTGTCATTGCAATTAATGAAATCTCTCTTTTTAATCTTTACAATAATACCAGCATCATGTAGTGCAAATATTTCATTGTAATAGACGCATTGCAAAGGATTTCGGAACTGACGAATCGGTTTATTCGGCACTATAAAACTTTAGATCAGGGTTTTTTTTTTACTTACTAGAGGTGCAGAACGCCACATGGCAACTTTTCGGCATTGCACCAAGCAAAAATAAATTGTAATCATTACAAAGAGTAAAGATAAAGCGTCTAACAAGGTCTACACACACGGTCATTCGAATAGGTTGTTTTCCCCCACGGCATGAATGGATATGACGTTTTTGTGGGCGTTTCCAGTAATGGTCTACTCATGTGCAGCAGGGGTTGCCAAGTATTCGTTTCTGGGGATCAATACCCACTAATAAACGGTTCCATTTTCATTTTTCTTTGCCTAGACATTTTTATTTATTTATTATTTGCAGCCGCGGTACATTATAAATGTAGCCCAAAAAACCACAAGTTGACATGAGATTTACTTGGGCAGAGTAAGAGCGTGAGAGTTGGCATTGGCAACCCTGTCAAAACCCGCCCAAATGGAATGAAAACTAGCCCAATTTTCCAGTGTCCAATCAAATTAGCTCATAATCCACAATATCCTGTTCCATCTCCCAGGGTGCCATAATTTTTCCCGCGACTCCTTTAAAAAAAAAAAAAACAATTGTGAGGGAAAACCACGACCCTAGCAACTATGGACAAAGGGTGACTAGGAGTATAATAAATTATTATAAACCATCAGGAAACAGCGGTGAGAAGAAGTACACACCAGACCCTACTCGAGATTCCCTAGTAGTCGAGATTCGCCTCTCACAACACAACATGCTCCAAACCAGGGGTGGGGAACGTTGATCCAGAAGGACCACTCTCTTTCAGAGTCTCTTGCTCCAACCCTGAAAAAAACACTCACCTGCCTGTAACATCAGTAATCCTGAAGACCTTGATTAGCTTCAGGTGTGTTTGATTAGGGTTGGAGCTAAACTCTGCAAGAGAGTGGCCCTTCTGGATCAACGTTCCCCACCCCTGCTCTAAACACACCTCTTAAGCATGTAGGTATATATAAGTAGATATAAGTGGATAATTTTTTTTTTTTTTTTTTTTTTTTTGTAATCGCGCCTTTGAATGATTACGTAATCGTTATCGCGATTAGAAATTTGATTAATTGTGCAGCCCTAATCATAAACCACTTTTGCAGTTTGAATCATATGCAGTAAGACTAAAGTTTTAAATTAGAAGTCAGTTTTCATTTAAAGTTCTTAATAATCATAATATTGGATGGACAGCAAATCAAGTCTCATGGTTGCATTTTTTTTTTTACTCATAATTTATTAATATGTTCTTGACCAAGTAATGATTGGTCTGTTTGTATTTTTTTCAGAGCCTGCACCAGACAACGTATGCTGAGTGGTTCCTTTGAGGGTCAGCCAACTAAAGAGAGATCCATACTCAGTGTCCAGCATCACATCCGCCAAGAACGCCGGTTAGGAAAGCACATTAACATGCTTTCACATACTCATCTATTTAATTTATTAAAGGAGCACTGGATGGATGCATATTAATAAAGTGCACTACAATATGCTAATGTGCACTGCATTAACCCGCTATTTTTGGCACAGGTCCCTCAGACATGGCTCTACCAGCCAGAGAATCAGCAGAGGGAAATCCCTGGAAACACTCACTCAGGATGTGAGTACACACACACACACTCAGATATCACTGAGTAATAGCTGACAGTGCTATCTGTGTCTATCTGTGATCTCTGACATGCGTGTGAACTCTTCAGCACTCCAGCACTGTCCGTTACCGTAATGCTCAGCGTGAGGACAGTGAAATCAAGATGATACAAGAGAAAAAGGAGCAAGCTGAAATGAAACGGTATTTCTGCCACTCCATTCACTTGCCCTGGCATGTGGTCAGTTGAACAGATCTTATCCCCTCCCCTCCCCCACCACCCAACCCCTCTCCCCAAACAAAACATGCCATCTGGGAGTTATTACACCTTATCTTTCTCTTTTACTGTATACTGATGGTGGCATAGTGCCATCGAATATGACAAGAAGACGTATTGCACAGAAGCAAAGCTTTTGTTTCTGGTTGGCTGTATATAATTGCCATGAACAGAGGTACTATAAAAATGAAATAATTTTAGCTGATTTACAGATACAGTATGCTTTAAGAACTAATAAGGTCCCTTCTGTGCACCCAAGATCTTTTTATGTTCATACTTTATTTTGGATAAAAGCAGTGTTTGCAGCAGATGAGATTTTAAAAGGATTTATGTCTCTAATGCCTTTTTTTTATTCTTAATTCACAGAAAAGTCCAAGAGGAAGAACTTCGGGAAAACCATCCATACTTTGACAAGCCACTTTTCATCGTTGGTAGAGAGCACCGCTTCCGAAACTTTTGCCGAATGATTGTGCGGGCCCGCTTCAATGTGTAAGACCAAAGCTAATACAAATCCATTGCATTATATTATTAGTTACAGTAGCATTTTCATACACATCAATGAGATGACTAATCCCTTTGTACCATAATCACAGAAAAAAATGCCATGTCGTTTCACAAACTGTTGTGTGTTTATGTGTTTTCCATTTCTTTTCTGACACTGTGTTAATGGGCTTTTTATGAATAGGTCTAAAACGGATCCTAATACAGGCGCAGTGAACAGCACAAAGTACCATCAATTATAGTAAGTCTGTAAATGTTTAGGTCCTTTGCACTATGATAGCCGGATAAAATACACAATGTTTTTTGTAAAAAAATTTTTTTTTTCATATTTACAGGAAAGGGTAGCGAAATTGTGTATAAAAATGATAGCAGCATTCACTTACATTTACACTTACATACACTTGCATTACTTAAATTTAATGCATATGAAATAATACATTTAAAATGTAAAATATGAATACATTCTGGTAGAATTTATTTAGAAATAGTGAAAAATACAAAAAGTATAAAAACATATGAAAGCTTTACAGTAATGAGAATTTGGAGAAGAAATGTTCTTAATTGTCATGAAAATAATGGTTATATTTCTTATTTTTTCCCCTCAAATTTTTGGGGTTTCCTTGAGATTCCTTAATGCATATGTCTGTTTTGATTCTAGAAATACAATATGTGAATGGGCTTTGTACATTTTTGATCTGTAAGACATGCCAGGGTGAGTTAATGTGGGATTTAGATGAAAACCTTTTGGCTGCATTGTCCTAGAAGGATTTCACCAGTTCCAAAGATCTGTAAAATTAATACAGTTACATAAGCTCAGAATGTAGGAAAAGAGTAGGAAAAATGCAGAGTAGAAAAACCATGTTTTGGCACATTCAACCTGCACTAATCCTTGCATGTGTGTGTGTGTGTGTGTGTGTTCTCCAGTGATTTGCTGGGCTTGGTAACCTATCTGGACTGGGTGATGATCGTGGTCACCATCTGCTCTTGTATTTCCATGATGTTTGAGTCCCCTTTTACTAGGGTCATGCATGTCCCTACCCTGCAGGTATTCTAAACCCAACCAGTCACCATTCTATCCCACTCAAAACATCCGACTAACTTTTTTACCCAGTAAATATTCCTCATATCTTTCCTGAAGGCTGGTCATCATGTCTCCTTTTTGTTGCAGTCCAGCACTTTTGATTGCCACTCCAACTAATTTTGCCCTTTTGAGCACATTTGGTCATGATTTAGGCTACTTTGGAATTCACTTATGTTGACTTTGAACGTGAATGTTTATATGGTGCCTCTGTTTCAAAGATTTTGTGCTTTCATTTATGACACAGAAATATTTAACTGAATTACCTACTTCTCTTGAAAGTCTTCTGTACCTCTGATTGACATTCCACTTCAGACTGTCTAGGATGACCTGATCTTTACCTGATAAAGATATTTGATTGAAAAAGATATTTACCCTGGCCTCAGTTCTGTGTCTCGACACTCCCATTGTGAAAAAACTGCTCTAAGTTGCCAACAAACAAGGAAATGTTATGACATATAGTTACAGCATTTTTATGATGAAATATTAGTGACTGCTGGTTACAAATTGTATGTAGAGCTTGTTTATGTTCCCCAAAATCTTGTCAATTGTTGTAGTCCCTTAGATATGTTTTAAAGCATGTCAGCTGGTTTAAGCTGGTCCTAAATTGGTCATGAGCTGGTTTAAGCTGGTAAAGTGCTGGTCCTAAGCTGGTCCTAAGAAACTAGCTCCAGCTCAGGACCAGCTTATAACCATCTCAGGACCAGCTTATAACCATCTCAGGACCAGCTTAAACTAGCTCATGACCAATTTAGGACCAGCTTAAACCGGCTGCCATGCTTCAGAACATACCTAACCAGCATATGCTGTTTTTTTTGTTTGTTTTTCAACCGGGGTATGTTACATTTACACTTTTGCACAGAAGCTCACTTTAATAGTTACTGTTTTGCAGTTAAAATTAATTACAAAATGGATTTCTTAGAATTGAAAGTCTGATTAGATGATTTCTGTTCATTGCCTTGGTAAAATACAGATTAAAAATGTGACTGCTAACACAATTTCTATAAAATACAGAAAAACACACACCTGTGACCATATGCTCTTTATTAACGCTGCTACATTGCTAAATTGCCAATAAAATGTAACTCATTAAAAGAAATAAGCCACTCAAAGCTCTATGTTTCCGAAATTTACCACAGGCTTTAGGCACTTCACCTTGCGTTGTGCCTAAGAACATCACATATACCTGTGGTAAAATCACTAAAACGCATGAAACACCACTAATTTTCATTGTATGCTATTGTATACTAAACCACACCTTTCCCTGCAGATCGGAGAATATGTCTTCGTCATCTTCATGAGCATTGAGCTGAACCTGAAGATCATGGCAGATGGTCTGTTCTTCACTCCCACTGCAGTCATCCGAGACTTCGGTGGCGTCATGGACATCTTCATCTACTTAGTAAAATTACTTAGCTGCTGTCCTGTGAAAAACCCACTTTCCGATGCATGCAAATGGCAGCCTTTGATCTGATTACTCACTTCTCTAATGAGGCTCTGAAGATCGCTTTTTAATGACCATAAACAGTGCTTCATTTAAATGACCCAGTCACATCAATTTCATCCTGTTTACTAATTTTAAAATAATTCTGCCAGTTTCACACAAACATTTTTTGCATTCAATAGAACAGTCTACACCTCTGACTATTCCATTGCATTTGTATTAGTAAAGCAATATAAATGTGCCATAGCAAAATCACCTGCAGAATCAAGATCAGGAATCAATGAAGAGATGTGCCCTTTAAGGTGATCTTTCTGCCCACTCTGTAGGTAAGTCTGATTTTTTTATGCTGGCTACCAAACAATGTGCCCCCTGAGTCTGGTGCCCAGCTCCTCATGATGCTACGCTGCCTACGCCCACTGCGTATCTTTAAGCTGGTGCCACAAATGAGGAAAGTGGTTCGAGAAGTCCTCAAGGGTTTCAAAGAGATCTTCCTGGTGAGTGAGCAAACAGGTCCACTTCCTGCCCGTTGTCGGTCAGTAAAAAGAGAGCAGAGATGACTGGTTATTTGATTGTTTATTCTACTAAGATATGTATTGGTTGTGATAACATTTTTGCTTATTATGGTCATACTATGTTCTTTTAACATTTGTTTTAGCATTATAGTTTTACATAAGTTTTTTATTTTTATTTTATTTATAGTCTTTTATTGTAGCCTTGTTTCAGTAGATTATACAAACCCGATTCCAAAAAAGTTGGGACACTACAAAAAACAGAATGCAATGATGTGGAAGTTTCAAATTTCAATATTTTATTCAGAATACAACATTGATGACATATCAAATGTTTAAACTGAGAAAATGTGTAATTTTAAGGGAAAAATAAGTTGGCATCAACACATCTCCAAAAAGTTTGGACAAGGCCATGTTTCCCACTGTGTGGCATCCCCTCTTCTTTTTATAACAGTCTGGGGACTGAGGAGACAAGTTGCTCAAGTTTAGGAATAGGAATGTTGTCCCATTCTTGTCTAATACAGGCTTCTAGTTGCTCAACTGTCTTAGGTCTTCTTTGTCGCATCTTCCTCTTTATGATGTGCCAAATGTTTTCTATGGGTGAACGATCTGGACTGCAGGCTGGCCATTTCAGTACCCGGATCCTCCTTCTACGCAGCCATGATGTTGTAAGAACAGTTTTCCACTTTGCCACAGTCCATTTTAAATGAGCCTTGGCCCAGAGAAAATGCCTGCGCTTCTGGATCATGTTTAGGTATGGCTTTTTTTTTTACCTATAGAGTTTTAGCCGGCAACGGCGAATAGCACGGTGGATTGTGTTCACCGACAATGTTTTCTGGAAGTATTCCTGAGCCCATGTTGTGATTTCCATTACAGTAGCATTCCTGTATGTGATGCAGTGCCGTCTAATGGCCCAAAGATCACGGGCATCCAGTATGGTTTTCCGGCCTTGACCCTTATGCATAGAGATTTTTCAAGATTCTCTGAATCTTTGGATGATATTATGCACTGTAGATGATGATAACTTCAAACTCTTTGCAATTTTTCTCTGAGAAACTCCTTTCTGATATTGCTCCACTATTATTCACCGCAGCATTGGGGGAATTGGTGATCCTCTGCCCATCTTGACTTCTGAGAGACACTGCCACTCTGAGAGGCTCTTTTTATACCCAATCATGTTGCCAATTGACCTAATAAGTTGCAAATTGGTCCTCCAGCTGTTCGTTATATGTACATTTAACTTTTTCGGCCTCTTATTGCTACCTGTCCCAATTTTTTTGGAATGTGTAGCTCTCATGAAATCCAAAATGAGCCAATATTTGGCATGACATTTCAAAATGTTTTGATATGTTATCTATATTCTATTGTGAATAAAATATAAGTTTATGAGATTTGTAAATTATTGCATTCCTTTTTTATTCACAATTTGTACAGTGTCCCAACTTTTTTGGAATCGGGTTTGTATTTTTGGACAAAAAGGTTTGGGTTCTGAATCTTAGAGCGTTTACATAGAACATCAAAGTCTTTTATTTTAATTTTGTCGTGGTATGTCCCCTTTAATTGCAAGGCAAGTAGCTCTCTTCTTTGCAGTAGTAGCATGTAATGCATTAACTCAGCATTATTTGTCCTGGAGATTTCTTCATGGACCTTCTTTATTAAAGCTTTGCTCCCCTTGGGTATTTTTCTGTGAGCTTATTATAGTGTTACTGTATATGAGAGTAATGCACTGACTAGATTTCGTGGAAAAGCCATTTTGCTGTAGACTGGATTATTGATTTCTCAAACAGGTCTCTATTCTTCTACTGACACTAATGCTGGTGTTTGCAACCTTTGGGGTGCAACTCTTCGCTGGAAAACTTGCCAAATGTAATGATCCCCATATCTCCAGAAAGGTACGAGGCCATTCTTGCAACATTTCAAAATGTGTTCAGAGTGGAGGCTCTTCTGTATTTCATTAAAATGTTGTACTTTGTGGACTTTTTCAGGAAGACTGCCACGGCATCTTTAGAATCAATGTAAGCATTTCAAAAAACCTGAATTTAAAGCTCAGGCCTGGGGAGAAGAAACCAGGATTCTGGGTGCCTAGAGTCTGGTATGAAACGGAACAAGAATGTTTATATATGTTTATTTTATTTATTTGTCTTAAAACACTTAAGCAAATGCATGGCAACACCCTGGCAACCCACCCAGAACACTTTAGCAACTCCTCAGAACAAAATAACCACATAGGAATGCCCTGGCTACCAATCAGAACACAATAATATATCATAGCATAGCAATGTCCTGGCAACTACCCAGAACACTCTAGCTACACCCTAGCAACCACTCAGAATACCTTAATAACCACATAGCAATGCCCTGGAAACCACCAGTGACTTTTGCAGGGGTCCATTCAGATTTTCTTTAGAAATTGTTCAAATTTAGCATCCAATTAACACTAAATAAAATTGTCTTTTCGATATTAACTTGACTAGTCAAGTTATAACATTTGAAAGTAAAATCATTTGGACATTCATATTTTGCTTTTCACAGACAAACTCAATTAATTTTCTTTTAAAAGCACTGAATACTTAAAAAAAGGACCTGTCACACCTTCAGTGTTGAGGTCTTTTTGAGAAATCCCTGTAGTAACATGTAATCTTTGACAGCACAAACCAGTATGATGAATGCTCTCATCGCATAAATAGCACCACATTTTAATCATTACATCTTTCATTTGTATTTTCCCCATAAGCAATAGTCAGTATTGCAGTATAGTTGCACGGTTTTTCGTGGGCACAGAGCAGGGGGCTGATATATCTTTCCCTCAGGCATAAACACAAACAACACACAATCATACACCCACACACCAATGCATCTGTTATTGCTCTAGAGATTCTTGCAACACAACGGCAAATTATTTGTAAGATATTAAATAATGAAGACCACCAAGACACACACATGGGTCCATAGCACTTCTAGAATGGTCAAGGTTTCTGCTAAGGCTGAATAAAAGAGAGAGAGACTGTGTATCTCTGAGTGCTTTGCGTGGTAACAGGAAAAGAACAAGGCATTTGATCCTCTAAGTATTGTGGTATTTGTGTTTGTGTTCAGCCCATAGAGCAGCATGTCTCCAGTCCCCTCTCTCTCTCTCTCTCTCTCTCTCTCTCTCTCTCTCTCTCTCTCTCTCTCTCTCTCTCTCTCTCTCACACACACACACACACACACACACACAGACACACAGACACAGACACACACACAGACAGACAGACACCATCACATTTTGGCACATTTAATACCTAAGATTACAAGAAGGGACTGAAACTGTTGTTTTGTAATGTGTTGATCTGTGCTTCTTGACCTTAACCAACTCAGAAGAACAGTTGACAAAAATATATTGTTAGTAAGAGTCACATTTCAAAAATGCCCTTTGAATGCATTGCTTGGTTTCATGTTATTGCTTTAGGGGGGATATAACAAATAAATGTCTGTTTCATCTTTCACCCCAATACATTTTTGTGCTGCTGTTTTTAGGGCAAACCCTCGAAACTTCAATTTCGATAATGTGGGCAATGCCATGCTGGCTCTGTTTGAGGTGTTATCACTGAAGGGTTGGGTGGAGGTGAGAGACGTCATCATACACAGAGTGGGACCGGTACGTTTCTGTTTTAACAGTGACCTCTATACTACTAAACTGATTGATCTGGACTGTACTAATCAGGACCTTCGAATGTCTCAGATTCATGGCATCTACATCCACGTCTTTGTGTTCCTGGGCTGTATGATTGGGCTCACCCTTTTTGTTGGTGTTGTCATAGCCAACTTTAATGAAAATAAGGTAGGGCAGTTTTCTTACTATTAGCTGATTAGTAGCTATGTTTGTTGGCTGATCTCTGATCAGATGTGCTGAATGTGTTTGATTAGGGCACTGCTCTTTTGACTGTGGATCAGAGGAGATGGGAAGATTTGAAAAGTCGTCTGAAGATTGCTCAGCCCCTCCACCTCCCCCCACGTCCAGGTATGTGCTCACTGGAGGTCTCCACGATTAAAATGTCTGTTTGTTCACCACCATAAAGTTGCTCAGCTCTGTTGCTGTTTGGAAAATCGACCCAAATTTTTGTTTTGTTTTGTCTGTAGCTCGAAATTATCCTGTGCGCATTCCGACTCCTTTTGTCAGCATGGGTCACATATTTTAATTACATTAAAGTATAAACTACATCAGACTGTTTGATATTTTGTCCATCAAAAACATCTGAAGATAACTAAAGAGTCTTTCAAAGGGTGTTCTGCAGGTAACTAAGGTATCATTGAATCCTCGAAAATGGTCAGACAGCCACAAAGCGACATTTCAGTGGTGCGCAGATAAACGTCACCAGAGTAGTGAGTGTATTATTCGGCAGCAGCCTCGCCGTCTCATCTCTTTCTTTCTCTTTTTTCCCTCCCTCCATCTTCCCTTCTTCCTCTCCTGGCTAATGACCCATCCCTGCTTTGCATGTGTTTCATGAAGCATTTAATCAGCTCTCTTCTGCCGTAGTAGAGAACAAACTAAATTTAAGCTTTCAGCGGTGGGTACACCCCCAAGGCAATCACACACTTGATAATAACCACTCCACTTCTGAGTCAGAAGTTATAGCTGCCTGTAGCATGAATGACTTTGGGCTCTGTGGGCACCTTAGAGCCAAAGAGAGAAGAACGATTCTCTCTGTGTCTCCCGTAGATTGACTGACTGATTGATTTGGCAGTTGTAGGCTCTGCGGTGACGGCGGTAGCTCGTTATGTTTTTATGTTTGACTGCCGTTGGCTCGCCTGGAAACAGACACTTCAAAGACATGTTTCATAGCAGCAGGAAAGAATAAACACAATTATCATAGTAGGCAATTATCCAGGCATATTTTATGTGGCAATTAGACACAAAAATGCTCCAATCTACTGACATATTTGATTGATATGTTTTGAACCAAATTCCAAAGGCTGCAATAGACAAATTTACAGTACTTTTCTTTTCTTTTCTAGTCATTAAGTACGTCTGACTTGTTCAATTATAATTTTAACCAATGGAAAAACATGTGGCAGTTCTTTGTAAATTAAAATAGAATTGTTCATCAATGCCGCCTTTGTAAACAATGGGCTGAACCAATGGCTTTTCACTATCAGCATGGAGGCAGCGTGCGCTTCCTCAATACTGATAACTGAAATCTAATTTTGTTCAAACAAAATGCATTTTGTAAGCCACACTGCAAGTTATACATTCCTACTTCAATTAAATTTCCCTCAAACTGATCAAATGTGAATAATGGTTTACTTCCTTTCTTTTTTCTTGTTCTACCACTATCAAGCATAATTAACATCCACGTATTCAGGCAGTCTCTAGCAGTCTCAAAAAGCAAACATTCTTACTACTACCGCTACCACTACTACTACTACTACCACTACTGCTACTAATAATAATAATATTTAGGGGTCCAAGCATCAAAGGTTTTTCTTCTTTATTTTTCTGCCCTAAAAGTGTATGGGCATCAGAGACCGTAAATCGTGATAAATGCTATAATAGTATATAAATAATAGTAAAATAATACTGCCGCAATGATGTTCAGTGCATGTCATAATAGAACTAAAATGAGGGATAGCTATAGCTGTGGATGGCAGCCGGAGCTTCTTTTGTGCTTCCTGCCAGGTAGACTGCACACTGTAATAACAGAAAAATCAATACCTTAGTCAGCACTCGGCAGAGTAACCACATCAATTCCAACTCTATTGAAACCAGCTTCAAATAATCTGTGTGCGTTCTGTGGCTGTTGAAATGAACTTGTGATTACAGTGCATGATGAATGACACTCAGACCTTGTGACCTTTAGCTAAAAGACAGCAAAGCGATGATGTGGTGGATCTGTAAAAGCAAGGGTAATTTTTTACGGAGTCCATTGAATGAACATTTGAGATGATTTTCTCTCAGTAAGTCCTTTAACTGATGATAAAAGAGAGCACAGAAATTATTCTGAAGGTCAGGGAATTTTGACCAGGTCTTTGTTTTATAACCACAGTACCGAATCATTCTGAAAAGCCCTCATTTTCTGTTCTTTCAAAACTGAAATTTCTTCTCTTGCATTTGCAGAAAACGGTGGATTCCGTGCAAAAATGTACGACATCACCCAGCATCCTTTTTTCAAGCGAGGTATCGCAGTGCTAGTGTTAGCACAGTCTGTACTTCTGTCTGTTAAGGTGAGGAGGATTACAGGAACAAAAACACATTTTTGTTGTATCTTAGCACCAACATAAATACATTTTTGTGTATGTGTTACAGTGGGATGAACTTGACCCGGTTACTTTTCCCTTGGCCACAATGTCTGTGGTTTTCACTTTCATTTTCGTTCTGGAGGTAAAGATGTTACAGTACATTTTAAATTCTCTTTCCTATACTTTCACAAGTCAGCCCAAGCAAGATTTTTTGGCAGCCACAAAAAAAAAGTTTTAAAATTCACCAGAGGCTTTACAGTTCATGAGGTCTTTTGGAAGTATTGTACGGTCATGACATAATTACATTTCCTCTGCTGCAGGTGACTATGAAGCTGATAGCTATGTCACCAGCTGGATACTGGCAGAGCAGGAGAAACAGATATGACCTACTGGTCACATCCCTGGGAGTCATATGGATCATTTTGCACTTTGCTTTACTGGTACACACTAAAATATCATGCATTTTCAGAAAAGGGTTTTTATTTGTACCTTTTACTTTAAAAAAAAAAAAATTGTCAAGAAAAAATGTCAGTAAAATATCTAAAAACCACTAGGCCAGTGTTATATATTTTGTTCAATTGAGTACTTACAATATCCTAAATGTTTCCAACTATTTGTAAATCGTGAGAAAATTGCTATTTTAACCAATGAACCGGGACGTGTGAGGGAGTCGCCTGTCAATGGCGTCATATCTGTGTTACCCTCGGTTTCCGATTTTATTCTGCAGAAGCGCTTTACTCTTACTGCAGTGTGTAACAAGTGTCATATCAGCCACCGAGCGAACGCACGAGTAACGTAATAACATCATTTTCAACACACTCAGTATCTAATATGATAAACAGAGCTGCGTTACCTCATACTCATGACCGGAAAAGCGGAAATGGCACCGGCGACTATGGCATAATAAAAGTCCCGCTGCTCACGAAGCGTGTTGCTTTCATCTTATTAACAATCGCTCCAGCGGCCTTGCTCAGCTCCCACAACACTCGGTCCTGCTCTGCTTCATACTACAGTAACGTTAATAATCGTATCCATGAACTCGAGTCCTATCCCGATTCTTTTCCACCGGCTGAGGTGAAGACCACATGTCCCAAGATTCTGCGCTCAAACTTGGCATCATCAAACTACACCTTTGTTTTGAATAGGCGACCTCTAGCAGAATGAAAAGTTACATAGTGCACCTTTAAGTTTCTTTCTTTTTTTTAAATTTCTTGCACAATTACAATTAAGCAATACAAAAATAACAGAGAGCACTACTCAAAATGTTGAAAATAATGAATGAAAACAAGAGCTTGTATATTGGTGTCTTCTGATCAATGTCCTAAAGGGGACCTATTATGCAAAATTCACTTTTATAAGATATTTAAACACTGATGTATGTCCGCAGTGTGTGAGAATAACCAGCTTATAATGGTAAAAATCCACTCATTCATTTTTACATAATTTCCATAAATCAAAAGCTGTTTCTTCAAACGAGCTGATTTAGATTCCCCCTTACAATGACGCCATTGCCCACAGCCGGTGACGATCTCTCCTATTAGCATAGACACAACCCTGAGCGAGAAGCACAAAGTCCTCCATTTCTGTGTCCTCGCTGTAGCAGCTGGAGTTGAACATTGTCTGCGGCAGATGTTACATGCGTTCTGAAGAGAATGCACATTTAAACGTTTAAAGTCCAGGATGGTCAATCATACATTTTGGAACTTGTCACATTCGTCTTTTCACCTTTGTTGCAATACAGTACATAACACAAATGCAATAGCATGTCATAAAAGCAAGATGACAAGATAAGTTATAACCGTAATTAAACTGAACTATACTATACATGCAGCATATATTCTTTGGCTCTGTAGGCATCTTACAACAGTTGCCACATGAGCACACATGTACAGCGATTTATAGATTATCATGACGGAACATGCTAACCGATGACTTTGAAGATAGTTAACTCCACATCAACTACATAAATTCATCAATTAACCATTCAGAAACATCCTGCTGTCACTTCTTCCATCATTGTCCAACTCTGGTTCGAACATATAAGGCTAAACACCACTACTGACAGTTTCTGACATTTTCAGTGTGTGAGATTGTCCTGTTTTGTTGCTGCCGATATGCTGGAGCATGAGCTATTGAAGCTCCGCCCTCTTTTTGAAAGTGTCAATTTTAACATGCTATAAAAAATTATCTGTGGGGTATTTTGAGCCACATAAAACCACACACCACAGACATCAGAGACTTATTTTACATATATTAAAAAGAGGCATAATAGTTCCCCTTTAAAGGAAACAATTTTACTCTAATTTTCATTTTTATAAAATTCATATTAAAACTTAATTGTAATGAAAAAGGCACTGCTGTTTAAACAGTAGAAAAATAATTATCTGTTGTTTCAATTTCAGATTTACAAAATATACAATTATTATGATTTAAATTTAATTCACGATTTTTGTTTTGTTTTGTGATGTACAGTATAGCACTTTAACTCAAGCTGTGACTTGCATTATATTACAAATAAATAACTTGAATTTCTCTTTCTTTAGAATGCTTACACATACATGATGGGCACATGTGTGATAGTATTCAGGTTTTTCACCATATGTGGGAAGCATGTGAGTATGCATAAATGATTATGCTTGTAAAAATATGTAACATAACATGACAATTATTTTTCCTTGTCCACTACAGTGCATTTCTTCCACCACTGAGCTGTCTTGTTATTTACAGGTGACGTTAAAGATGCTTTTGCTAACTGTGGTCGTCAGCATGTATAAGAGTTTCTTTATTATCGTGGGCATGTTCTTGCTGTTGCTGTGCTACGCTTTCGCTGGCGTCGTCCTTTTCGGCACTGTCAAATATGGCGAGAACATCAACAGGTGAGCTGTCTTATGACACACGGAAGCAATGATTTGACGGCGTACCAGAGGCGAGATTTGTAACACACTTACTACTACCCACAGCGCTGATATAAATGATGTTGCCTAAACGTTTTGCTTGAATGCCCTACTTGCATTTGGAAGAATCAATTTTCAGGTGAAGCTGACAGCATGAGAGGAAGTGACTCTGCATGAGCTGTTAACTTCTCCTCTCTCGCCAACAGGCACGCAAACTTCTCCACCGCGGGGAAAGCCATCACTGTACTGTTTCGAATAGTCACAGGTGAAGACTGGAATAAGATCATGCATGACTGCATGGTAAGAGATTGGATGGCAGCCCAGTTTTGCACACAAGCAAGCATGCTTGCTGTGTAAATCATTAAAAAAGCAGTAAACAAATCAGTTAAATGTATAAAATAGAATTGCAAATATAACTACAGCATCTGGTTTCATTTGACACACTTCTGAATGATTTATTTAAATCAAAACACATCAGCTGCGAGCCCCATGTGTTGATTGTTTGTTTGTCTGCCTTGTTACTCAGGTTCAGGCGCCGTTCTGCACCCCGGACAAACATCGCTACTGGGAGACAGACTGCGGAAACTATGCTGGCGCCCTCATTTACTTTTGCTCCTTCTATGTCATCATTGCTTACATCATGCTCAACCTGCTCGTAGGTAAGCACCTCTTTCCTCTGACCGCCAACACAATATCCTGTTCCTTCTCCCAGGGTGCCATCTAATTTCCTCCCGCTTTAGACGCTAGCTAAACTAGCTCATAAAATACAATATCATTGCTTATTATTCTTCCTGATGTCCTTCTATGTTTATTATCTCTTTTTTCTCAGAACATAGAGATTCCTCCCTCTGAAAGACTTTCTCTCATAGCTCAGCACTGGTCACTACTGAATATGAAAGTCAAAGCCAGTTTATTCAGTCTCTTGGTTTATGGACTATACAGATGTGCACACTTTCCATATGTTGTGGACTGCCTAAATAGCAAGCAGGCTTGTGCAGCAATCAAAATTTATTTGAAAATGCCTTATTCCAGTTTCAAAAGGATGTAGCAAACAGGATACAGAATAACAGTTTGAATGTAAGGAAGTTGAATTTGTGGAAATTCTCTTTCTGTCATTCCATTCCTTTTTTTTTTTTTTTTTTTTTTTTGGTCTGGTCAATTTACATTACTATTTAAGTTTGGAGTCAGTATGATTTTTTGAAAGATATTAATACTTTTATTTAGCAAGGTTTGATTAAATTGAAAACAAAATGACAGTAAATATTCTCATGTTGCAAAGCTTTATATGTCAAATAAATGCTGTTCTTTTGAACTGTCTATTCATCAGAGAATCCTGAAAAAAAATTAAGCAGCACAACCACTGTGGTAATACTAAGAAATGTTTAGAGTCATATATTAGAATGATTTCTGAAGGATCATCTGACACTGAAGATTGGAGTAATAATGCTGAACAGTCAGCTTTGCCAACACAGGGATAAATTACATTTTAATATGATAGAAAACCGTTAACCAGCTTAAAATTGTACGATTTTACAATATTACTATGTTTACTGTATTTTATCAAATAAATGCAAATTAAAAATCTTACCAGCCCCAAACTTTTGAATGGTAGTGTAATTAAAATGTAATTTTGCCCAATCCTGCTAGCAAGACATGCTTGCATGGTTATTATGATCCACTAGCTAGACCAACTCCAAACCTGCAGTAACTAGCTTAAACCAGCAAAATAGTCTCAGCTAGTCTTTTCGGTAGGGTGAGGCCTGAAACATTCTCTGCACAGTGATTGTATGACTCAAATTTATGCTCTAAAATGTGTCACTCAGTGCGTTAATGCGTTGCATTCCCAGCACCACCACAACGGGTGCTATAGTGGGCATTAGCATTAACTGTCAACTTGTTATAGTTTGACAATTTAATAGAGGCATTTACAGGTACTGTAACTCTGTTACCCCCTTGAGGTTTATTACCACTAAAGAAAAGCAAGAACACAAAGTGTGTACAACAAGACCATGTGCTTGCAATGCATCAATCAAGTATTCATCTCACTTTTTTAGAGTGTTTTCAACTTTATACTCAAGCACTGAGAGCCTAGCTGAAAGCTAACCCAACCCTAATCACTTTATCTCCCCCTCAGCTATCATTGTGGAGAATTTCTCTTTGTTCTACTCTACTGAGGAGGACCAGTTGCTAAGCTACAACGACCTGCGTCACTTCCAGATCATTTGGAACATGGTGGATGACAAGCGGGAGGTGAGGAGGAGGAGGAGGGGACGTGCCTGTGATCAGTGACTGTCAGCGGGGATGATTTTGAGTTAATACCCATGTGTGCTCTCCGCACCGACTCTGAAGCTGCAAATGAATGAATCACACGCATCGACATTCTCACCTCCAGAGTAATTGGAGGTTATTACTGCCTGTCACAGATAGTGAGAGGTGTTGAGCTGTCATCTTCATTAGGTGGAAACAGCCTTATTGAGAGCAGCAGAGAGAAGTGTGTGCAGATTTGACCTCCCCCCGTAGGATTAGTAATATCTGCTCATGTATATGAGTTAAATGAGGCACACCAGTCATTTTCTGGCCTTAATGAGTCAACCAGCATTGCTGGGATCAGCTAGAAACACTTGAAACCATAAGACTGTAACAGCTGAGCACAGGAAGGACTAGGTCCATAATTAGAGACATGAGCTTTGGTCCAAAATCCAGTGATCTGCTTCAGTGTCATCCTGACTGTGATGGAAACTCACAAGCTGATTTCTAACGCTGCATAGGCAGCAACAGGTTTTTACTAGCAATGCACTGCAATTCATTTTACAGAAACCAAAATTAGAGTTTGGCGATTAAGTTTTGGTAATTGTATAATGTAACTTTTTATTCTTATACAAGGATGTCTTTTTGTCAGGTGATAAATTAATCATAGTACAGTTCTTTGAAAACAAGCCGCCCACCTCTTGATATTTCAGCCAAACAGATTTTACATTATTGCTACTCTAGCATCCTTTTTGGTCATGGTCAGGTGTCTGACATGTTTACCTGTTAGCACACTGACACTGACAGTCAAATTGCATCATCATAGAAGTGCCAATTAAATGTCACTGTTTCAGTCAACACTGTTTTCAGTCATATTGGTCCTCTAAATCTATTTTGGACTATTTTGAATCAGTCCACTAGAGTTTGCCATTAACATGATGGTAAGCTAATTGTGCAATACTCTAATATGCATAAAAATACACAGTGTATACAATTAATTTACAAAATTGACTGTTTATTTAGATTAAACTGTGTTGGTAATATTTATATATTTATAATAAATATTTCCACCATTCATAGTTAATCACAAAGCATTCTGGTATTGCCTGCTCTGCTAAGGATACATATGATGCTTCCTTAAAATTGAATAATAGGAACATTCCTTTGATCCCTTAAAATGCTGTCTAGATAGGCAGCCCACTAGGAACAGAGTGATGATCTGAGAATTTTCTTACAGTGCTTAGCTTTTTTCCCCATTTGAGCAGGTATTTACTGTTATGATACATTTTCTGAAAACAATCACAACTACAGGGAGTGATTCCAACCTCTCGGGTGAAGTTTTTGCTCCGTCTGCTGAGAGGTCGTCTGGAAGTAGACCTGGACAAAGATAAGCTTCTCTTCAAACACATGTGTTATGAGATGGAGCGTCTTCACAATGGAGGAGATGTCACATTCCACGATGTACTGAGGTTAGAACGAACTGTGGTATTTATTATAGCTAAAACACAAATGGTTCATATGATGACAAATCAAAATGGCCTATTTTGGAATAGAATTACTATCAAAACTCTAATCTTCTTCCCCAGCCAATAAAGAACACAACCTGAAAGGGTCAATTAATCGCTATTATGTTGTTCATATTATTCGCTAAGTTTGTTCTGTAGCCTATATTAAGTCGTTAATCGTGTATGTTTCAGCATGTTGTCGTACCGCTCGGTTGATATCCGGAAGAGTCTTCAGCTGGAGGAGCTGTTGGCGCGAGAGCAGCTTGAATACACTATAGAGGAGGAGGTGGCCAAACAAACCATTCGCATGTGGTTAAAGAAGTGCCTGAAACGCATACGAGCCGTGAGTCCACACAAACACCATGGCTCTCACACTCCTGAGAGTCATGACATTTACCCCACTAAACTGAAAACAGTTCGGTGGTTTAACAATAACTCAATAACTGACATTCACTCTACATCTCAACGTGGCCCAAATCTGATTTCACATTGACTCTGACATTGTCAATTCCAATGTGGTCCACTTTAATGTGGAAATAAATCTGATATTTATCCGATTTTTTTGCAGTGGGCCCTAAACAGTTTGTATGGGTAACACTTTAGAATAATGGTCATTAGTTAACATTAGTTAACTACATTAGTTAACATGAACTAATAATGAACTGCACTTATAAAGCATTTATTTATCTTTGTTAATGTTAATTTCAACATTTACTAATACATTATTAAAATATTGTTAACATTAGTTAATGCACTGTGAACTAACATGAACAAACCATGAACAGCTGTAGTTGTATTAACTAACGTCAACAAAGATGAACAAATACAGTA
The DNA here is from genome assembly GCA_018749465.1 of Paracanthobrama guichenoti. Classification (NCBI taxonomy): domain Eukaryota; kingdom Metazoa; phylum Chordata; class Actinopteri; order Cypriniformes; family Gobionidae; genus Paracanthobrama; species Paracanthobrama guichenoti. The sequence continues at coordinate 13,382,198 of CM031951.1, forward strand.
ACAAATGAACTGCTCATGGTTAGTTCATGCTAGTTAATACATTAACTAATGTTAACTAATGACCATTATTCTAAAGTGTTACCTATGTATGTAACTCTAATACCACAGTTTGACATATAATGCCACTTTTTTCACCTGGTAATACTCACCCAGGCACCTTTTTGCAGTTTTATTTTCTTGTTCAGCTGTAAATATCACCAAAGACTGAATATATATATACCAATAATGTTCTTTCATATTGGTATGAAATTCATAATATTCATGAAAATGCAATTCGTAATATGGCAGAACAAGTCCTGTTGGACTCCCGTTATTCTGCCTTCTGTCTAAGTTTTTTGAGCAGTTTTTGAGATTTCTGTATTTCCTTATTCACGTAGATAAGCCAAGCCCAAAATAGCTGCCTGGAGGCATTGCATATATAGCCACAGAGTGAATTGACTTTTCTTGAAAAGGACTTTGATGTCTTCTATTCACAAAGAAATCAGATTTGAAATGAAGCTATAAAACTCACACAGATCCACTGATAGGATCACTGATGTAACTGCTTATATCTTATATTCAGTTAAATTGCTTTTATTGTCATTGTGCAATAGAATTAGTCCCATATCAGCATATTGGCACTGTGATAGATCCTGATATTAGACATGCAGGAGGGAGTGAATGAAAAAACTGACACCACCTTCCTTTTTCAGAAACAGCAGCAGTCATGTAGCATCATTCTCAGTCTGAGAGAGAGCCAACAGCAGGATCTCCGACGCCTGCTCAACCCTCCCAGCATTGAGACCACCGTCCCCAGCGAGGACACCAATGCACATAACCAGGACAATCCCACTCAGCCAGAGGTAACTGTACTAGTGTCTATTCTTTAAAGATTTTGTGTGTTGTTGAGTCTTCATTCTAATGAAATGATTTTCCTGGTCCTGACTCAGCAGAACAGCGGCCTGCAAACATTACTAAGCCCCACCCTATCAGACCGCAGTGGGTACCGACAGGACTCAGCCGACCGACCCCAGAGGAAGCTGGGACAGTGGCGACTGCCTGCAGGTCTATGCCAAACTTTATATACTTTCACTATTAGTGAATAACATTACTTTTTACAAAACATAACAGTTTTTTTTTTTTTACATTACTTTCACACATAGTAATAAAAAACACTTGCAGACATTGTGGCAAGACAGTTAATGTAACCATATTATATGTCTATGAGACTTTTCCAGGTGTTTAAGTCTTATAATAAAGATGCATAAGTTATAAGACTAAATTAAATAATATATTGAAATAATGTACTTAAAATATTTTGTAAAAATGAAAATTGCAGCAAATATAAAACATATTGTTCAAAATGTAAAAATAAAAATTATTATATTTTAAATATAGAGAAGTTATTATAAATTATATATATATATATATATATATATATATATATATATATATATATATATATATATATATATATATGTATATGTGTATGTATGTATGTATGTATGTATGTATATATGTGTGTGTGTGTGTGTGTATACACTCACCTAAAGGATTATTAGGAACACCATACTAATACTGTGTTTGACCCCTTTCACCTTCAGAACTGCCTTAATTCTACGTGGCATTGATTCAACAAGGTGCTGAAAGCATTCTTTAGAAATGTTGGCCCATATTGATAGGATAGCATCTTACAGTTGATGGAGATTTGTGGGATGCACATCCAGGGCACGAAGCTCCTGTTCCACCACATCCCAAAGATGCTCTATTGGGTTGAGATCTGGTGACTGTGGGGGCCATTTTAGTACAGTGAACTCATTGTCATGTTCAAGAAACCAATTTGAAATGATTCAAGCTTTGTGACATGGTGCATTATCCTGCTGGAAGTAGCCATCAGAGAATGGGTACATGGTGGTCATAAAGGGATGGACATGGTCAGAAACAATGCTCAGGTAGGCCGTGGCATTTAAACGATGCCCAATTGGCACTAAGGGGCCTAAAGTGTGCCAAGAAAACATCCCCACACCATTACACCACCACCACCAGCCTGCACAGTGGTAACAAGGCATGATGGATCCATGTTCTCATTCTGTTTACGCCAAATTCTGACTCTACCATCTGAATGTCTCAACAGAAATCGAGACTCATCAGACCAGGCAACATTTATCCAGTCTTCAACTGTCCAATTTTGGTGAGCTTGTGCAAATTGTAGCCTCTTTTTCCTATTTGTAGTGGAGATGAGTGGTACCCGGTGGGGTCTTCTGCTGTTGTAGCCCATCCGCCTCAAGGTTGTGTATGTTGTGGCTTCACAAATGCTTTGCTGCATACCTCAGTTGTAACGAGTGGTTATTTCAGTCAAAGTTGCTCTTCTATCAGCTTGAATCAGTCGGCCCATTCTCCTCTGACCTCTAGCATCAACAAGGCATTTTAAGCCCACAGGACTGCCGCATACTGGATGTTTTTCCCTTTTCACACCATTCTTTGTAAACCCTAGAAATGGTTGCGCGTGAAAATCCCAGTAACTGAGCAGATTGTGAAATAGTCAGACCGGCCCGTCTGGCACCAACAACCATGCCACGCTCAAAATTGCTTAAATCACCTTTCTTTCCCATTCTGACATTCAGTTTGGAGTTCAGGAGATTGTCTTGACCAGGACCACACCCCTAAATGCATTGAAGCAACTGCCATGTGATTGGTTGATTAGATAATTGCATTAATGAGAAATTGAACAGGTGTTGCTAATAATCCTTTAGGTGAGTGTATATATATATGATGCATTAATATTGCAAATATAAAATATGTTGTTCAAAATGTAAAAATTATTATATTTTAAATATACATTATGTTATAAATAATTTAATATAAATATATAGCAATGACAATCGCGCAAGAAGACACAAAAGGGAACTCACTTATTTTTTTCTGTGAGAATTTGTTTTTTGTTCATACAGCACACGAATACTGAATTAAGCTCTCTTTCACGTCTTCTTGCACTTAAACAGACATAATTAAATAAAATAGTCCAAATGCAATTGGCAAATCTTAACAACATATCCTTGGCAAACATAGTCAGTTATGTCTTAAGTGAAAGTAAACAGTTGAGAAAGAAAACATGTGTATCAGTATATTGGATCCATGCATTCACTCTTAAAGTAACAGAAATGTAATATTCCTGCTGCTGTCTGTGTTTTAAATTTCATTCAAACAAAAGACAAAGAAAAATCACTCACTGGTCTTGACTGAATAACTTTTGTAACTTTAATGAGGATTAAAGGGTAGTTCACCCATTTTTTTTTTCATAATTTTCTGACCTTCAAGTTGTTCCAAACCTGTATGAGTTTCTTTCTTCTGTTGAACACGAAATAAAATATTTTGAAGAATGCCTGTAACCAGACAGTTGACAGTAGCCATTGACTTTCATAGTATTTTTTTTTTCATTTATGGATGTCAATGCCTGTAACCAGACAGTTGACAGTAGCCATTCTTCAAAATATTTTATTTTGTGTTCAACAGAAGAAAGAAACTCATACAGGTTTGGAACAACTTGAAGGTCAGAAAATTGTGACAATTTTCATTTTTGCGTAAACTATCCCTTTAATTTATGCTTCATGGCTTGTAAAAAAAAAAAAAAAAGAAGATTGCCAGCCATTGGCAGGTGTGGCAAAAAGTTAGCTTTAGGTCCTGCTTCCCATGTCTCTTTGAATGGGTTTGAAACAGAACAAAGACTCATTTGTTTATTATTCATGTATTTAGTATTCTGCACATTGACTTGTGTCTCTCTGTGTGTGTGTGTGTGTGTGTGTGCGTGTGTGCGTGTGTGCGTGTGTGCGTGTGTGCGTGTGGCTGGTTAACCCGTGACTCACATCACTGTCTTGTGTTTCTCCCGCAGGGCGCACGAGTGTGAAGTCCATGGTGTGTAAGATGAACCCTGTGAGTGACGAGGCCTCCTCGGGGTCTGAAGTCAAAAAATGGTGGACTCGTCAACTGACAGTGGAAAGTGATGAAAGCGGCGATGACCTCATTGATATTTGAAGCAAAACTGCTTATTAATTTTCCATATTTTCCTCGGATAATTGGGCTAAATCTTTTGTATTCGCTTCTTAGCGTAAGCCGAGATCCTTTGTATTAGCTTCATGTAGGTGTTTCTACGCTGCTTAAAGCACCACCTGCAACTGTTCAAGCCACTTTTTGCTCATTCACAAACATTAATACCGGTTTTAACCATGTTAATGCTCACTCTGCTGTGTTGGAAAAATTTCAGTGAGCATTATGTCAATGAGAAAAATGTATGATGAAAGAGCAGCTAAAATGTGTCCTCAGGAAGTTTATGTAATGTAATATAAGAGACTAATAATCTGAAATCTAGATATAATGGTTAGGCAAATGCACATGCTTAATGTGATGCACCTAACCAAAGCCATAGCGTTCTCTATGTTTGTCTTTGTGCCACCATAATTCATCTTCATTACATGGGAGTTTGTAAGGTCCATAATTATCTTGCGTTGTAAAACTGTGGGCTTACAGATTACAAAATCCGAGCACTTGCAGACGTTATGGCAAGACAGTTAATGTAACCATATTATATGTGTCTATGTGACCGTGACTTTTCCAGATGTTTAAGTATTATAATAAAGATGCATATGTAAGTTATAAGATTAATTGAAATAATATATTGAAAGAATGTACTTAATATATTTTGTAAAAATGAAAATTGCAGCAGGTTATTACGTGCTTTTAAATTTAAAGTCACTGTGATATTACCTGAAGTGGTTGTGTTGTTATTTTAACCATTTTCGCCTGTATTTTCAGGAGCAAATGAAAAGAATGATGCACTTATAAAGAAATAATTACTGGAAGAACAATGTTAATTATTTACAACAGCTGCAGTGTCCATGTATATTAAGAGAGTTCGGTTATAAACCTGCAGGGACGATGGACAGCAGAAGAATGAAGGTTTAGGCACGCTAAGACTGTCTGAGACTTCACAGCAACATGTAAAGCTAGCGTCTATGGATAGCTCAGAGGTAGTTTTTTTGCTCTACAAATGTATGCATGCTCCTGGCAGCATATGTAGCATCATTAGATGACAAGCATCAAAAGAGAGGGCAGCCATTACAGTTTCAAAGAGTCTATGTCCACAGCTCGATGGGCATGATTCCCTCTTTAGAGTTAAAGGAAGGGAAAAGGTTCTCCTCAGACAGAAAGTACAAGGGAAATTGGACCAGAAAGCCTCGTATCTTCTTCAGTTCAATGCAGGCCTGTGCAGGGTCCTCGGTAGCCATGCACGGACGTGACATGTAGTCCTTCAGAATCTTATAGTTCAGGACTGCATCAGTGGGCAAACATCTGAAGACCTGCACAGATAAAGGCAAAAATGCAGAATCAGACCACAAGTAAACATCTATTGTTGTCTACTAAGCTCTATTGACTGAGCTGGTTAATCACATTTCTAAGATCAGTGATAAAAGGAAGCTCTTTTCTAAAAAATAAATCAAAGGCCATTTAGAGTGTGCGGTGAAGAAGGTCTGTGCTGTGCTCGCTCTGTGGCTCTTACCTTTTCTAAGTGACTTATTTACCTTGTCATACACACTGGCGTTCTTGGCTGCTGTCACCATCCAGATTTCCTTGTAGAATCGGTCACTGATGGGGTCACTGAGGTCTATATTGTCTCCCATCAAGCCAAGAACAAGCCTAAAACGAGAGATTGGTTTTCATACGCCCAACAACACCTTTTGAACTAGTATTTAATATAGTTCATATCATATAATAAAAATGTATATTTGTAAAATATGTTTTATTTTTTAACCCGATTTTAGGTATTAGGTACAAATATTTACAGATAAAAATGCAAAAATGTATATTATGTGTATAATATGTATGTTTTCACACTGGAGTATTTAGTAATTTAAACTGCTACTTTAGTGTAAATTAGATTTCTTTGAGAGATTCATCCAATGAATATCAATGTATGTCACAGCACTATAAATCCTCGCACTGCAAATGAAAATCCTGTTGTCATGTTGCTCACGTGTAACAGAAAATCAGACCTGAAGCATTCCTCCCGTAGAGACAGGGCGAACCTGCCAGCCTGATAACTCTCTCCATCCATGACAGAGGGCTGGAATTCTGTGTCTTCAACAACCACTGCCATTTCACTGTCTCTCTTCCCCAGCATGCTCCTGTCATTGATGTTTGCCGAGCCTAAGCAGATCACAGATACCAATCAGACTCTTTTCCTTTTCCTACTATCATGGTTAATGCCTATGGGGAGTGTTGGGTGCGTGTTCAGGATCTGTATTTGGGTGTGACCTCTACTGAGAGCCTCAAGGACATATCAGTGACAGTGGAAAACAGTGAGATTTCTTGTTTTTCTTCTTCAAAGCCTATTCATAAGGATAAGAGGATAATTGGAATTGATAAAGACAAACAGGATTTGAGGGACGTTAATGGGATTTTAATAATGCATTTGTGAGGATTGAGGAGACAGGCGTGACTTCGCTTTTATAAACATCTGTTGGTGTTTGTTATTCTGCTCATGTCCACACGAGATGTGTTTTGTATGAATGCAGTGCCCCCTAGTGGCGAATGATAGTTTTACAGCTTAAAGATTTCAAATGACAGGGTGCGTTTCAAGATTAACTTTACACGTACTCAAATAAATAAAATTACAATAAAATAAAAAGGTATATTTATATTTTAAATTAACATTTAAAATTATGTTTTTCCAAATATACCTTAGTAATCAGTATCAGCCAAACAAAAACAAAAAATTCATATTTGTCAACCACTAATCTGAAAATAAAGCAAAACACCTCCACCTATGATTAAATTATAGCATTTCTTCTTTAGGCCTAACATGGGCAAATATTGTGCCTTAATGTTTTCAAATGAAATCTTTCTGGCACAAATGATACCATTTCCTGAGAACGACCCAATTTTATGTGTGTGAGGAGATTGGCTGACCAATAATGACAGTGCAATCGTCCACGATCATGAGCTTGCTGTGCACGTAAATGAGTTCAGTGACCAGACGCCCATCCAGGTCAGCGTGAGTGCGCAGACCGCAGAATGAGATGTACTTGATCCAGCAATCTGCCACTGCACAGACACATACATACACACACATACTTTCTTCATCCTGATCCTGTTATAACAGCAATCTTCATTTGATGGGCATGATCTTTGCAAATGTGACAGCTATAGTGTAGATTTATACTTCTACATACTAGTCTACTTACTCACACATTTGAGCCTCTCGATAATGGAGCGCTCCCCTCTGCACATTGTCCTGTAATGGAGAAAGAAAGATTTAATTTCATCTACTTTCTGTCTTGCACCAATCATGTGTCTTAATTCTCCTTCCCCTGACCAATCACAGCGCCCGCTGAACCCCCAGTTACCACAGCATCCTCTCTGCTCTCCTTATCTAGCCTTGTGCTGAGCCTCCAAGCTGGAGCTGTAATCTTCTCTTTGTAGACCGTGAGTAGTGGGGTCCGTTGTTTCCACATTACACGCGTGCAATTTGCTGTGAGCGGCCATTCAGGCTGCATTTTTGCCCTTAATTGTGGCAATTTGGTGATTACAGAAGACGCATGTTTGGAGGGTTATTACCTGTAATTAAAGTACATGATTGCTTTGATGGCTTGGCCTCCTCCTGATGAGATGTCACCTTCAAAGCCGGGCAGCAGGGGCATCACCACATAGACCCGAAATGTTTTCTTCTCCCTGCGGCCGAGTCATAAATGGAAATGAGATGGAGTTAGCTGTGCCCAGTGATGTTTTTGTGTTCAAGTTCATATACAAGTGTATCTATTGTCATGATGCACCTGTACGCCCGCAGGATCCTCTCTGTGAGTGCATCTCCAATGCTGTTGTGGATGGATTTGTCAGCACAACTGATGAAGAACTGGTTCTGAGAGATAAAGAGACAAAAGGGAGAAGACAGAAATGATGACTGAAAGAGATGCAGGAAAAGTGTTTAAATAAGACTAAACAGCAAATATGGCACAGGAACTGCATTGAAGCATTATGCAAGAATCACAATCTCATAAAACAGTGTTCCGGATCAGTTGTTTATTAAAACTTTTTTATTTTATTTTATTTAAAAAAATGTTTAACACATACCATGCATGATATACATGTATTTGCACTCTACTGTTCAAAAGTTCAGAGTCAGTAAGATTTTTTATGCTCACCAAGGCTGCATTTATATGAAAGAAAAATGCATTAAAAAGTAATATTGTGAAATATTACAATTTAAAATATCTGTTTTCTATTTTAATATGTTTTATAAAATAGAAAGTTCAAAAGAACAGCTTTCTTTGGAGCATAGTCCTGTGAGGACCTTGAGTATTTAAAAGGAAAATAAATAGAACATAAAAAACTGCCCTGATATTGTTCCATAAGTTCTCTGAATTGTTTAACTTTTATTTTATTATTTTTTATAATTGAATAACAATAATACTTTAAATGAATAACAGGGTAAATACAATTTCACAACATTTATGTACAGTTACTGCGGCCCTAAAAAAATACACCAGGCATAGACCCTACAATATTGTAATACTCCCTTAAAAAAGTAACTAATTACGTTACTTAGTTACCTTTTTATGAAAAGTAATGTGCTACGTTACTTTTTCTCACCTGGGCTGGGCTTCTATCTAAAAAAAAAAGATTTTTGGCAAATGCAAAGGCCCTTTCACACTAACAGTGAAATGAATAAGCCTAGGCTAAAGGAAATGCAAATTCACACTGGTACAGTAGAGGGCACAGCTTGAACAAACCTTTCAGCTGTGCTGCCATTCTGGACTGCAGAAGAATAGGATGCAGGAGAATAAAATAAAAACGAAGAAATGTGATGTTTAAAGGGATAGTTGTTTCAAAACCGATGAATTTCTTTCTTCTACTGAACACACAAGAAGATATTTTGAAGAATGTCTGTAACCAAACAGACGATGGGCCCTACTGATTTCCATAATATAGGTAAAAAAATTAATAAAAATACTATGGAAGTCAATGGTCAACTGGTTACAGACATTCTTCAAAATATCTTATTTTGTGTCCAGCAGAAGAAATACATTTATACAGGTTTGAAACAGCTTGAGGGTGAGTAAATGATGACTGATGACATTTTTGGCTGAACGATCCCTTTAACTAAAGTCGTTTTTGCTTATTTGTATGGCTGAATTGGATCATCAAATGTCAGCAGCAAAGACATTGGTTAATAAAGTGAGATTAAAAACAAAACATATTTGTATTATTTAACATATTTAATTGCAAGTTTGCGTAATATTCTGAGTTAGCATTACACTCTTTTTATTCATTGTAAAGGAATACTGAATCTGTTTTTGTGCAAGTGAGATGAGTGCATGCTCACATTTGGTCTAGAACTACAATAATGCAGCGCACAACGCCTCTGCCAGTTACTCCTGATTTCTTTCAACATGGGGACAGGAGAGCTGTCAGTCAATAAATGGGAAAACAAAGCAACTTGCATTACTTATTTGAAAAAGTTTTAAACCTTTAAATTTAAAAGCAATGCGTTACTTTACTAGTTACTTGAAAAATGTAATCTTATTACGTAACTCATGTTACTTATAACACTGCTTGTGGTTATGTATTTTACCTCTATGTAGATGAAATGTTTGCTGTTCTGGATGGCTGATACATAGGCTAAATGAATTGACTCCTCATGGACCTTTGATCCAATAGACCACTGGCACACAGATCTCAAAACCTTTTAGTTTGTTTTGGGAAAAAAGCAATAGAATCACGATGAATGACTTAGATTATCACAAACTTGGATTCTAAAACGATTCTTGAAAAATAATGGATAACTTAATATTGCCAGAACAAAGCAGGATCTCATGTAATGAAATCTCACCTGAACGTTAGCCTGTGTGGTTTTGCCGTTGTACTCAGCTGGCACCATGGGAGCGGAGAGAGACTTGGGCATGAGGCAGGGGTAGCACGTCACCCCCGACCGCTTTTTCACCAACTAGCAAATAAAAGGAGAGTTGATTGGGATCAGACAGAATGCCCGACGTTGACTCTAAAATCACACCCCTAAAGAGCGCTAATTACTGTGCCACATCCAGATAGCCTGTTGGGCTGACCATCAACCCCTGCCTGGTACCTCCACTCCCCAGAGATAGAGCACTTGTTTGAGGATGAATAAAAGTCTCTGTTCCTCTGTTTAGTCTTAGACAGTGCTGCTGATTACAGTAAATTGATGGCCATGTGTGTGAAGGTTTTCCGAAACTAGGTTTTTAATGGCTATTGTCCTAACTAGACTACACTCAGACTGTTTTCAACTGGGCCCGGGACATGGTTCAAAGGTCGTTTGAACATGAGACGAGCTTTGTTTCATGGCAAACAAAGGAAAACGATGTTGCCACCCTCTACCAATATCTACATATGGGAGAAACAATGACATGATATGTGGTCACATTAAAAACAAATGTGTTCTTGATTCATCTGTTCTGTAAAACAGTGTTACTAAAGCAAAGCAAAAAATTTTTGTACGCTTAAGTTTGAGTTTCTTTGGAAGTTTTATTTTACTTGACGTTGTCACCCCTCTTGAAGGAAGTGCTCGTGGTGCAAATTAGCGAGCTGTACGCTATGTCAGTTTACACTGTGGGCAAGCGGTAATCTGGGCCGTGTGGTTATAAACAGATGGTTCTCAGGCAATTAACAACTGGCATAATGTGTTGATTAAAATCCATTGAGCCCTGATGAGGGAGAACTAACATTAACTCTGCTCACGGGCTGTTGGCAGCTGCCCAAGCGCTACTCATAACTCCAGTGACCTTGATAGTGAATCACATGTCTGAATCACCACAGTTCTAAAAAAAAAAAAAAAAAACGACTTAAACTTAGACTTTTTTTTTTCTTTTTCTTTGTATTACAGGTACAGAACATAAGTGTTCAATTAAAACACTGATCATTCGGACGGAGAGTGGAGAATAGATGCTAATTCTAGAACTGTGATTACAGTAGATAATAGATAAACGTTAGTTTAGCATAGGTGTACAAATGCATTATTTGTAAATAAACAGCGAATAAAAGTCAATGTTATATTTAATAAAGCTTAGATAAGAAGACAGCTTTCCTGTAGCTCAAACAATAAGAGCGTGGCGCTAGCAACGCCAAAGGTCATGGGTTCAATTCCCAGGGAAAGCAAGAACTGAAAAAATATGTAAAAATGTGTACCTTGAATACAATGTAAGTCGCTTTGAATAAAAGCGTCTACCAAATGTATAAATGTAAATGTAAGATACTACAGGACAATGTGTTTTACAATGTAAATTGTTATTTATTTTAAGTTTAATTCTGAGCTCATGCAAATATTGTTATTAGTACAGTATATATACAGTACCATCTGTGGTCAGCAAGAGCTTAATACCTTTTAATTCATAATACTTTTATTAAGCAAGGACGCATTAAATAGATTAATATATAAAGACACTTATAATGTTTCAAAAGATTTCCATTTCAAATAAATGTTTTGAACTTTATTCAACAAAGAATCCTGAAAAAAAAAAAAAAATTCATCACAGCTTCAACATGGATAGTAATAAGAAATGTTTCTTGAGTTCCAAATCAGCAAATAAGAATGATTTCTGAAGGATCATGTGACACTGAATACTGGAGTAATGATGCTGAAATCATTCAGCTGAAACTTATTTTTTGAAACTTTTATTTTAAATTGTAATAATATTTCACAGTATCAATATTTTTTTACTGCATTTTGGATCACATAAATGAAGCCTTGCATAATAAATGCTTAAGAGACATTAAAAATCTTACCGACCTCAAACTTTCGATATGTACACTATGAAAAGTCCTGTAATATATCTCTCATAATGCCTTCTGCACAAATTACTGACAGGATTGTTCCCACTTTGCAATACTTTCTTTGTTGTGAATGTGACAAGTGGTGTTCCCTAATCAACAGCAAAAGATATAAATGAGACTTGTCTGTCTTTGAGACGTAAATTCTCATTTCCACTAAACACCTCATCAGAGGCATTCAACTGCTTTTGTTTGTCCTCCTCTGCCGCACACACACACCTGGCTTCTTCTCCTTTAATTATTCACCAGCAGAGTGTCTGATCGGTAGCCAAGCCTGAAATATGACTGGCATAATCCAAAGGAAATCATACAGGCCTCAAACCAATTCAATTACTGAACAATCAAAGTAAAAAGGCCTCTAATTGCTCTAAAAGGGGTCTGAGAGTGCGGGCGGCCATTGAATGCTGACGGCATTCAGAACAGGACACAATGAGCAACTGCAGGGGGTGCTAAGCTCAAGCTAATAAAGATGGTTATTCAAAAACACTTGAGAAAGGGTGGAAACCTCGGCCTCATGCATGCGCTCTGATCTTTAGTTCTTACAATTAGAGTTCTGAATGGAGGTGGTATTTGTGCACCTTCTAACCATTTAAAAAAGCAAATTTTTCTGGACATTCATGAAGATATGCTTTATAGTCATACTGTGTAGCAAGCAATACAATAGGCCAAAGTGACCAATACACTTTGTAACACTCTACAGTATTATAATACTTTCAAATGTAAAAGTCCCCCAGATGAAATTATTTTGCTCATAGGTTGCACTTTCAGCTCAGCAGGTTCTCATTTCTGATATTTTACTCAAAGGTTTCTTCCAAAATTGTTTAAAAAGAGACACAAATTAGTCATTTAGGTAGAGCTTTAAAATGAACGTGGATCTTACAGCTCAGAACATTAGACTTGAATCTGACATAAATATCTTGACTTTTGACACCTTGACAATTCTGAGGAGAATTAGGGACATGTTTTCTGAAACTCTAGAGATTACTGGAGTCTTTTTCTCAGGATTTCCTTTGCCTTTATTCTTATTGTTCACAAGAGAAACACTAAGATTGCCAAGAACATATCCAATTCCTCCTACCTTTGTAAAGTTCCACCTCTGAATGAAATGTCGTGCAATATCTCTTGCAGCCTTCCCATGAACCACCACCCCAATATCATGCCAGGGCATCCGAGGTGTCTTATACCTGTCAATGAAGTCTTAACCAGAGAAAAATAAACAACAAACAGCTGCTATAATGCATAATAACATTAACCAAACTATAATACAGAGATGACAGACGGGCTTGTTGAAGGCATCCCAGTGTGGTCTTTCTCTTTCAATGTTTTTGACAATGCACAGCCATCTTGGAGAATTTCACTACATTCATCTATCAGACTCCTCCATTCTCCTGCTGTGCCCTACCCAGTTGGCACTATGTGCAAAACCAGGACTTCACATTTACAAAGCAGAGATGCAAAAATTAAGTTATCTCCCTCTGGTAAGAGAATAGAGCTGGGGAAATAACCCCATACTGACTACATAATGGAAACAACTTCTATGCCTTCTTTCCCTCACTCCTGTGTTGGAGAGATTGCTTCATTTGATGCATTTGACTTAAGATATCAAAGAATGTTTAGTGTAGTTGTCATTTTTGTCTCTTTTGCTAAGCCTAAAGCTTCACTGTTATAAACAGAAATATGAATGTGTTGTGGGTTGTGATATTACAGATGTGCAGCAGTCCGGTTTATTGCAGCTGTTCCGTACCATCAAAAGGCTTGTTGAGTTTGACCCAGTCTTTGAGGATGAAGTTGCAGTAGTCTTTGCCGTGCCAGAAACGAGTCTCTCCACAGAGTTCAGTACTGCCTATGTAACTTCTCAGGGAACTGGTCTCTAAAGCAGATCGACAGATGCACAACACAACAGACAGATGTAGCAATTCATATATTTATAAACTTAAACATTGATTAGTTCTCATAGCTGTGTCATTGGGTAATCAGTTACATCAAAAAAGTCAAAGTTCAAAGTTTAAGCAGAACTTGTACTTTTATAATGTAATTGCTCTTAACTTGAAATATTTGTGTAAGGTAACTCAGAGATTTCACTTAAAATGTGTAATCTCAACTTAATTTTAGAAGTGAAAACTTGGCTAGCTTTACCTAGCTAATTCAGTAAATGCTAACTTGCTAATTGGTAACTCAAAAACACAACATAACAGAAACTCTTCTAAATTAGCATAGCTAAACATAAACATTAAACACTAATGAATCTCACTTAACATTAATCATGCACAAAAAACATTATATAACACATCATTTTAGTTCTCATTTACTCTCACTTTCGAGTGCCATGGCAAAGCATGCTGGGAAATAGAAATCCCAGCCCAGTTTCAGGTAAATTTAAGTTTGTCTAAATGAAAAGAAACAAGTTTGTAAAACTCAAAACAATTCAGATGACTTCAAATGTGTCAGTTTTGTGAACTCAAAAGAAAAAGGAAGTTCTATATACTTATAAAAGTTAATTTAATTGAACTAATTTGTTTAATTTAAGTTTACCCAACTCAAGCCAATGATTTATTTTGAGCATTAGGGTTTTATGTGTGTGAACTAACCATAAGGCAAAGAGGGAGAGTGATGCAGGCCTAGAGAGTACGAATCGCTGGAATGTAGAGACAAGCACTTGGTGTAACATTCCCGAGTGAGAGGTGTCCTGGAATTAAGACTATTCCTACTGTGATGTTCTACAGACAGAACACAAACACAGTCTCTGTTATGTAATTCATTGCACCATGTAAGAGAGTATATAAATATAATCATATCTATACAACCATTTATATTCTTGAATTCCTCTTACTTGACTCCGTTCCATCAGAGCTGTGGCGACTTTTCTCTGAGGGTGTTCTTAGCAGTCTTCCCCTGTTGTTTTCTCCCTGTTCCTCCACTATGGGCAGAGTGATGCTCACACAGATCTCACCTGGATCCTCCACTGAGCCTGAATCTCCTCCTTCTCCAGTAGGAATTTCTTCAACTATCACATTAAACTTCATCTCCTCGCCCTCCTCCACCGTGGCAACTGACTGCTACAGAGCAAAAATGAGCACATGCATAAAACATAGATAACAGAGAACATATGTTTTGTTATTTACTAAGCTCATACCTGCATCCCAATAAATCTTGTATGCACCAAAATATGTACTATATTTTTTACAACTGCTGTGGGAAACTTCAGTGTCAATTTCTTAAAAACGTGGACAGGGAATTGACACAAACTCCTGTTCCGTAGCGCACAATGTTGTGGGCAATATTAGCCCCCCAAAAATGCATGGATCAGGGATCCCACACCTTTTGACAAAGTAATTTTCATGAATACAAATTAAAGTAGAATTAAAATGATAATAATAAAATAAATTCAATTGGAATTAAAAGATTACATTTTAAAATTGCACTCACACAAGAAGAGTTTACTATCCATTAAATTATTAAGCTCAAAGGGATAGCTCACCCAAAAATAAAAATTCTGTTATCATTTACTCACCCTCATGTCGTTCCAAACCTGTAAGACATTCTTTCTTCTGTGGAACATAAAAGGAGATATTTTGAGAAATGTTTCCTCAGTGTTTTTGTTCATACAATGGAAGTCAATGGTCACCAAAACTGTTTAGTTAGCATCATTCTTCAAAATAACTTATTTTGCACAGAGAAAAGAAAGTCAGGTGAGAGCGAGTAAATGATGACAGAATTTAAATTTTTGGGTAAACTATCCCTTTAACTTAACTAGAACATTTCATTTCCTTTGGAAATATATGTTGTTTTCCCATGACTCCATTCCCAGATTATATTACACATTATAAATGCCTAGTTTTTCGATGGGAACACTGATGCTCCACCACAAACATTATGCCATCTGGGAACCTTTAGTATACTATTTTCAAAATCTCACATGTACTGTAGGCTATGCAATATCTGGGCTGTCTGTCTGACTTAATTCTATCTACACAAAAAAAAATGGACGGAGACAACTCTCACTGGTGCACAACAGATGGCCAAAGAACCAAGACCGTCTTTTCCTACATACATTCTGAAAAATGAAACAGTGAAAACTTCCATGTTATCAATATGGCTGATATATCGGGCTAGCTGTCAGCCTGCAGTACATAGGTAGCGGTAATGGCCACCCGTGCGGCATCAGCCCAGGGAAGCTTTGACTTAAACGATAGTGTAAGTGACTCCAGTCTGCTGCGCGGAGTCTAAGCGAGGGTAAAATGCCCTCTGATGTGTGCGAGTTAATGGCTCATGGGGGATCATAGTGCCCTCGACTTGACAAATGGCAAATGTCAGAGCACTATTCTCCTGGTGGGCATAATTTTATTAAGTGCAAATATCACTGTGCTCCTTAGGAGACGTTTTGAAAGGTTAGACCAACAGCTGTAACAGTTTCATGTATATTAGCAAAGATTTTACAGTTGAGGAGCCCCGCATTGATAGATACAGTCACTCAAGCATGCTAAGAGAAGCCCCTTAGTAAATGCAATAAGTGCCTTCATCTGAAGGGTTCAAATCATGTTTATTTAAAAGCTCAGACCCATATTTAATGACACAATGGCAGGCAGGTAGGCAGCAGGCCGGGAGAGGTGGCATATAGACAAAATCAAGCTCCCATTTAGTGGCCCCAGTCATTTGTTGACTCACTCATCCATGTAGGGCCTTTATGTTTAATGCAGCTCTCTGGGGGGAAGGAAAGGCCCGGCGAGAAGGACTGGAATTATCAACCGCAGGCCCTTCAAGGGTGCCCCAGATGCTCCATAATTGCAATTTTACGTTTGCTCGTTGGAAAAAGAAAAGAATAAGAAGGCAGAGGCCCTGAATCACCAGCCGCAAAATCAATCCCAGTAAGCATACAAGTGAAATGCAGTCTGGACCAGTCCTTTATGATCACCATTGTTAGAGCAGCTATACAAAATATAAATCACTACAGTTGTAATTCAGGTTAGCTGTCAATGCTTTCAAGTATAAACCACAGATCAATGTAATTACTTCATAACATGACACACAAATAGTGGGCCTACAAATGAATTTACGTGACATTTTGTTAATGTGCAGTTTTAAACGTTACTTTCAATATACTGATTTGGTACTTTCATGTTTTGTGAAAAGCCATACAAATAAAACTGAATTGAATTGGTGCATTGGTTTACATGTTTAGAGGAGGCTTTAGCAGGCATCTATCAGGTGTGTGTCGACTTCCCCCATTGGGTTTTTTGACAGATATCAGGAACACCCAGCTGGCAATAGCATGGCATGTTGACAAACATTGTAAGGCCACTGTGGGCTATCACTCTCAATGGGTCACATTTACAAGAAGTTTATTCCTGTCCAAACCACTTACGCCTCTGTGAAGAAGTGATATCATCTATTTCTGATTTGCCCTCTCTATGTATATAAATCCATATAGGGAATAGCAAGGAATATGTATTATTTTTATTCATATTTAATATTATCCAACAAATTAATCTCAAGGGACTCATCAAAATGTTGCAGTTTGCTTTCCAAAAAGACACAATTGTTCTGCATTTCTGTTTTTACATTATGAAGCTATAATTTGATTTTCTTTGATCTGAGGGGTAAAATCCATTATTTATAAGAGGAATAATAACTACACTTTACATTTTCTGAACAAAATGCAAGTTGTGTTTGCCCTTACAAAAATAGTAGTTGCTATTTGATAAAATCGATAAAATTCGATAAGTCACAGAATGTGGTGTAATACTGCTACACTAGAATCACTCCCGGTACTGTGAAAAGCAAAACACAAGTGCCACACTGCCTGCACAAACACAGGGACGCACAATGTTTATATTTACACTGGTTATGCAGGTAAACGATACGTTGCAGCATTATGTCACCATTTGTTTCTAAAACCTGTGGAAATATGCAGCTGTTTCGTGACAGTCTACAGTTTGCCTGGCTAAGAACTGAAAAAGAATGGGCTCTGGCTCCAGAATGTTAACCATTCTGATGGAAAATAGATATTACTGGTCTCAAAATGCTCTTTGACACTGTAAGAATATATGGGATTTTTTTCTGTTTTATTGTTCACCAGGTGAAAATATCAAGTGATAATACCCCGCAAGCAATTTTGCGTTTAAAAGATGTCTAATAGCCGTCCAAACACAGCCCTGACGTCTAGTCTAATAGGCAAAATTTGGCAAAATTTGGGCTGTCAGTGAAAATTTAATAGACGTCTAACCATAACCCAAGACTTTGCTTACATGATGGAATATCATACATGTTGCAAGTTATTTTGGCGAAAACGACATGTAACCAAGTTATTTTGGCTAGAGGAAGGTTACTCATAGCTGGACTATATCGGTTCTATAGTTAACCGAGATGGTGAAATGGTGGCTATTGCTTGCTGGTTAGTTAGATAACTAAACCTATTCTTCAAAGGTTTGGGGTCAGCAAGATTTTTTTAATGAAATTAATATTTAATCCAGCAAGGATGCATTACATTTATCAATAGTGACAGTAAGGACATTTATAATGTTACAAACATCTATCAACCAAATAAATGCTGTTCTTTTAAACTTGCTATTCATTAAAAATTCACAAAAATATTAAGCAGAACAATTGTTTATATCAGTGATAATAATAAGAAATGTTACTTGAGCACCAGCATATCAGAAGGATTTCTGAAGGAGTAATGGCTGCTGGATATTCAGCTATGCTGTCACAGGAATAAATTATATTGAAAAATAGAAAACATTTATTTAAAATTTCAGAATATTACTATTTTACTGTATTTTTGAACAAATAAATGCTTTGGAGAGCATAAGACACTTTTGTTTTTAAAAATCTTACTGACCCCAAACTTCTGAACTGTAGTTTGTTACAGGAGGAGAATGGGTTATGAAATGAATAACTGTATGTCGTATAGTAATAGTGATTTTTGCCTCAGCAAGTACCACTAATAATATTGGTGGTCTTACATGAGTGAGGCTGGGGGATAGAGCTGGACTGTGCTGAGGGCTTCTTCTCACACTCCCCACATCAGTCAGTCGGTGTTGGGAATCATCCCATCTTCCGTAGGCCAGGTCAATCCCTCCCAGGAAGGCCAGTGACTGGTCAATCACCACCGACTTCTCATGGTGAGCCCAGAGCAATGCTGTGGAGGGCATGTGATCAGGGTGTCGGATGACCTGTCAATCAGTAGAGATGGGCAGCTTGTCAGGTTCTTTTTCTCAAATGCACAAGACATTGGGCACTTCTTTATTAAAGAAGAATAAGAACTGAGGGTTTTCAGAATACTAAAATTCTGCGTATTCTATTTCTTGTATGTTTGTTGTGTACAACACTAAAATACTATTTATACATTCATAAGTTCAAAAGTTTGGGGTCAGTAAGATTTTTTTTTTTTTTCAGGAAGGATGCATTTAATTGATGAAAAGTGACAGTAAAACATTTCTAAGGTTATAAAATATTTTGGAACCTTTTATTCATAAAAAAATAATT
Source organism: Paracanthobrama guichenoti (assembly GCA_018749465.1). Classification (NCBI taxonomy): domain Eukaryota; kingdom Metazoa; phylum Chordata; class Actinopteri; order Cypriniformes; family Gobionidae; genus Paracanthobrama; species Paracanthobrama guichenoti. Next base: position 13,401,515 of record CM031951.1, read on the forward strand.
GGGGCTCACCACAATACACTATATGACCGAAAAGGGCCCTTTCACTTTCACTATTAAAGGGGCAGGGGCACAAGACATCTTTCAAAAATATCTAAAAATCTGACCAACACCAAACCTTTTAGTGTACATGAAATACAAGTACTTCTGAATATGTGCCAAAATATACAATAACACAGTCGTTTTCAGTTGCCAACAATGCACCTGAACACACCTCGTTTTCAGACCAGCACGCCCATGGGCGAACAGATGGGCGCGAGTGCATTTGCTATTTAAACATCGTGGTCGCTGGACGTGAAAATGATAACTGCGTCGGGTTGAAACTATCAAAAATAGAAACTCAAAAATATAAAACTTTTATAAGGAGTTTGAACATAAATGTGTGTTGGCAGTGTGTGTACACAACCACCCTATAATGGTAAAAATCCACCCACTCTTTTTTTTTATCCCCATAAATCATAAGCAGTGTTTCTGTCACATTTCACAGGCCCTGCCATTCAAGTAAGAAATGTGTTCAAGCTACTAAAGTTCATTCAGTCAAGAGCAGTGAGTGACGGAGGCGTGACGACAGTGAAAGATGAAAGAGGACCAGGCCTGGACTATTTATGTTGTGTTTTATTATGTTTCTAGGAGTCAGTTGTCCATGAGGGGCTGCTGCTTTACTTTATTTTTGTTGTTTATTTAATGATTAATCTTTATATTGATCGTTCACCGGTTCCCGCCTCCTTCTTCCCTGAGCCTTGAACATTGTTACATTAAGTTTTTGTGATTACCATTGTACTGAAGAGTAGACGACATGAAGTAAATACTACATTAACTCTATAAGCACTGACTGCGCTAATACCAGTGACAAGTAATATATATTATTTTACATTACAATAACTTCACATGCTAAATAAGTTACATTTAGTATGTGCTGTGATAGCTGTGAATTTTAACTAAAATAGATAAGATTAAATGGTTCCAGAGCTACAACTGAAGTAGTTGGAGTGACTTAATTTTTTGAGTAAATAACTTAAAAAATTGTATTTATGTTACAAATTATGAAGTCAATATAGTTTGTTGGTTGAAAAATTTCATTCAAAGTCATCCTTACTCAAAAAAAGATGCAAACAGTTTGTTGAGCCAACATATTATTTTTTTATGTGAGTGTAGTGTAACTCTTTTGTCAATTGTCCAAATTTCCCAAATATGAGCTAACAAAATACAACGGGCCCTCAGCCAAAAATAACACCATAATGTAGATGGTGTTAACCTTTGTGTGAAGCAGCTGCGTCTCCACCAGCTTTGGCGGAGCCTCCGGAGGACGCCGCCCCTGGCAGGTGTTTCCACACCAGCAGGGCCCAGGAATACCTCCATCCAGCTGCTTTGCTGCACACGTCCTTGGGGTGTGGATCCCAAGCCACTTCCCAGTGTCACTCCTCTGCCCAGACTCAACCAGAGTTCCAATAAGATAATGTGACGGCATGTCAATCACGCACCAGCCTGGGGTGCTACGGTGATGAATACCGCAGCGCTATGGTGCCATAGAAGCTCTGTGGCACCAGGGGAGGAAGCAGACTTGCAGCCTCAGGCTCTTATAGAGACAATCAGCAAGGAAGAATCTGACCATCTTCAGACATAATCCGTAGGGTTCCCAACAGAGTGATCCTTCTCATTTTACTAGAGAGGATTTTGGCAATGTCTAAACACGATCTAAGTAACATGCTACTCCTGTATCCGGAGGGGAGGTAGTGGGCACACTGGGTGCTCTCGTGCTTTCTATGATTTGTTTTGATCGAACCTTAGCTCTTGGAGAGCTATGGGTAAATGTAAGAGTGAGAAGCTGATTCGGAGGGACGGGTCTCCTCTGTAATACTGTCATTTCTGGGAAGGATTCTGCTTTTGACAATGTTTGACATACTGGCCAACTCACCCTGATGTTAGAGTGAAGTCCCATCAGGGTCTTCTTCGTGTACTCGCTGTTGAGACCCATCACTACCTCAACTTCTTTGTAGAGCAAGACAAAGACCTTTACTCCTTGTTGCTGAGTTGACAAAAGACAAAATGTTGTTATACATCGTTTGGACTGGGAAAACCATAGAGAACTGGGTGAACTGTGAGGTGCAACATAATATATGAATGTGTGAGAAGTAAAATTAAACTGGCTGAAATCCAGATTTGAGCAGGTGTTTGGACTCACTGCTTTTCGCTTGAGGACATGGTCTAATCTCCACATGTTCCCATCTACTACCGGTCGTTTGAGGAAGATCTCTGGGCTTAACCTGAGGGCCATATCAAAACCAATTAATGCTTTGACAACTTCCACACAACTTTCATTCTTTATTTCTGTCATATTAAAGGCATAGTTTACTCAAACAATGTATTTCTGTTGCCACCTGTTCAGCCTCACATTGTCCCAAACATTTATGTTTTTCTTTATTCTATCAGAGACAAGAAGTTTTTATTTTTTTATTTTTAAGAACGTCCTGATGTGTGTGTGTGGGTGTGTGTGTGAGATGTATTTGTTTGTTTGTTTATTTAAAGACCCAACTAACTATATAAAGTCAAACTATCTTAATATTTTCTTATATTGAAATTAAATTGTTTATTTCTCTTAACAGTTCATCATGCTCTCAATGATTTTGACTATGACATCACTCATTATACAAAACACATTTTACACACATTATTGTTTGGTCAATAATCAAGAAGCTCCAGACTTTAAAGCTCTTGATTTTAACTTGTATATACTTGCCCTTATGAAAATGTACCATATAGTTCTTGTAATTGTTTTACTGTATTTGTTTTGTTACAATAAGGCTATAATTACAGGTGAAACCATTGATGGATCCTCATTAGGCCAGTGTAGACTTTTGTTTTTCTTTTTTTTATAGCATTTATTATGAAAATAGCAACCTACATACCTATTTAGAAACTATAGCTATAACAAGCTGTAATATAAATCTATAGTGAAAATATATATTTCATTAACAGATTATCTATAATAAATTCTACAAGTTAGTCAAAATTTACAACAATAAATACAATAAAATGTGATCAATTGTATTAATAGTTTAAAATGCATATCTTTCTAATTTATGTTGGTGCAAGATGATGTTTTCTCCTCTTTTCATCAGTCTTTTTTAGTTTAGTGGCTGTTTTAGATCATGTTTGACTTTCTCTATGGCATTCTAAAGGTGTAAATTCTCAATAGAATTCAAATGGGTCGCACATTTTATCATTCGGCGCCCCCAAAGGAACAGCTCGCACAACAGTGGAGCTCACTGGTGAACACGTGCACAGTATGCAGTGATTTGCGTGCCACAAATTTACAAACAAATAGAACTTTGCACGTACAAAAGCTCCAAATGCGCGATGTAAATAATTCATTAATAGCCTAATTTGTTTCCATTAACCATGTTATAAATATTGGAGTGTTTGTGTTTGGAGTACTATTGGAGTACTTGCCAGTTTTGGTTACTGGTTATTGGCTACGACAGGTAGCCTACATTATAAGGTGCGACGTTGCTCACAGAATTGTGAAAGCTAGGTACATGGGAAGTATTTGATGCTGATTCTGATCTGTACCACCAGGCTGTGATGAAGATTTCCTCCTTTGCTCCTTCCAGGGCATCAGCTATGGCATCAAAGTATCCAGCTGCGTTGACAAACCTTCAAAGGGAGCACAGAGTTCCTCATTTAAGAACTATGTCAGGGTACTTCACAGAGATTGAAGAGAAAATGTTCTGGTAAGTGATGCTCACATGTTGACATAAAAAGAACAAAGAATAAGGGACTAGTTGAACTTTTTAAATTAAATGGAAAATACTGCAGATTCAAATATATTTCGAAAGAACGACTTATAGGACAAGGCCTATAGTTTTAATTGAAGTATTATATTTAAGTAATTATTGTGACTGCATAATTCCTCACCATTTTGAAGTAGTGTTTTCTCTAATAGGAGTAAAAGACCCATGGCGATTTTCCCTCAGAAAGTCCTGTCCAAACATTTGAGAAAACTCGTCTATGGAGTGTCCCCACCAACGAGCCTGCCTATATGTGGAGCACTTGATAGTAAGTGCCCTGTCAAAAATAAAAAAAATAAAAGTTTTTGTCACTTGGTTTCAAGTAAAAATCGAAACAGCCTTTTAAACAAGAACAATTTATTTACCTTATAATTATCTTACAATTTTATTAAGATAAGACTAGTTTTTGGAGAATATTGAATATGTTGAAATAAGTTTTTGAGAGATTTTGAAAGAGAGATTTTGAAAGCATGTTACCTAACAATTACTGCATGATGAAATGTCTGCAGTATAAAACACATTAATCTCAACCTGCCTGCAAAGATTCTCAATAGTGACTCCGTGCCTGACTCCGGTCTCCCGGGTCCCTATTTTGATGTGAAATCCCTTATCATATAGAATCACGGTGCCTACTTGGCCATCCTTTGGCCTCATGTAGAGAACAAAGGAGTCTTTTACCACCAGCCATCTGAAACATGAAGCAGTCACCACATGAGAGCTGAAACAAGGGGGAGAGCCATTCTATCAACTGTGGGAAAACATCATAATAACCTAAATAAGTAAATAACCGCAACAGAAGACATGCCACGACCCAAAGGCTCAGCAAGGCCGCAATCCGAGGAGCAAAATTCAATTGGGGCAGAATCTTCTAGTGTTTGCTTTTAAGAGCCATGTGAATTATGTAAGTGTAATGTTACTGTATAGTTGCTTGTCAAAGAAAAAACAATAACAACCCCGTCTGCACAGATGAAGTTCAACATCAGCATCTGTTATTCACCAGTATTCATTTCAGGGCTTGGTGTTCTTACTTATGAAACCAAGAGACGAAGATCACACACTACTGATCAAAGTGTTTTTCTCAGAAAGATAGTGTGTTCTGTCCTCACGATGTGAACAAAGGTGAAAAATAAAAAGGTTGGTTTTCAACACAGTATTATGATTTGCTGAGTAGTATTACATGATTGAAGAAGAGCTCTCACCTTTTGGACCACCGGTAACAGACGCTGTTGGATCCGCACCAATAACATACAGGGAATGTGTTTCCTCCTGATTTCTTTAAGATCAGGCCTTCACTTTTGTCAAGACAAAGGAACATACATATGAATGAACAAATACTAATCAAGCCAATGATTCTTTTATTGTATTTTATGTTACTATGTGTACATTCTTACATTCCTTTTGGTCCCAGATCTTGAATAAATGAGATTTGACTCACTTCCAAAAATTCAAGCTGAAATAAAATTAACATTTGCATCATTAACATCAATAAGCCTCAAAGCAACTTTATGACAAATGTGTATGAGCTACACACCAGTTACATGCTTCCAAATTTGCTTATTATTATTTTAAGCATGATTCTGACTAAAATGGGAACAACCTTAACAAATTGGCATCTTCTTTGTACAGTCTAGTTCTACCTTAATAATTAGGGAAGTGTGAGGTGAAAACTGAAGCAGGAGGGGAATGTTTCCGGGTACAGGTACTCTTTAATTAGCCCTGCAAACGAACGCTAATTATGTGACTGTCAGAGAATTAGTCTGTGAAGCACTGAACTAAGTGTGGAATCACCTCTCAGAGGCGTTCTCTACAAAAGAGCCTGTTTTAATGAGTGGGGACACAGCAGGTAGAGTTCCTTCCAGAACCTTCATTCTGCCATCATGTGACACAATGTTAACTGAACCGTTCTCCCCCCACCCCGTTTTATACTTGGGCTATTGCTAGACAATAGTACTGCACATATAGATGATATTAGTACAATTTTAAAGTCAATTTTGGTAATACAATCATTATGTTCCTATTATACACACAAAGTGTTATAACAAAAAGTACTATAGCATTATGATATTTTGGGCATGGTAGCATGATAATACTCAGTATAACTCAGTATCATTATATATCATAATGACATTATGTTACCATCAAATGGTACTATCAAATGTTTGAGCTGTGACGTACCGTTGTAGGATGTGTCCTGTATATAGGCCTTTTCAATACATTCCTCAAATAGTCTTCAAGTTGCAACTGTTAGAACAAAACGAAGACTCAAACACCAGAGAAAGAAAAGTCAACTATAGAAATGTTTAAATATAATTATAAATATCCTCAGCATTAACCAAATTATGCCTTTTAACTTTTATCCAAAATGTAAATTTAAGTTGTTCAAACAAAAGTTACTTTTCTGCTGATGAGCTGTTCCTCTTTGACAAGAGCATCAGGTCTTCGTGGTAATGTTGGTATGTGTTCTCCGTGAAGCCGTTTGCGGCCTTTGAATGACCTCCTTTTGACTGAGTGTCTGTCAAAAACAGGATATCTGACTGTCAATATTTGACAAGATTTGGGTTGCATGTCCATGAAAGCACCTCTGATTTGATTAACCGAGAGGTAACAGTGCAGCGAGGCTGAGAAAAGGGTTGTATGTAGGGTTTAGGGGCGCTAACAAGAATACATCTGGGACAAATTGAGTACACCCAACTGAAAAATGAAAACACTTAGCAGCTCAAAAAGCAACGGAGCGAGTTTAGACTTGTGGTGTGTTTGTGAGAGAGCGTATGCATATAAAGATGAAATGAATATAGTGCATCTTACATTCGGCTTGGCAGGGGGATTTTTAAGAGGGCCCTGAATTTGAGCAGCTCCTGATGAAGTGCCTGGAAGTGCTTGAAACGACGCTTGATTTTCCACTTGAAGTTTCCGTGGCTCAACTCTATAGTATACAGGTTGGGATTCAGCACCTTTGAGTGGATCATTTCAAGAAAAAAGAACTGACTGAATATGTTTTTGTACATATCATGATACATGGTACTAAATACTACATAGTATTATTTTAATTTTGTTCTTCAGTAAAAAAATAGTATCATAGTTCAAAAATTGTTTTAGAACATTTTGAGTGCTGAAGAAGTGCGTAAGTGATTCATTTGTAGCATTTTCATTTTTATTACCCTTGCAGATGTGAATCGCTCCACCTCTGTCACCTGCACCAGGATTGGCACTTCTTCAAGAAATACAACACCATCCAGGGACTTGAATGGAAGAAAGTTGTATATTGCTTGAAATGATATGTTCCTTGATTCTGAAAGCAATCATAATATTATAATGTTAGAGTCATTGTAGTGATTTTTCTCACTGTATAATCATATGAGCTAGTTGAGATCAATAAGAAAACATTGACACACACCTAGATGCTGTGGTAATCATTCTGACTCATATTGGCCTTGTATTTTAAACTGGCTGATAACATCTTAGCAATCAAAAAGTACGGCTACTTTAGAAATAGTTTGTTTGGCTTTTCATCTTTTGAAGTTGTGCAGTAATGGCATGGAGAGGCTCCATTTGATTGTCAGCAGGATAGCGATTGAAGGCTCCAGCTGGAGGTGTATAGTATGCTGTGTGTTCTGAAGTTTCTCAAAGCTAAATCTGCTCTGCATCAGATAATGATTTTAGTAAGTGCTTTTACCTGCTAAAATATTGTTCCTGGAAATTTTTATGAACATGCACTGATTTAGAAGTGAGCATAAACGGCACTTTATATGAATACATAAAAAAATTGTGGCTAATTTCTTTTTTGAACAAATGGTCAGTGAGGTGCTTAACATTCAGGAAAAAAATTGATCGTCAACCTCAGGAGGTCAAAATAAATATTATATGAGCTGGATTTTTTATTTATTTTATATGAGGTTTGCAATTTTTGCAACACTGTTACCAAATGTCTAAATACAGTAGCCTATATACAAAACTTGAACTTTATGCAAGAAACATTAAATAAACATGGAAATTCAATAAACTAAATTTATCAACAACAAAATTATTTCAGAATGCGTTACAGCGAACGTGATTTCACCAAGTGCAACATGTTCCTGGATCAACATCTTTGTACAACAAATTCACAATGTTTGCACAACATTTCAATCAACCAATCAGATTTGAAGGACAAGTTTACAGTTTCTGTCAAGTTTAGGCTTATAACCAGGGTTAGGTGCTTCTACATAAGTGTTATTCACCAGTCATTTCCCTCTGATTTTATGGACACGTTATGGGGGTTAAGATGTAGGGATATGGTTAGGACTAAACTTTCAGGATCAACAAAATATGTTGATCCAGGAACATGTCTTGCTTGGCAAAATCACGGTGACCAATGGGTTACACGCTTGCAAGTAATAAGATTGCATATTTAGCCTAAATTCACTCAGTAGGGGGAGAGCTTGTTCATACCAAATTTTAATTTACAGTTATTGATCAACTTATATTTACCATAAATTAAAGAAATTGTGTTTGATCTTTCTTTCTTTTTTTACAGCAACTTGTATAAAAGAGTTGAATGTCTTTAGGGTGTTAAAATTTTTACGAAATATAAACATTTTTATATGGGAAAAGTCATTAAATTCAGATAATAATTAAAAGTAGCGTTTAATTGAGTATCTGAGAGCAAAAATACGTGGCTAGTTTTTGCTGCATTGTGTCCTGTTGTCAGGAGTATGTTTGGTTCATTGAGTTCTGGTTTGGTTCGGTTCTGTTCCTGTTAACCTTTTTCCCTTTGCTTGTTTGTTTCCATGGTTTCTGATTAGTTACACACCTGTTTCTGTTCTAGTTAATTAGCTCACTCTGTGCTATACTGTACATAGCACTCATTTTCTGTTCATCCCCGCCCGTTCTGATTTCATTTTTAAGTTGGGTGTGTGTATCTTGCTCTCCTGCATTTATCCAGTGCTCCTGCATTTCTGTTATTCGTTTATTTTGTTAAATAAAGGGACTTCTGTATTAGATCCTGCCTTTTAACTCTCCTTGCTGCAACCAGCATGGCACCTGCATTTGTACTTGCATTATGTAAATGATATTCCTTACATTAGATTCAGTATCAGCTGTGCAGAGACCATGTTTCTATTGCATTATACAGTATGCTGCTCCAAAGAAAGTCCAATATAGAGCCGTACAACTCTCCTTCTGACATAATGAAAGCAGTATGCTGAGAGGTCAGCTGTCCTATGCGGTCACCGATAGAAGCAAAGACAAGCTGAACCAGCAGTTTACCGCCACAGAGGTCAGTATGGCCACTTAAGTCAAGCTCCTCTGGGTCGTCTTGTAGATCATCTTGGTCCAAGCTGCCAGAGAACTGGCTCATGACCGACTCCAGTCGCTCCAGTTTAGGAGGTCTCTGACGGCCCCTCAGAGACATTTTCTCTTAATGCCTTTCGTCTACAAAAACAATGAAAAAAAAAAAAAAAAATATATATATATATATATATATATATATATATATATATATATATACGGTACAAATACAAGACCGATGTATGAAGAATTGTATAGTGCTTTTGTGCAAATGTGTGTTTTTATTTTATTAGTTAACAATATTTGCTCAGTTTTGATAGAGCAGTACCATATTGTAATTATGCGTTTAAGAAAATTCAAAGAATTATTATTTGTTCCTATTAATGCAGATACCCCTTCAAATCATTTAGCTGCATTTCAGTGTTTTTGCCTGCTAAATATGCATAAATACCACATGTTCTGATTTTTTTCGGTCACTGATAATTGCCCCCATATGCGAAATGCATGAAATATGGATTTAATATCAGTTGGCTGGTTGCAGCATTTTGGTATTTATATGAGGGGGAAATCTGTTAATGAGGCGCTCCTCCCCTCTCTCCTGACCGGCTCCAGAGCCAATGGCCCAAATGCAAAGTGACAGACAAGTCATCAAAGAACATGGGGATGTAATGTCTTGTGATCCCAGAAAGGGTGACAGACATTGATTTTTTTGCAATGTGACGGTACATGTAATGATAAAAGAAAGGAAAGGTCAGGGTCAAATGGCATGAAAGTGAGGAAATGGCAGGGTATCACGCAATGTCATGGGCCACAAACCTTTTCTGCAACTAAACAATGCAAGAAACGCATTTTATTAACTTTATGACTGTTAGTGAAAACAGCTATGGTTTCATTTGTTAACATTAGTTAACTACATTAGTTAACATGAAACAACAATGAACAATAGCCTACTTCTACAGCATTTATTCATTTTGGCTCAAGTTAATATCAACATTTAATAATACATTTTTAAGATCAAAATGTGTATCTGTTAACATGAATTAATGCACTATAAACTAACATGAATATAAGCATTTGTGTTAAAAGTTTAATAAATGCTGTAGGAAGTTATATGTGCTAATGTTAACAAATGAGACCTTATTGTAAAGTGTTTCCGTTAATTTATATAAAAAAATAGTTAATAAATAATATTGCCTGTACTAATTAAAATGATTTGAATATGCATTATTTCGCAACAAATGTTTTACATTTGGTGCATGTTTATAACATTTAATTTATTCATTCCATTTCTCTCCCAAATAAAAAAATGAATAAATCCAAGGTGAGACGTTAAAAGTATAACAAGCCAGTGATAATAAGAGAATATTTTACATCTTTTCACTGTACTTATTTTTTGCCTGCTTCACATTTTTACTCATGAATATTTATACTTTTCATTCCAATTTGTGTCAAAGTGAGAGAGAAAGCAAAAAAGAAACACAGAGAGTATTTTGTGCTTCATTTCACCTGTCATTGATCCAATAAGACTGAGAATCTTCCTAATGGCCACGGCAAGGGGCCAGCGGCTGCAAGGAGGGGGCAGAGTCAAACACACTTGTGATTTCTTCTCTTAACCGCACTGTGGGCAGCGGGTGAAGGTGTTACTCCTTTACCTAGAACAGGTAGAACAGACAAATCACTAAATTTATCTTGACAAAAGCCTTATGAGCCTACTATTGCAATATGCTAATTTTATATATACACAGTATTATTATAATAGTTTTATAATATTATAATAAATATGTTTGTATAAAATGCTCCACAATCATAGTTTATCTTTAGTTAGCCTATATTTGTTATACTTCTATTAAACACTGACATGTTATTGCTCACTAATTAAAATGATAGTCTGATAAATTCCTAAAAATTTTATTGTCTGGTCAAGTGTAAAGTTAAAAGTATTTCCATTATATGAACTGTATCTGTATCATTATGGTCATTCAGGTAATATAACAGATTTACAATACTCTTGATATGAGAAACACACAGGACAACGAGTTTACTGGATTAGATTGGATCTGTGGGGGATCCAAATTCATACATTTATATAGGCATCAAATTGTTCATGATAATAATCACATGTCTGACAACTGCAATGTAAATAAGGTTATTATTAGTTTGTGGTATAATTAGAGAGGATGTGAGTTTCCATTCTATCACAGTACAAACTGGACAGAGGCAATTCATTAAGCAGGTAATAGAGCAGGTATTATTGTGCAAATGTTCTGCTTCAGACTAAATCAATCACCACTATAACTGCACATTCTTTCATTAAAGTGAATTAGAATTCTGGAAGAGGGGAAAAGACCGGAGCTTGGAACAGCAGGAAGGCAAACTAAGAAAATATCCAAGTTCTTACCTCATTTTGAAGTCAGTGGAGGAGGAAGACTTCTGATTCTCCTGAGAGATTACAACAGGTTGTCACTACTCTGCTTCTAAACTCTTAATTTCTTTAGTAACTCAAAAATACTGTTTTTTGTTAACTTGAGGAGTTTCAGGGCTGTTACCCTCTTTGAATTATGTCAGCAGTATGACTGGACAGTTCCATTCACGGCTCTTACAATGTATCATTGCACCATATAGGGGAACAAGGGAATGGTTTCACTGCATGCTCAAAGCCTCTATTGATAGTGAAAGCTCTGCCACTGGTGTGAGTGTTTGTGTTTGAAATGTTTGTACCAGGAATCAGAGAGCTACAGCTAATCTCTGTGATGTCATCCCTCATGAGATGGGGACTGGCGTGGCGGAGGACTGGCTGCAGTGGTATTTGTGTTGCTGACTGATTAGTGATGTGTCAGCGATTCAAAAGGACACAAGTTGGACAATCATTATTACGGCATGTTGGTAACATTGTAGCTGACATCTCAAATACCACTGTATCTCACAAGGTAAACACTAGCCTTCAGGATGATCCATAAGAATAGGGTTTATTTAAAATAATTGCAAGTCTAGATTAAGCCTATTTTTGTGACCAATTATAAAGCCAAACAGGGAGATAAAAAATTACACAGTACATGTTTAGATTTACAATGCAATGCAATTTTAATTGGTTTGAATTCTGATATGAGTCACAAGTTGTGGCCAAAATAACTCACCATACACACTATACACTTATACTATGCACTACTACCATCTAGTCTAGTGTATAAATATTGTAAAGTTATTTTGTCATTCAACATCAGCGTCTGAACCATCACTCTTGATGGCTCCATTGTTAAGTTGTGTCTTCAGTACGAACATTAATTGTGTTTGTTCTTATATGTGACCCTGGACCACAAAACCAGTCATAAGTTGCATGGGTATATTTGTGGCAGTAGCCAACAATACACTGTATGGGTCAAAAATCATTATGATATTAAGTAAAGGTCATGTTCCATGAAGATATTTAGTAAATGTCCAACTGTAAATATACACTCACTTAAAGGATTATTAGGAACACCTGTTCAATTTCTCATTAATGCAATTATCTAATCACCAATCGCATAGCAGTTGCTTCAATGCATTTAGGGGTGTGGTCCTGGTCAAGACAATCTCCTGAACCCCAAACTGAATGTCAGAATGGGAAAGAAAGGTGATTTAAGCAATTTTGAGCGTGGCATGGTTGTTGGTGCCAGACGGGCCGGTCTGACTATTTCACAATCTGCTCAGTTACTGGGATTTTCACGCACAACCATTTCTAGGGTTTACAAAGAATGGTGTGAAAAGGGAAAAACATCCAGTATGCGGCAGTCCTGTGGGCGAAAATGCCTTGTTGATGCTAGAGGTCAGAGGAGAATGGGCCGACTGATTCAAGCTGATAGAAGAGCAACTTTGACTTAAATAACCACTCGTTACAACCAAGGTTTGCAGCAAAGCATTTGTGAAGCCACAACACGCACAACCTTGAGGCGGATGGGCTACAACAGCAGAAGACCCCACCGGGTACCACTCATCTCCACTACAAATAGGAAAAAGAGGCTACAATTTGCACGAGCTCACCAAAATTAGACAGTTGAAGACTGGAAAAATGTTGCCTGGTCTGATGAGTCTCGATTTCTGTTGAGACATTCAGATGGGAGAGTCAGAATTTGGCGTAAACAGAATGAGAACATGGATCCATCATGCCTTGTTACCACTGTGCAGGCTGGTGGTGGTGGTGTAATGGTGTGGGGGATGTTTTCTTGGCACACTTTAGGCCCCTTAGTGCCAATTGGGCATCATTTAAATGCCACGGCCTACCTGAGCATTGTTTCTGGCCATGTCCATCCCTTTATGACCACTATGTACCCATTCTCTGATGGCTACTTCCAGCAGGATAATGCACCATGTCACAAAGCTTGAATCATTTCAAATTGGTTTCTTGAACATGACAATGAGTTCACTGTACTAAAATGGCCCCCACAGTCACCAGATCCCAACCCAATAGAGCATCTTTGGGATGTGGTGGAACAGGAGCTTCATGCCCTGGATGTGCATCCCACAAATCTCCATCAACTGTAAGATGCTATCCTATCAATATGGGAGAACATTTCTAAAGAATGCTTTCAACACCTTGTTGAATCAATGCCACGTAGAATTAAGGCAGTTCTGAAGGCGAAGGGGGGGTCAAACACAGTATTAGTATGGTGTTCCTAATAATCCTTTAGGTGAGTGTGTATATATATATATATATATATATATATATATATATATATATATATATATATATATATATATATATATATATATATATAATATAAAAAACAAAAATGTATTGTTAGTAGTAATATGCATTGCTAAGGACTTCATTTGGGCAAGTTTAAAGCGATTTTCTCAGTATTTATATTTTTGTTGCACCCTCAGATTCCAGATTTTTAAATAGTTGTATCTCGGGCAAATATTGTCATATCCTAACAGCTTATTTATTCAGCTTTCAGGTGATGTATAAATCGTAATGTCAAGAAAATTACCCATAGGCTTATGACTAGTTTTGTGGTCCAGGCTCACGTTTTGTGTAGTACTTTTATGTGTATGCTTTAAAAACTAGGCTAGTATAATGTAACATAGTCTATAATTAGCATTATTAGCCTATTATTCATTGTAACTCGTCTAGTGATCATTTAAAAAAAGGCGGCGACAGGGGGCAACTCCATACAATAAACCATCCTTTTATAGAAGACTAATATGACATGATATATTTCTCAAAAATGGCAAAAAAAAAAAAAAAAATGACTGGGTCTTAATCCATCGTCCATTAAGGAAATGTTGTTTAAAAAGTATACCACATTGCACTGCTGGCGCATTTTATGTAACGTAGCATTTACTGTGAAGTATACTTTACTTGTTTGTATGTGTATGTATGAGTCCTCACATTATATCCATTTGGCTGGCTCAGGGTCACGTGACGTCACAGTCTATTCTTCTCCGCGCGGTAGCAGGAAGTAGCTACAAGCGAGAGAGGCTCATTCAGAGATCAGCCATCAGCCATCGTTTAGCCACGTATTAAGCCTTTATTTTCGCTTTCTGGGGGTTTAGTGATATATTAGCGACATGTGCATCGTATTTATGATACCGGTGATGTAAACCTTGTATGGCTCGCCTACTACAGATTGCAAATCGTCCTTTTCGGTGGGCAGACAGTTATTGACGTCAGTGCACGTTTATACTATTAATATTTGTGAATCATGTTTTGACGATCGTCATTCGCGCGCGAGCAGAATATATGTGTAGAAAACGTAAAAAGTGTGAATGGTTTAGTATCCTTTGCTCGCCGTGACAGCCGGTTGCTATGCATTGCATGCATCTGTGTGTACAACCATGCAGCATAGCATGCAACTGTGCTGAGATGTCACACTGCCTTTTCTAACAGATCTCTTTAGTGTATACAGTAGGTATGTTTCCATTCTGTGCACCCTTCTCGCGAATTTTTTATTTATTTTGGAAGTCTTTTTGAAGTGTTAGTTTGCTAGTTTCAAGTAGTTTGCTATTTAAACCATCGACCTGCTTTCTTTGTTCTGCAAGACAGTGGTGGGTCAGAATGAACAGAAACCACATGAAAGATGGTAACGTTACTTTCTGAGCCTTACTGGGATCATCACATCCCCCTGCCAAAACTGGGAACCTTGCACTCTAGGCTGGTCACTGCCTTTGTTGCCCTGATCTGTTTCATAAACAGCTATGATGGCGACTTTGTCTTTGATGATTCAGAAGCCATCATCAATAACAAGGTATTGACCCCTCCCTACACCTTGGTTACTTAATTATTTATTCAGATTATGAAAGGAATAGTTTACCTAAAAATCAACATAATTTACTTTCTCTCATGTTGTTCCAAACCCATATAATTCATGGGAGTTTTCCATACAATGACAAAGGATTGGCCATTCATTTTCATTATAAGAAAATGAGCTTTGACATTCAGTTTTGAGTAAATTTTTACCTTTTGGGTAAACTCCCCCTTTAAATTTGCATATTTTTGTAATGGTCAATTGTGATTTCAGCATAAAAAACATGTTGCTACCTTAGTATGTGATATTTGCATACGTTTGCAGTGTTTATACATTGCCTCTACCGATTGGTCTTAAGTTTGATTGATTGGCTGTTATCTCGAGTCTACTGGATTGCAGTATTTTGTGTGTGCATATATCTAAAACTTTTATAATACAGCATATTTAAAGAAATTATATTTTATGCTGTAATATAATAAATAGTTCTGTTATTATTATTATTGCAAACCATTGTGATTCTACACGTCGTAGGATCTGAATCCTGACACTCCTCTGAGTAACATCTGGAAAAATGACTTTTGGGGAAGTAACTTAAGTAGCAACTCCAGTCACAAATCCTACCGGCCGCTGACTGTCCTGACCTTCAGGTACGTTACCACAAAGACAAAAGTGTATTTCAATTACTGCTGTGTGACTGATGATTAACACAAGGTAATAGGCCAATTTGCTTATAGTGAATATTTTCAAACCTCTTTGCATGTATTAGATGTGTGGACTTGTAATTTTATTCTCAGTGGGAAATCAAAAGAGGTCCCTCAAGTGCTTCTTCACCAAACGCCACAATAATTGACATTAAAATTGGATGCATATATTGCCTTTTTTCAAACTCATTTCAGAATTGTCTTTGGCATTTGACTGCTTACTGTGAGGAAGCTATATAGGGGGCATAATTCATGTCCTGCATGCTGCTAATGAGAATGACATCGTTTTGCATCAGTAATGGACTGTTATCCCAACTCGACCATAAAAGTTACTCTATAATGCTGCTATGTCTGTATGCCATCGTATCTTTGCTTTTTTGTGTTTCAGAAATACAAAACTTTTGTGATCACTGTACAAGGTCAAAGTTAGTTTTAATTATTCTGGTTGTGGTATTTATTTTCCCAGGATCAACTACCTCTTGGCTGGTGGATTACATCCGATCGGCTTCCACATGCTCAATGTTGCCCTCCACTGTGTTATTTCAGTGTTAATGATCGATGTGTTTGCAATATTAATTGGCGGCCTGGTTCACGATGGAAGAGGGGCGAAACTCAATCTCTCTCCGAAAGCTTCCTTCCTGGCTGCGCTCTTCTTTGCTGCACATCCAGTTCACACGGAAAGTGTAAGTAGAGTGGGAAGACGTGATTCAGCAGGCCGTCTCTGCCCGGTAAACAATCTCCAACTACAATGCTTAATATCACAATGTTCATTGATGTTGCATGAAATATACATTACAAGGCCAGTGGAGAAGAAAGCTTCACGCAGCTGGTGTGCATCACATAGGTGGGCTCTACAGTCAGCCGTGGCTATTAACAGTTACCGAGCGCTCGCTCTGACCTGCCACGTATGCGTCCGAGCATGGTAGAGGCTGGCGATGCTCCGGTATCTGCTCTTTAATCAGGTTCAGAAAGACCGGCCCTGGACCTGGAGGGGGTGAGGTTCAGAGAGACCACTGACTTGGGCCTACGGGATGTATCAAAGAAAGTGGCCCCAGGACTCCAGCCAAGGCCGACTGCAGTTCTGTAATGAGTGATGCCTCCTGCCTACACCGTTAATTTGGCACTGCCAGAAATACAGGCAATTTCACAGACGAAAGGATGGCGAAGGATGTTTTTATGCTGCCCGTGTTTGTCTTTTAATGTACAAGCAGGATTTCATTGGTTTAGGTGTAAAATGCATAGCTGCTATTAAAACTAATGCCCTTGGGGTGGATTTCACAGCCGTGATCTGCTTGATGATGGATAATGCTTGATGTGACTGTCCTTTAGCTCTCTGAAGTATATAGTTGATCTTCTGAATAATCTTCTTTGTTGGCTCTCTGTCTTGTAGGTGGCTGGCATTGTTGGCAGAGCAGATTTGTTGTGTGCCCTCTTTTTTCAGCTCTCTTTTCTGGTTTACTGCAAAGCATTTCAAGGTCAGTTAATAAACTAAAGCACTAGTTTAATTTAGTGCAATAAAATTTTTCAAAAATGTTAAATTGTCATTTACTCGGATGTTCTTTATTGCATTTGTGGAACATAAAAGGAGAAATTTTGAAAAATGCGCTGGTTGCTCTTTTCCATGAAGCTGGTCTCAGTTTTTGGCCTTAGGTTTCCACGATTCAAAAAGACACAAAAGCAGCATAAAAGCATCACAAAAATAGTCCATTCAACTGTATTCTGAAGTCTTACATTTGATTTATGTGAGAAATGGACTAAAATGAAGTCATTATTCAATGAGAGTTTTCCCTTCAGTGGGCTGTTAACTTCTTCAGAAAGATCATTGAGATCATACAGACTGGTTTTGTGAACCTGATCCACTGAGAAAAGATCTGAATTATTTGTTCATGGACTCTATGTACCCTATTATGCATACTTTTTATAGTGCTTTTATGTGCTATTCATTCATTGTAATTGTATAAAAAAGAAGGCAAGTCATACAGTTTGTAATGACTTGGAACAGTGAATAAATAATGACTAAATTTGCATTTGTGGGTGAATGAATCCTCTAATATACACTACAGACACCGCGTCAAGTTGCTCTTGAATTTTTCTCTGTAGGTGGTGATAGAAAGTTCTCTGTGTTGTGGATATTTGGCAGCATTATTCTTTGTGCTGTAGCCATGCTGTGCAAGGAGCAAGGCATTACGGTTTTGGTGAGTGAAAATATGTACAGATGAGACAGAGCTTCATATCAAATGCAGTGTATGGTATTAGCATATATGTACAGTATGTTAGATAATCCCTCATCAATTTTTACAATACAGAGCCTTGTTCTTTTCTTCTGTGTCCGAAGGGAGTGAATGCTGCTTATGATATTCTCATGGTCTGTAATCTGAACATATATGAGCTCACTCACCGGCTGCTGTCCAGGAGAAAATCATCTGATGTAAGTGTTTTATTCACAGTTGCTCTTTAGACCCAAACAAACTTTGGATTTATATATATACTTTCTCTTTTACACCCAGATTGGTGGGTTAGTGCGGAGCGGTTTGCTTATGAGGTTGGCTCTTCTCTTTCTTGGTGGTTCCTTTCTTTTGTACGCAAGATGGAGGATCATGGGAACTGGGCCTCCATCTTTCACCGAGGTGGATAACCCAGCATCCTTTGCTGAGAATGTTATCCTGAGGGTAAGCGGTCCTTTGGTTTTTGAACACAACTTTTGATAGGGCTTCATTCTATTGAAGAAAAATGTGGGAAAAATATACTGATTCTTATTCTAGCTACTAAAGTAACCCAGTTAAGAGCAGTGAGTGATTTTAAAGGTGCAGTGTGTTTTTAGCGTCATCTAGTGGTGAGGTTGTGAATTGCACCCCCCCACGGTGGCTGACAGAGGACAAAAATGTTGTCGTCGTTGGAGTGCAGAGAGTGACTAGCGCTCCGTAGAGAAGTTTGTCCGTTTAGGGCTACTGTAGAAACATGACAGCGCTATTTCACTACATTTAAAACATTTAAATTGGTACTGTCAACTAATCAAAACAGAAATAAACTATACACTTTAATATAATTGTATTAGTCATTTTACCCCATACAGACTGTGCCATATTTTCACATGTTCCTCTTTTCTGCTCTCTTTCTCTCTTCTCAGATTGTGAACTATAATTACTACTACTCCTTGAATGCCTGGCTGCTGCTGTGTCCCTGGTGGTTGTGTTTTGATTGGTCAATGGGCTGTGTGCCTCTGATTAAATCAGCCACTGATTGGAGGATTGTCTGGCCTCTTGTGCTGTGGTGCTGTCTGATGGGCTTGGTAAGCCAAGCTCTGTGCTCACAGGACAGCAATAAAAGAAGGTAAGAGCAGCACTATATCGAAACAAGACATGCTTTGTGTAGACATGAAAAAAGTGATGACTTGAGAAGACAGCTTAGTTGTTACAGTATATACAGTTGCCATACTGTAATACTACTATAAGACTTATTTTAATGGATAGGTCACATATATTACTTGTGTCATTTAATTCCAATCTTGTATGCTTTGTTCCATTCTCCTTATGTAAAAAGTAATGACAACTAAATGGCAACTATTTATTTTATGTTCAATACACTTTAAGTTTGGGTTGTGATAATACAATCACATTTCTGTCAGGACCACTATCGTCAAAGATGATTGACTATTAGAATACAGTTTGGATTGGCGGTATGGTGTTGATTATTTAAATGTACAAAATAATTCAGGAATTTAGTCTGACATCAGAATACCAAATCCTGACGGAACGAGAGAAGGAGCTGAGGATGGAGAAGGGTAAATGAGCTCCGGAGAACTTGATAGCTGCTGATAGTACTGAAGGAGCTTATGCTGTGCGTATGCTGTGATAGACGTAGTACTCCCATAGGTAGAGGTGATCAGCTGATGCGAGCTTGACTAACGTGACCTGCCAGAACTGACAATATTCTGCTTGTATCAATATATTTAGTTTATATCAATATAAACACTACCGTTCAAAAGTTTGTTATTGTTTTCTTATACTCACCAAGGCAGGAATTTGAGCAAAAAATGCAGTAAAACCGTATTGTAAAATATTACTACAATTTAAAATACTACAATTTTAATACATTACAGGTTTAAGCAAATGCATGTTAGAGCTATTTGAACTGAAAGCAACTTGCACTGACATATCTTAAAATATATTAGTGCCATTCTTTTGTGTCAAGATGCACACCAGTAATGTTTTTATTTTTAATTATTGTATTTTATAATACATATTATAAGGCACGTTTATAAAAGCTTCTTAAATGTCCGAATTGAATTAAAGCCTAATCCTGGCTTAATCTAAGCCCTGTCTGTGAAACCAGGCGTTTAAGTTTTAATTTATTCATGTGATGTCCAGCCATTACTCCAGTGTCACATGATCCATCAGAAATCTTTCTAATATTCTAATTTGGTGTTTAAGAAACATTTCTTATCGATGTTGAAATCATTGTGCCGCTTATTATGTAGTACTTTTTTTCTTTTGGATTCATTGATAGATAGAAAGTTCAAAAGAACATATTTGATCAATTTAATCTGTCCTTTATAAATGAAAGCTAAATTTCTTAAAAATGTATGGTATGTTCTCTGTGTTTTAGGACTCTGACGTTTGGCTTAGTACTGCTGGTGATTCCATTCTTGCCAGCCAGTAATCTGTTCTTCAGGGTGGGGTTTGTGATAGCCGAGCGTGTGCTGTACCTCTCCTCAGCGGGCTACTGCCTCATTCTTGCCTACGCTGTGGGCTACTGTAGCTGGCACTGGAGGAAACACAAGGTATGTGACCTGTTCTACACCAATTTCCCACTTACCACCTCCTAATATTCACCATCAGACCATAAATCACTGTAACTAATGTTCCGTTGAGTTTGTGTTTACGTCTCGTGTCTGTGGGATGACCGCAGAGGCTGCTGAGAGCGGCCACGTTGACGCTGCTGTGTGTGAACGTGGCGCGCTCTGCACAGCGCAGTCAGCAGTGGAGGTCTGAACAGAGTCTCTTCACCAGCGCCCTGTCTGTCTGCCCGCTCAATGCCAAGGTGAGACTGCACACCTCCCTCCCATACTGCAGTTTAACTCCACTCCATTGTTGAAATCCATTACGGTAACTTCAGCTTACCCATCACACACAGAATACCTTGAGGAAGAGGAACTGAACCTGTAATAAGTGTACTATGAGTCAGTTTAGATTTAAAGCAACAGCTAAATTACTAAATAAAAAATTGAGAAAAGCAAATAAAATATTTGTTCTCAATTGTATTCAGTCCAGTTTTGCACACCAGTGAGTTCATTAGCTTGATGAGCTCTCTAACTTTCTCCTTCCTTGCACAGGTGCATTATAATGTTGGCAAAAGCCTTGCTGACAGAGGCAACCAGAGTGCTGCGGTCAAGTACTACAGGGAGGCAGTGAGGTAAAAAAAAAGAGAAAAAAGTCATGATTCCATCATATTCAGTTTGGCAAAACACTCAAATCTTTCCACTTTCAGCACTTTAAACAGTGCAGCGTGAGTGTCTATTATGCGACATATAAGTTAGTGTTCAACCATAGAACTGAACTCGAAAACATCTGAAGTTATGGCTAACATTCTCACACAACACAATCTCAGACTCACTCGCACTCATACACAACCTACCCGATCCCACCTCCAACCGTCTGCCTGTTTATCTATCTCCTCTCCCACTCCATACAAAAATCCCATCACGTGACCACGTACTGTGTCATGTTTATGTTTATGTTTATGTTTTGTTGTGTTTGCTATGTAATGCTTGCTAAATTGCATTCTTGTATTTCTGAGAGCGTAGGGCGCGCCTGAATAATCGGCTAGGCTTGCTTTCATTTCGTTATACTGTACTTGTACATGTGTAATGACGAATGCAGTCAAACCAAAATGTATTCAGACACCTTCAACATTTTCTCACATTATCAGTTTATTCGCTGTAGTTTAGAAAATGGTAATAACATATGCACTCAGAGTCAGATAACTTTGATAGAAAGGTATGTAATGGATTACAATCAACCAATCAGCTGTCAGCTGTTAAATTTAAGTACACAATTAGATAATACCAATTTAGTTTAACCAGTTACCAAGCAATGCTTCATTTTGTTCAGTCTGTGGTGTAAAAGGTCGCATTAGCAATTAAAGAAAAAACACTTAAGCCAAACATGGTCAGGTCAAAGTGTCTGAAGAATTTTGGTAGTCCACTGTATTAAGAATTTTTGGGTATAATATGTCACAGTTTACTTTATTTTGCTATCCTCACTTACATGTGTCCTGCACCCACTAGTAAAAAATTATATCTGGTGTCTTAATAATTTTTGGTTTGACCGTATATGCGTTTTCTGTTCGTTGTTGGTACAGATTACACCCCAAGTACGTTCATGCAATGAACAATCTTGGCAATATATTAAAGGAAAGAAACGAGTTAAGGGAAGCCGAAGAGCTCCTGTCAGCTGCGGTTCATATCCAGTGAGTGAAGATTTCTAGTTCAAATATCAGTTGAGTAGTTGTTACAAACCTTTAATTCATCCTTGTAAATCATTCTGCTGTGTTTCTTTGATTGATTTAGGCCTGATTTTGCTGCAGCTTGGATGAATTTGGGTATTGTGCAGAACAGTCTGAAAAAGTTTGACAAGGCTGAACAGAGCTATTGGAATGCCATTCGATTTAGGAAAAAGTACCCAGACTGTTATTATAATTTGGGACGTCTGGTAAGCGATTTGTTTTCTCTGTAATATGCATACAGCCTTCAATGCATTTCAAGTTTTCTTACTTATGATTGACATTTCCTCACATACCCCATAAACAAATTTCATTAATCTTACAGCAAAGATTTTTATTATGTCTAGTGTGGTTTTGGTCCTGCGTTATTATGTTCACTCTTCCTGTGTGAGTACAAACCAACATGGTGCAATTTATTATTAATTATGGCAAGAAATTGTCTATTCCGCTCTAAATATTGCCAATTTGATGTGTAATGACATGCTATTTTTGTGTTAATGAACATTTGATTCCTGTACTCCATGAATTATCAACTTCAAAGCAGTTTTATCAAAGATGTGGATTAGTGGTTAATGAACATGCTTCAGATTCATGTTGAGCCTTGTTGCTTATGCAGGAAATGCTAGTTTGAATCTCACCTACATCATTTTCCTGCCCTTTACCCCCTTTTTTTCTACTAGAATGACTTTTTTGGGTGCTTGCTTTATCTCTAGTATGCAGACCTAAACCGCAGCATCGACGCGCTAAATGCCTGGAGGAACGCCACCATGCTGAAGCCTGACCACAGCCTGGCATGGAACAACATGGTCATACTGTTGGACAACACTGGTAAGGTGGAGTTGGAATTTATTGGGTTAGATTAAAAGGTCAGTTCATCCTATCAGAAACAGAAAAATTGGTATACTTGTTGCTGATGTACTTCTCTTATTACATGCAGTCTGAAATACTTTATTCTGATTGGTCTGTTGCGGCATTCCATAGTCAATTATTTTACATAATGACTGCTAAACTATTTAATTAGCCATTGTCCCAGGCACCTTATTCCTACAAACAAAGCATTATATTACTCCTGAGAACTCTTTCTTCTCACATAATAAAATAATTTGAACTTAATTCAATATTTAATGTTTGTATTGGTGTATATACGTGTGTTAATGTATAGTGAACTTCATCCTGTTGGAGTTTAGTTTGTTGACTGTACATTGTCTTTTGCATGTATCACAGTTTAACAATGCAGTATAGATTTGTATTGTTACGGACAGACAGGGCCAGTCATGTATGTATAAGCTGAGTGAGTGTTCTCATTAATCGTGACCTTGACCCTGCCCTTGGGGGTAAACAGATGATCTTGGCCTCCTCCCAATTCTTCCCGCCTTGTCGTTTTCGTCTGGTGTGTCCCAAGTATAGCCATGGCTCATAGCTGTGTGTGTGATAAAGGGAGAGAGAGAGGTGTGAACTTCCATTCTGCAGATGCTGAGCGTCAGGTGCACGTTGCCACATGGGGCCATGCTGCATAATTAGTTCACCCTTTACAACAATTAACTCCTGCACCCCATCTTCACCCCCTCATCTCGTCAGAGACCCTACAGGGATGGCTAACTTAGCAACTTAGCTTTCTATTAGATTATCGAATTACCTTTTTAATGCTTGTTCCTTTTGTGATATAGTGAGGAAATTGTGTAACATAGTTGGGCAAGTTTAACATACTTGGTGATGTGTTAAGATTTACAATTAGAACCATAATTTCAAAGTAGAATTCAGAATAATAAATGTTTAACTAAAACGGTCCAAATCTAGTTAAAAAAACAACAAAAAAAATATATAAATAATGTAATAAATAATGATGTAATAAAAACAATATTTACCTACATATATTTTACTTAAACATTTTAATATATGAAAAATGTCACATATGTAATGATGCAAATGAATCATAGAATCTGAATTCAGAAGAACTGATTCACAAACGAATCAAAATTACCAACACTTTTGTATCACCAGCAAAATTATTGCAGATATATTTAGAATTTTGTTTATCTACCATATATATATATATATATATATATGTCAGTTAACCAGTTTATATGCATATATTTCTGTGCTTGTGTCTTTATTATTATGAGAACCATTTTCCCAAAAGTTTCCGTTTTGACAAGATATTACAGGATTAACAGAGTATGTCTTTTCCGGGAAATGCCGGCATAAGAACCCAACATGATTAGACCGGAAGAGCAAGAATCAGCAATGCTTGAAATTTATGTATTAAAAGCCTTGTGTGTTGTTTTAAAGCCACTCTTCCCTGCCGTGTGGAGAATGGCGCGATTCCCTGACAGAAGCCGTTTATTCAAACGCGTCTCCCAGGCAGGATGGCCCTCCCTGGAGAGTCTTGGCACGGTCCATTTTCCTTGGCAAAAAAAAAAAAAAAAAAAAAAAACTGGCACCAGCATCTTCGTCCTCTGCATTTTCCAGTCCCACTTGATCCCCAACCCCCCCCCAAAAAATAAGTAAATTGTTGAAAACAGGAATTTAGAGTTTTCTCCTGCTATTGTTTCCTCATAAGATCAAACTGGAAAAAGCATCAAGAAAGTGTGCGAACATAAACCATGAGTCATATTTAGGTTTCAGCAGTGAGGAAGAATCCTCAGAAGCTCATGAATTTGTTAAGGGCCAGCCAGTAAGAGAAGATCTATCTGAGTCTGTGGTCAGAGGGAGTTTTGACATCCAGATCAATAAGTCAGTAGCCCTTGTGTTGCCCTCTAATTAGGAAGCTAAAAGAATCAGCCATGTGTGGAGTGGAAAAACTCTCTTCTGGAGGCTGCTGACACACCAGAGCAATCCGCTCTGCACAGTCAACAAAAATTACAGAAAGACACTATACGTTTCTCCTTCTGTGACATTTAGAACAATGTACAAATGATTACAAATGTAATCAATGTTCTCCTTCACAATTCTTTAGGTTTTTAATTGGCCAATTTTAATGCTGGAAATGGTTTGGCACACAACAAATGTTTTTACCTGTGCAAGAGATGTAGCTTTAAAAGTCTGGGCCCTAAACACTAGTTAAATGTTCTTTATTTTAAATCGCTAGATCTTTACATTTTATGAAGAAAATGTGAGCGGTTTGCCTGTGCAAAAGGCCTGTGGCCACTAAGCAACTTCTGGTGCAGCACAGATTATGGAAATTGTGAGAGAATTCAATCTTGAGGAACTGTCCCAAAACAGGTCAAAGCAATATTTATATTATCTACCTTCATGCTTAAGGTATTTAAAGCTTCTGGAGTTCATTACTAGGAAGTTATTTTAATATAATATGCTAAAATGTTATCTATATAATATTATTAGTTGTGATTTGTTAGTTATTAGAAATATAGTGGAAAGAGTTAGCTTCTACCACAGTTTGTTATAGGAGAATACTATACCAGAAGCTCATGTAACACTGAGATTCCAGCAAAATACGTAAGGAGTTGGTATGCACATTATGTTTGTTTTGTTTTTTTCTCACCCATTTTCTCACCAAACAAAAATCATTACGTCTAATTTCTTAAGTAAAAGCCCTGTGGTTTAAGCAAGGTTCATGTTATATTTAATGTTTTGTCTTTTCATTACAGGCAATCTGGCTCAGGCTGAACTGATTGGAAAGGAAGCATTAAAGATATTGCCAAAAGATCACACCATCATGTTCTCCCTCGCCAATGTCCTTGGGAAACAGGAAAAATACAAGGTTACAATTTTTTTCCATGAAGTGTTGCTTTTTCTGTGAAAATGTTACTCAAACTATTTCTTTGATACAGAAGAAACTTTATAATAACCAATGTTCCTTTTTCTCCCAGGAGTCAGAAGGATTCTTTCTTAACGCTCTGAAGATCAACCCAAATGTTGCCAGTTGCCATGGTAATCTTGGTAAGTCTCCCAGGATCCTGCTGGCACGTCAGTATTGTCACAAAAACAGTTGTGCAAGTTTTGACTCCTGCAATGTTACACGATACAGGCATAAATCGGTGCGATTGAATCAATAAACAAAGCGAAGTGGCAATGATTCTTCTCCCATTCACTGGGGACTGATGCTGAGTTACTGTACAGTCCCTTGATTTAAGTGACGGGTCTTTTTTGTACTCCTGCAGCTGTTCTGTATCACCGTTGGGGAAAACTAGACTTGGCAAAGCGGCACTATGAACTGTCTCTTCGACTGGATCCCAGCGCTCCAGGGACCAAGGAAAACTACAACATGCTGAAACGCAAACTAGACCAGCGACAAAGAACTGTTGGATAACACTGTTTTTGATAACTGCATGCCACATGTCTTTGTACGGCCTCTACATAACTAAATAAATAAATTAATCTTATTAATGGTCACTTTTGTCGATTATGAATTCTCACAGCTCACGTGGTTGCTTCGATTCTGGCCACATTATTGTCTTTTAAGGCCAAGACTGTTGTTTCTTAACCAGCTCAAATGAGTTTGTCATGTGTAACTGTAGTCTTAAGACATATGGAACATATTCACTATCTTGACTTTCATCTTTGACCTCATGTTATGTCAGCTGGGCCTCTATTTATTAGTCTGTTACACTTTGTAATTGCAAAGTATGTTACTCTTGGCCATCCACCAAGAACGTACCCCACTGCGGACATTGCAACAAATTGCATTTTAAAATGTTGAGTTACTATGAGTCGCACACACCACTCTAGGCCAATGGTTTTTGTTAGCCTGTTTGTTTACACGCCTTCCGTGGTATCTGACATAAATGTTTCGCCGGACTGGATCATGGCCTTTTGTTCCTCCGAGTCCTCTGTAGTTAATGTCGGAAAGGTGTTTTGCGAGTCTCTGTTCTGATGTGCCGAGGCTGGGGCCGTAGGGTCACCCCAAGTAGGAAGCCGGCAGCCATGACAGCAAAGAAAACAGCGAAGCTCAGAATGGGGGCTTCAAAGGAGATGGAACGCAGTCCCTAGGGGCATCTCACACATGCTGGCTTCTCTTGAAAGTTAGTGGGCTGAGCAAGGGCTGACCTCGAGACAACTTCAGTCAACAAGTCTCTTTCTTAGTTTAAAGCGCATCATCCTTCTATTTTTTCACCTGCTTCCTCCAGCCAACAGGACACTTTTGAAGACCCGGGATCGCAAAGACGATGCTGCAAAGATGACAGAATTGTTGGTTCTAATGATACCATCTTTCGATCTGAAATATCAGCCTGCAGTTGTAATATATAGACAAAGGTAATACTAGAATCACACTTTTGAAAAAAAAAAAAAAAAAAAAAAAAGCTTTGAATTATAGTCGTAACCACTGTATGTCTGTATTTTCATGCAATTCTTCTACTTCCTTTCACACTGTTGAAATTTAACCAACAAGGGTGGACTATTGTCTTTCTATCTTTGCTTGAATTTCACAGATGATGTACCTACAATATTTTCATAGTGTTGCATAGAAGGATTACTGTGTCCAGTTCTGTTTTTACGCATTATTGAGTTTAAAAGTGTGTGGAATCCATTGGACCTCTGCCTAGCCTCTGAGAAAGTGAACAGTTGTACTAAAATGCATGGATAAGAGGTCAATTGGTTCTTGAAAAATACAGCAAGTTAACAAAAAAAAAAAAATGCATTTGAACATCTTTAGATCATGGAGGTTTAGTCAAAGTGCTGGTTGGGAGTTGGGACAAAAGAACCTGTACAGTACCATTACATTCAATACATGGTATTATATCAAGTGTAATTACGTAATTCACAAGCTGGAGACAAAACTTAATGTGGCAGAGATCATCTACCAGTCAGGTTTTCCATGAAGATGAGGGCCACTTAAATGTAATGAGGGCAGCATTTAAAAAAAAAAAAAAAAAAAAGAAGTACATTTGATTTTTGATAGCCAATATCTCACTCCACAGTAGTGTCATGTCTCTTGTAAAACTCACTGCACCTCTTTTGCTTGGGCTGCTTTTTTAAAAATATTTTTGAAAGTCTTTTATGCTCACTAAGGCATAAAAGATTTATTTGATCACAAATTCAGTAAAAACCATAATACTCAAATATTATTAACATTTAAAATAACTGTTTTCTATTTGAATGCTTTTTAAAATGTAAAAAGTCTTCAGTGTCACATGATCCTTTAGACGTTCTTTAGAAATGCTCAAGAAACATGTATTTTTTTCACAACCAACATATTATTATTATTATTATTTGGAAACCTTTAAAAAAGTGTGCCTTTTTTTTTTTTTATTCAGGTAAAAGTTCAACAGTCTATCTTTGATTCTCTAGCTAGTAATGAACGAGTGAAGCGTGCTAACCAAAATTCAAAAGCATGTGTAGTATGTTGCTATAGGAATATCAAAGCATGGCACTTAGTTCATTAATTGTTGATCTGAGGTGCTTTATAAAACATGCCTCTAGTATGATTTAAAAGGACTAAATGAGACAGAAAATATAGGTGAATGTGTCAAAACTAGCATATTTTGATGTTATCTAACCATTACGAACCCATTTCTGTTGAGACCCCCTCTCCAGTTCAAACCAGTAACAATTAAGCTTCGCCGTTTCCACACCAGCAGTTCTAGGAATTGTCTGCGATTCTTTGAATCCAAGAGCCGGTAGAATTTATCTTGAGTGAAAACAAGGGAAATCCTTTTTTACAGTCAGTGACCTGAGGATTATTTAAGCTTCAGCACTTTGGCTAGCTCGTAGTGTAGCACTTGACACGTGCCGCTTTGTGAACGTTATTAGCCGCTTGGCCCCACAGTATGTTTAGATGAACAAGCCCTGAATCACATTTTACAGCTCAGAGCTCCTCTGACAGACTGCTAATCAATCTGACAGGATGTTGTCAATGTTGCTCTTCTAAAATGCTCCCTGGTCCACCCTGCAGTCCTTTAAACAAAACTAATGGGTTGTGATGCGGCTCTCCGACTTCCAGTCTAATTGATGTACATTTTGCAGATCTTCCCAGAACGGTAGCTGCCATTCGGCACGGTACATCCGCTCCTCTGACACCGGGTCAGGATTCACGCATACGTGTGATTATTAGGATGGCACTCATTAGGGAGCATCTTGCCTGACACTGTCGTTGCCCCGCTCTGAGAAGCACTCCACGAATTACTGCGATACTCTGCCCGGCATTTTAAAAAGGACTGATTGTCACACGCGATGCCGCCACCACCAGTCCCTGCGTCCACCTCTGCCCTACTGTGATTAATTGTTCGCGATGGGCAAGTAGAGGCCATTGATGCCAGCTGCTGGTCTGGGTTTGTTGAATTAATATCATGGACATTTTCTGCCAACCCTGCCCTGTCATTCACAAGTCCTTGAGACGTGAAACAAGTTTAGACATATGCTTACGTGTATTTTTATATTTTTCTGATTCCTGATTATCATTTGATTCAGTTCAAACCAATGAAATGTTGAAAACATAAAAAGAGAAAAACTTTGAAAGAACAGAAACGGAACAATTAGTTTAAAATATGTGGCAAGTTTCTAGAAATGTAGCCTACTTATGAAAGAAATGAAGTTTTACACATTTTACAACCGGAACTAGCATTGCCTTGTCATAAAGATGTTAAAATATATGATATTTTAAGTGACTTATTGACCTTGATATGCAGTCCTGCATGGGTCCTGTTTGCTTGTTGTCGTTATATCACTTGTATTGATAAGTAGTTTTGCTAATATATATATATATATATATATATATATATATATATATATATATATATATATATATATATATATATATAGCCCCAAACTATCTCAATCTAGACAAAACAGACTGAAATGGTATTTTGTTGAAAAATGCTCTCATACTTTTCTTACAACATTGAATTATTATTATTATTTATTTATTTTATTTTATTTACAGTGAGATGAGTGTCACCTTTTATTGATCTAGTAGCCAACTTAATACCATAAAACAAAAGTATAAACATAAAAATATAAAAGCCAGTCTGGTTGTTTAAAATAAAAAAGTATTTTACTCAGGGGGGCGAATGGAGAGAATATTTTTAAGGGAGCCCTCTTAGCTGTTTTGCACAACAAAATTAGATGCTCTGGATCTTCCTGAAAAAAAAAAAAAAAAAAAAAAAAAAAACTGGTGCACTCAGATGGAAATTTATTAACTGGCACCAGTTAATGTGTGCATTATTCATTTCTGGTAAGCATGAAAAATGATTTAAAGAGGTTTGAAATTGCAGCTGCAAAGGCTGACTGCACCGAGCCAAACTTGTTCATTTGATCCTTTAGAGATGCAGAGGGGTGTGAGCTGCTCTCTGGACAGGGTTTACAGTAACAGCTGTGCTCCTCTCACAAGGGGGCGGCCACTCGGCCGGGCGGTGGGCCGCTCTGAACAGATGGAAAAATACATCAGAGCTCTCTCACTGTTATTAAAAACACAATATCCTCTGCTTTTTAGGGTTTAAGGCGGGTGGGGGTGAATAGGGCGGGACAGGATCGAATGGAATGGTTGCTGGGTAATTTCTTATCATCTGGTTTTCCAGAAATCAGAGAAAGGGAGACTTGGTATTTGTCTCATGTCAATCGCGGAGGGCATCTTGCGTTCTTTGTGTCTGTGTGTTTTTCTTGGTCTCTCTCTCAGCACCACCCCTCTTTAGCTCAGCGAGGGCAGCGAGGAGGAAACGGTGCCAGTGGCATATGGCTTGCCACTGCGCTAAACATCCATACTACAGACAGGTCCATCAGTCACAGCTCTGGCCGTGTGAGAGGCGAGTATGGGTGCCTGATAGATGGTGTTTAGAGCTTACCTGCTGTTACGACATCACCACTGAAACACTGGGCTCTCCCCAAAAGCCCACGCCGACACTGGAAACTGCAAAGCGTGAAATACCACGTCTGGAAGTGCCTACCGAGTCGGCCGAGTTACAACAAATAATAGATAAGCTATTTAAACCCTCAGTTAGGGACCCTGGGTCAGAGCCGCGCACATGCCAATTAATACGCAACATCTGCCATAAAGGGAATGTATATGAGGAGCCTCAATTCGATTTTGGTAATTTCAGGACAAATGTTTCCGTTGCAAGAGTGGGCACTAAATTGGTTAGAAGATTGGGTCAAATTGGACCATTCTTCTCAAAGCCTTGTCCGATTCTATGTGGAAATGTTTGTCTTTGTTCCTACTTGGGCCCGGTGTTTTTCTGCCAAATTTAACAGAAGGCTCTGAGGGTAAAGGGGGTCCACCCCACCATTACCTTCTGCTGCTGAGCAACTACCCAGCAAAGACAATCACTCAGAACCCTGCTGCCTGCACCACAATGTGAAAATCCTTTAATTGGACCTTTATTTTTTTTCATCTTACATTCTTCGTCAGAGTTGCTGGATTATAAAAAAAAAAAGACTTTCAAGCTTAAAGCAGAATTAATTTTCTCCATACATAATATTATGTAAAAAAACTGAGCTGATGCAAATGTTTTTATTTATTTATTATTTAGAAATAATACTTTTACTAGTAAAGAAAAACATTTTAGCATAACTTTTTAATCAATGAAATACTAGATCAATATGAATGAAACTATGCTTGTATATTGTATATATATATATATATATATATATATATATATATATATATATATATATATAAAACATAAAATCAAATCAGACTACAGAGAATCAATAATGGCCAACAAAATATGCAATGCATTTCTACTAAACT
Source organism: Paracanthobrama guichenoti (assembly GCA_018749465.1). Classification (NCBI taxonomy): domain Eukaryota; kingdom Metazoa; phylum Chordata; class Actinopteri; order Cypriniformes; family Gobionidae; genus Paracanthobrama; species Paracanthobrama guichenoti. Next base: position 13,433,634 of record CM031951.1, read on the forward strand.
AGTCTGCAAACTCCAGAATGTCTACTAAACAAGTCTGCAATTCCAGAACTGATCACTGGGGCAGTGCTGCCCAAGAAACTACTTGCAAAATCTCTTCAAAAAAAAAAAAAAAAAAAAAAAAAAAAAAAAAACCTCTCTCACAAAAAAAAATCTTATAAAATATATTTTATTTATATTTTACAAAAATAAAATAAATAAATATCTTGTGTGAAATAAGATGGCGTGCTACTTATTAAAACAAGCCAGCAAACAAATATCTACAAAAATGTAAAGGTTAGACAAATTTCTGAAATGCTTTAAATAAAATATATATCAGTGTATGTATTCATTTAAAAGAACTGATAAGGCATGGACAAGTATACAATATTTTTCACTGTCTAAAAATATTCACACTTTGATCACCCAAACTCCAGCAAAACAAAAAAGAGACAATATTATTTTATAACACTCTGAATGATGTGAAATAATAATAATAATAATAATACAAATAATGCTAATACTACTACCACTACTAGTCTACTACCAATCACAATCTTGTATTCTGCTCAAAATCCTGAACAAATGACACTGATTGAAAACATTCATGTGCATATCAAAAGGAAGTGTACAAGGGGAGGATGTGTTATATAATTAACACATACAGTCTCTAAATAAATAAACAGTCAAACTGGAGCCAAGGAGGCCCTGTTTTTTTGTGTTAATGCACTATTGGATTTCCAAACATTTAAATGGGTCTAATTAATGTCTCACTCACTGTGTTCTTATTACTAAAAAGGCTAATTATGCAGATGGATAACATCAGAGCCGGAGCGTTTACATGTAAAATCGGAAAGCCATTTACTAAATGAGCATTCTTTCCATCTGTTGGTAGAATATTATAATTCTGTGCCTCTGCACGTTTGAAGATATAACATGAAATTATGTTTCTGAGCTCTAAAGTATTCCAATTTTGAATGTTAGATAATATAACATAGTCAGAGCAAAATTAGTGCTCACATTACCTTACATCCAACACTGAAATAAAAAGTAAATATGTATAAAGTATTTCATACTTTATACACATATTTCATACATATACTTCCTAATAAAAAATGTTCCTTTACAAAATAAATAAATAAGTTTTAATTGCTTTGCTCAATTTGCTTAAATGTGTTCAGTCATTTGTTCTTCATAACCCTGTGAAAGAGTTACATGTTTATTTCTATGTTCACTTCACTGGCTAATCTCTTCATTAATAAGTCATAATTGCAGACATTAAATAATCACAACAGATTCCCCTCCGACTGAATGCTAAGCATTGCTAGCCAAGCGCTTAACTGCTTCATATTTGCCTCTGTTCCACCCGGTGGAATCCATAGATTGTAAATTAGGTCTGATGATATACTCCACACGGCCTGGGCCCCTGCGTCAGGGCAGGGAGAGGCCACAGGGCACATTGTCCTCTTGACTTTCCGTGCACCCTTTGTTTTTTTCTTTTCTCTCAACAAAGCAATCAAGTGGCATATCGCACATGACAGGATGTAAAATACATTCATTTGCATGAATTTAGAGACTGCTTTGACTTTGCTTTATGTGTGTGACTGACCGACGACTCCATAAAATTCACTTTAGCAGCGGGGGTTCCGAGACCTCGCTAAATACTACGGCAATACTCCTGTCAACAGCCTGTCAATCATCAGAGGGCAAATGAGGCTGATACAAGCTGCAGTCATATAGAAACGGAAAGGCATTTTAATAACAATGATTAAAAGCTGAACTACTATAAATAAGAAAATAAGTTAAGTGTGAATAAACATTCAAAATGTATTATAATGTTCACATTACGTAAAAGAGTTAATAATGGGTGGTCTCAGGGATAAGTCACGGACCAGATAAATTACTCAGTCTTTCCAAAAAGAAAAGAAAAAAAGATTTGTAACCTGTTTTACAATACAAAACCGGATCAGTGTCACTCCTCCTCACTTGTCTTGGTTTCACAGTCCATTAAATGATTAACAACAGAGGGCCAACACAAATGTCCACAGAAAAAGAAGATAAACAACAATCAAGGCTTTCGAAAGACTTTGAGGGGCCCGACCTACACTTCAGTGCGACAGCTGAATTTTCTGCTTATAAAAAGCAGATCTGGAGAGGTGCAGCATTCATAGAACAATAATTCAGCCCACATATGCATGCTACTGTTACCTACTAAATACAACAAGGGATTTATTCAGACAACTGGGATTCAAATCTAAAGCTCCTTCATATAATGTAATATAAATATAATATAAACAGTTTTTTACTCTGTTGAGTCCTGAAATGGACAGTAAAATCAAGAGCATGGAGAAATGACAGGAAGATTATATGGTTTTCCGAACCATTATTAATGGACACCCTGTGTTTTAAGGGTCTTCAAACTGAAAGCTTAGAGTAAAATGTAAACATTTAATAACAAAAGGTTTACTTAAAATATGATAGAATTTTAGTTTAGCATATTTTTTTTTATTATTTGTGACTCTGGACCATGGTCATAAGGGTACATTCTTTTGAAATTGAGATTTATCTGAAAGCTAAATAAATAAGCTTCCGATTGATGTATGATTGTTAGGATAAGACTATAGAAATATTTGGCCGAGATACAACAATTTGAAAATCTGGAATCTGAGGATGCAAAAAAAAAAAAAAAAAAATTCACATTTAAGGTCCTTAAAGCATATTACTACTAATAATATATATATATATATATATATATATATATATATATATATATATATATATATATATATATATATATATATATATATAGGTATGTATGAAATTTACAAAATATCTTCATGGAACATGATCTTTACTTAATATCCTTATGATTTTTGGCATAAAAGAAAAATCTATAATTCTGACCCATACAATGTATTGTTGGCTATTGCCACAAATATACCCGTGCGACTTAAGATTGGTTTTGTGGTCCATTTGATTCATAATTTGTCAGTGTTGATTTCGTTAAAAACAATTGATGTCTTTTAAACTGAATTTTAATCAAAGAATGTTATATCACAGAGAACTGATATAAAACTGAACTACTAACAAAACTCTTATATAATTGACATTAATATTATTGTATTATTTAAATTTGATTGGTCAGATTTTTATTACAGTTTATTATTAGAATGCATTTCTTTGATTATCAGAAGAGTTTCATAGTGGTATTGAAGGAAATTTGTTTCAGTGGCTCAGGGGACTGAATTTGGGTGCCATGCTTGCTGAAGACTTCAAAGAGGAGGTTAAGCTTTTCTTTACATTTTATAAACAATTTTTTGTACAATGTAAAATATCTACAACTAATGTAAAAGCCTTCACAAAGTCAAATCTGGCTGTAAAATACTCATAAAATAATGTAAAATGTAATCTATTGATGGGTAAAATTATGAAAACAAAGTTCACATCTTGAGAAAAGGAGGCCTATTTTCCCTCTGCTTGGATAGGAGAATAACATATTTTTGAGGCGCAAAGGGTCTCTGCTCGCCTGGCAGCCCAGTCAGACACGAGTGAGCAGGGCCAGAGGGGTTGTGTTCTCCCTGCGTCTCCCAGCCCGACGGACATCACCACCACAGTGCTGAACGCAGGACGCCAGCGCTGTCTTCTGGCACTTCCCGGGGCCAGTGCCGACTCAGCATGGTCACAGACTTACTCAGCAGCCACACCTTTACACCAGACTCAAACACTCACACACGCATCCACAGCAGCACACGCTCCAAGATCCTGGCCTGCTCCTCTTGTCACCGGCTGACGGCTACGCTCCAGCACAAACGATACTAATTAAAGTCCACCCACAGCATGATTCACTGAGTGGCAAGGTAACGGATGGAGCTACACAGCGACATATTACTGACACTGTATCTCTATCCCCTGTTTGGCTTTCTTAATATCAATATTTCAAGACAAATACTCACCTCGCTTGTCAAAACATTAATTACAGCACAGGTCAGGTGAGGAAATGACAGAATCATCATTTGCAGGTCTGGTGAAGTTTTGCAGAAAATCCAGAAGATGGCAACCTATCTCTGATGCACATCTGATCACTTGTTTAGGTATTTATCAAACCGTCATTGTTTTCTATATTTTATGGCTATACTGGAGGGTGATGCTCTGGTAAATGTTGTAAATAACACATTCTATGGCCTCAGCTAGCCATATAATACTTTTTTTTTTTTGAGAAGGCACACTGAAACAACATCTGATGGATACAGTGCACTGAAATCTTCCTCCATAGATGTTCAAATGTTAAATAAGCCTAAGGATTTACTTTATAATATCAAGATCCTATGGTATTTAAAAATGAAAACAATTGAATGCTAAAGCAGTTTATTTATTCATGAGAAGGATTCCTCAGCCTCTCTGTGTGGCCTACATTTAAAACCCCTGCAATTTGATGTCACTTGCAGACTTTCAGATTTATCATGGTAAACAACTTAATATTTGATATCAACAGAGATCTGCCTGCTCATTTGTTTAGCTTATTCCTTAAGCGGAGTGAACATGCAATGATAACGTGTTGGCTGTCCAGGGAACTGAGAGATTACTGGCCAGATAAAAGCTGCATATTGACGTGAACTTGGACCAGATTGAAAGACCTCCACCAGTCACATATCACTGCATGTATGTTTACATGCTCATGCACTACAATAATCTTGCACTGTTCCCCAGACATGTATAGGTTAACATTCATATTTATATATAGTATATTTATAGTCAAATCTGTCAGTAGGTTAGTTTATGTATAGGTTTATAGTGTTTTACTTCATGGTTGTATGTCTGTACTTATGTAGCACTGTGGTCCTGTGAGGCACGACATTTCGTTCCACTGTATGTACCCACATGTAGCGGAATGACAATAAAGCTCAACTTGACTTGACTTGACTTGACTTGACTTGACTTGACATTCACTTCTCCAATGAATCATTTCCAAGTCAGACTCTCCAGCTGTAATTGTATACCTAGAGATAGGAAGTGTGTATAGGTTGATAATTACGCTAGATTGGGCCATTATGGTATCCAGGTTCACATGTAACTGACACTCGCTTTCAAAATAGGCATTATGGGCTATTTACTGTACAGTTTGACCATAAGAATCATCTCTTCATGATCATTCTCAGAAGAAAAGACATGGTCCATTGAGGTAAGAAAATGACAGTGGTTTTGCTCAACACTGTTGAATAGCCACGTTGTGATCTCAGGCCAATTTAAACGCAACACCATGAGACTTAGAATGAAGTTTTACTCTGCTGGACTTTCTCTGCATCAAGACACTCTGGATTAAAAGCACACTGGAGATACTGCCCGCCAAAAACGAACTGCTAGTGGGAAAGCAGCGCTCATTAATATACACTCAAGGATGAGATTGAGAGGAAGATGAAGGAATGAGCAATAGATGGTGCTGATTAAAACAAAAAAATTGTCATCTGACTAGCTGAGACTACCACAAATTCCAATGTTTTTCCAGGCTGGTTTATGCTGGTGAACCATGAATAGTCCAATTTTTCCCCAATTCTGCATTACTCTATAGCATTACATCAAGTAGTATGAGTTATATGCTCACACAAAAGAGCAACAAGACAATGTACTGAGGGGAAATATTTGGTGTACACTTATGACACTTAAACTTATTTTTCTATATAGGAAGAGGAAGCCCATGATTGCGGTTTGACCAAAAATTGTTCTACGAATGTTCTGTAAACAGAAAGCCACTAAGGGAAGATAATATATATAATATATTAACTAATCCTTTTTGTCTTATTTTTCATGTAAAATGCCTAAAAATTAATGTATTTACTTGAAGCAATATATTTAATATATAATATTTAGACTTGTTTTCAGAGAATGTATGTTTTTCTAGAAAAAGTACATACTTTTGAGTGTGGAGCAGAAGTGTAGACTTTGGCTGTATCTGAAATGGCATACTTCTCTACTAAAAAGTAGGCGTAAAACAGTATGTGGTAAAATAGGTATATCCGAATTCACAGTACTCATTAAAGAGTAGGCAAAAAGTACCCGGATGACCTACTACTTTCAGTGACATTATGAAGTGAGGATATGATGGACACTTTACTATCCCATGAGGCCATGGGAGAGGATGAATGAATAGCAGTGAAGCAACGTAACTGACGCTGGTAGGTCACATAATAATGACAACATGGCCAATGTAGTATGTCCAGATTACATTCATACTTCACACATTATAGAACATAATTTTTTAGTGGCTGTGAAGTAATTACTTATTTAAAATACCTACATAAGAGTATGCGATTTCGTCTTTACCGGATGCTCTGTCGCACACATAGTCACGTGTATCTCGTCACTGCAAACTGGCCTGTCAATCATCTCGTCACAGTTAACATCCTCCTCCACATTTCATTAAATATCCAACTGTATTGGAGAGAAAAGAATTAACACGTTAATCTGCCAGTCGTGGGTCTTTAATGCGGAGAATTCTCCACATATTTTTGCATGATGTATTTAAAAGTTTAAAAGGACAAACGGATCTTTAAATAAATTCACATAGTTGTAGCAGATTGAATATAACATGGATAACATTCAATATTTTTTATCAGGTTAAATATTGGTCACTCAAAGCCATTTATCGAACCTGTTGTGTGCACATCCGCCATGTTTGTTTTTTAATGTTTTTTTAATTTGTGTTTGTAGTTTTGAACCAAGTCCTCCAAAATGCAATGGGTTGTGGGCAATATAGACCCACTTTATATTAGGTGGCCTTAACTACTAAGGAATAACATTTAAATTAATAATTTGGTACAATTCACTTATTGTGTACATATATGTTTTTACATTGCACTTATATTTTAAAAATGACCTGTATGTAATTACATCTGTAATTAGTAGTTACTGTAGTGCTGTAGTTATAATTACATTGTTGATACTTCCCTTATACCTAACCCTACCCTTACAATTACCCATACTACCACACCTGTCCCGTATCCACCTCAATATCAGCAAAAGTGTTTTGCAATACATTATGAACACAATAAGTACATTGTACGTGCATTAAAAAAAGAAGTCCATAATAGTTAAGGCCACATGATATAAACTGGGCCGGCAATATTAGCCAATAATGTGTACACAGATCCACACTTCGAAAAACTACCAGAAATATTAGACCATCTTTTGGCATACTCTTTTCAACATACTATGCTTTGGGACACACTTATTCTAATCTCACATACTATTTAGGATGGATGGTCTGCACATTGGGACGCAGGGACTCTCTCATGTTTCCCTGTCTTGTGTTTTGGACTCTTATTTTGAAGTATAGTTTTGTTACCATTGTTCCTGTCTCCTTTGTCTCTATAGTTACTAATCCTTTACACCTGTTTTACCCCTTGTTACTTTGTGTATTAATGCTGCCTTCATGTGCTATCGGAATTATCATAAATACGAGTTTCCTAGATAAAAATTTCACATGAACGCCCTCTGATGTCATGTTTACCACTGGGAGGTACAGAAATAATTTTGATACCCAAATGGGCGTGCCATTAACTTTAAACATGGTGACGGGGGCAACTACTCCTGTGACAGGTATGATTTATTATTTTTTTCCCCCAAAACAGCTAGATCATCTTGTCATTAATGTAGTGCATATTTACATATTTTATACACAGCGAAAATAGCTTGCCGAAATGTAACCGAAATTATAGAATCGGCAGAAAGCGGACTATCTAGCATTGTAAATGTTTATATGGTTCGGTTCGATTCGGTTCGCTTGTGTCGGATTGGAGCGTGTGCGTCGCACAGTTCGACGCATGCGCAATGTAGCCTTGTGCCCGTATGTTACCTCAGACAGTGGGTGTCCTTTTCGCGCAGAATAAGAGGTGTGTGTGGACATACAGTAAAAGTGGAGTGCAGCAGGTCACGTCACATGTAGAAATGGCAAGTGGGAGAGATAAGGAAGGCTGCCCGGATTTGGAGGATGCACCAGTGTCGTATAACGCCGGTTTCACACCGCATGCGCAAGCAGTGCGTTGGCAGGGCAGAAGCAGTGCGTATGAAGAACGGGAGCCGCGCACGCCCGTTGTGCATTCACACTGTTTGTCTCGCACAGCTGAACCGCGGCTTGTGTACTGCAAATACAGACGAATATTGTCCATTCTGTCACATTTTCTGGTGTTCTCCTCCGACTCCTGTGTGTCTCGTTTGATTTATGATGGGCATCATATATCTGCTGCAAATGCGACCGTGTTCCCCTCTGTCCCAAACACACATGCATATAACATGTTGTATACAAGTAGTTCACATGATACATGTAACATTAAAGTTAAGATATGCTTCTAGTTTTAATAAATTAAACAGGCCTTTGAAGTTTGGGCAAAAAGTTGCTCACGCTGAATTAAAGCCACAGTGCATTGTTCTGATCAATACTGACATGATTAACATGAAACAGGAAACAACTTCTACATGATATAATTTTTTTGTTTTTTTAAATACTGTATCCTAAATTGTGGATATTTAAGCTATATATCATATGCTGAAGTGAATTTCTGGAGTGTTAATGACACTGAATGATAATAAACATGGTGTCCTCCATGATTCCTGTTCATTCCGACAACAACGCACTTGAATGCAATGCAACAAGCTCGTAATCATGACTTCTGAAGTGGGAATTATGAGATTTGCGATAGCATGTGAGGCTGCATTAATTCCCAGTGTTTCTTCTGTTCTTTGTCTGGTGTTGTCCACTATACATGTGTCATGTCTGTGCATGTGTTTTTAGTTTTCTCTCATGTTCGGGTTCTCTCCTTTGCCTGGATTTACTTTTGTTGCTTTGTTTAATAAATGGCAAACTGCATCTGGATCTAACATCCTGTATTTACTGAAACAGCCATGTTACAGTATCCTTAATTTAAGTATATTGTGTCTTTCTTCATGCATTTTAAGTAAAAAAAAAAAAGTGCAGTAAGAAAAATACACATATTCAAGAAAACATGTCTTTATATGTTAACTAGAAAGCAAGTCAAAAATACTAATTAAAGCATTTTTAGTTCAGTGGCACATTGCATGATTTATTCTAATGAGAATGCACTTCCCTTAACCCTTTCAAAACAGTTTTTATGTTTGCATTTCTGGTGTTGATCTTGTTAAACCTCACCTAATACTTTGTTCTTTCCCAGTGCATGACTTTAAATCAAAAGTGGCAGACCACTGTTTAGAGACAAGAGATGACAACTGATGGTGTCTGGGATCAAAGACCTGATCAAAACATGACATTGGACGTCAGATCCAACAGAGCCGATCATGTGTGTTTAGAAAAATGTACAGGACTTCCAATTGATCAGCCATTCTGATGAGATGAAATGTTCTCATCAAAGCTGGAACACCTAATGGGGGAAATCACAGTCTCGGTACAAGCAGTACCATTATCTTCAGGGCATCTGTACACATTTGTGTCCACAGCTGAGAATGAGTGTCCCGGTCTGGTTCGTAGGTCTGACCCGTGCTACCACCCTCCCGAGTGTCACGTTTGATGTTCGTGGTAGGATCCATCATGTGGTTGGCAGGCTGGCTGATAAACAGGCCTGTCCTATGGGATATTGTGTGTATGTGTGTGTAGGCTCTCCAACAGCTGGGTGGAGGAGCTGAAGAGTGGTGGAGCTTGCAGATGTGAATCTGGAAGCGACAGAAGGTATCGGCATACACATGTTTGTTTTTCCACCTCTCCTGGAGGAAAACGGAGGCCCTTGATCTAGTGCTGAGCAAAACAGTTAGCTTTTGTTTCAAGAGATGAAAACCAGTGTCGCTGTGAGGAGGGGCCAGAAAATGAAAGAAAAGGGGGGTCACTTGAAGTCCGGAAACTGAATGAAGAGACTGGGTGGTCACTCGCAGGCTGCTGTGACCCATGACCTGGTGTACACATGATCAAGAGGCTCTCTCTAAACACTGTTACACAGCCAGCAGTTATCATGAAAGACACCGGATCACATGTACCAAAAGGGTCTCTCACCTTGTCCATTGATTTCTGTCTTTATCCCTAGTTTCACTACACTGTCAGAAAAAAAAAAAGGTACATTCCTGTCACTGGGGTGGTACCCTAAGTTACAAAACCGAAAAGGTACTAATATGTACCTTTAAGGTACTAATACGCACTGTTAAAGTACTGATATGTACCTTTTAAGGTACTAATATGTGCCATTTAGGAGTAAATAAGGTACAAAGATGTACCTTTTCACTTTTGTACCTTAGGGTACCGCCCCAGTGACAGCACTGTACCTTTTTTTTTGAGAGTGTATTGTTTTCTCTCTGTGACCACTGGACTAGGTGACTTCTGAGCGGGACACTGATGTAGAAGCCTTCCAGGGTGTACAGGAGGCCCCCCGCAGTCCATGCTGTGCAGGGGGCCTGCTAACAGTGTTATGAGTCAATTATAATAGGGTTTCAATTTGCATATCTAGAGCTGTTTCTATACGCTACACAAATGAATGTACTTACACAAGCATGAATATATTTCACAAACACCAGAATGACATGAACTTACAATGAACATTATTTTTGAATGTATTAATGTTAATAGAATTAATCTGTTAATGTTAATTTATATCATTATATATTTTATGAATGAACATTTTATGTTACAGCCTTTTTCCAAAATGGATTAAATTAATTATGTTTTTTCCCTCAATTCTACAAACAATACCCCACAATGACAGTGTGAAAGAAGTTTGTTTTGAATCATTGCAAATTTATAAAAAAAATACAAATAAAAAAAATCACATGTACATAAGTATTTACAGCCTTTGCTCAATACTTTGTTGAAGCACCTTTGGTCTGAGAGTCCTACAGATGCCTTTTGGCAAACTCCAGGCGGGCTGTCGTCATGTGCCATCTGGCCACCATACAGGCCTGATTGGTGGACTGCTGCAGAGATGGTTGTTCTTCTGGAAGGTTCTCCTCTCTCCACAGAGAAACGCTAAAGCTCTGTCAGTGAACATCGGGTTCCCCCAATCGCTCAGTTTGGAATTTTGAGTGAAATGCTGTTTCATGCATACTGAGCTTTTTACACTGTTAAAGACTTGTATTCCCATGCTAAACATGGACAAAGTTTCAAAAAATAAGTTGGACGTTTGATGGAGCATTTCTGTGCCAAAAATACTCCTTCTGGTTTCTCACAAGTTTCGGAAAGTTTTTTGTCCGAGTATGGGTCAGCATGACGTCAACAAAGGCGGAATGTCCTTGTACGGGCTGTACGGGCACTTCTCCCGGAAGGACGCGCAACCAGAGCAAGAGAGCAAATGCATGCCCATTAACACACTTTGCTCGGCTTTAGGGAAGCCGGCTACGCTGCAGTCACAGGACTTCATGAAATCACCAGAAAAGTGTGTTTTTGGTTGTCAGGGCAAGACAACCTTGTACAGCTTCCCAAAGAACCCAGCGTTAATGGGACAGTGGATGGAGTTTGTTTTTCCGGAGCAGCAACGGAGTTGTACAAGTGTTCTTCTTTGTTCCCTGCATTTCAGTGACGATTGTTTTATAAACAAGGCTCAGTTCGACGCCGGATTTGCTGATCGTCTAATGCTGAAAGATGGAGCGGTCCCAACGATAAAGGTTCACGGTCGTGCGCTGGAAGCAGGCAGTAAGTAAAACTGCTTTAAATGTCTGTGCGTTGTTGGCTATCGGTGCGCAAGTACAAACCCGATTCCCAAAAAATTGGGGCACTGTACAAATTGTGAATAAAAACAGAATGCAATGATGTGGAAGTTTCAAATTTAAATATTTTATTCAGAATACAACATAGATGACATATCAAATGTTTAAACTGAGAAAATGTATAATTTAAAGGGAAAAACAAGTTGTTCCCTTTCAGTCGGTCACGTTCGACGTACGTCAGACGTCACCAACGAATTGGGATCACTTCAGGGAGCCCCTATCAGCTTCGAGATCTAGAGAACAGGCCAATGAGAATTGGCGTGCGAGATTTGCATCTCGCGCTCTGCTCCGCAGTGCGGGTATAAACGGAAGCGAAATGCAGCGCACCTTTGTCATTCACTTCGGAGCCGAACACGGTGTTGATGAAGAAGACTGTTTCTGCTTCAGCAGAGAGAAAGAGAGAACGACAGAAGAAGCTTCTTTGAGTGCTGAGTGAGATGGCATGATCAGCGACGGCCACGAGCTCCCTGATACAGTGATAAACTGCTGTTTTCACAGCACTGTTTGGTCTGTTGGTTCGGTGAGGGCGTTCCCAATAGTGAGGGCATACACAGGCTGCACTACTCTCCTGTGTTTTGCCGCGGTCGTTCCTGGGTGCTTCAGCACATTTAAAAGAGCACATTTTCTTCTAAAAGAGCAGCGCGGGTGTGACACTGCGTCTTTTTCACGACGTCATTCAACCCGTGCGTTTCTGGATGCGGTTGTTTCTTGTCCTTGTTGATGGCCACGAGCCCTCTTGCATAACTATGTTGAGATTGCGTTCGTGGGTGGTCCATGTACTCTCAGGAGAACGGGATCACGTCGGCGCGCTGTTTGTCTTGCCTTCCCCGTGAGGGTTTGAGTGTTCAGCGCGCCGCGTGCCGTCGAGCTGCCGCTGACAGCGCGGGTTGTCACAGCAACCCAGCGCGCGTCACTCGGCACTCTAGATGCGCGGTCGAGACTATGAAACCTCAAACGGGGTTGAGTCCCTTCGCTTATACCCCGATCTAGTGTCTTTTCTGGTGCATGCTGTCTTCTCATGACAGCATGACCACGTCGGCGTTGTTCATCTTACCCTTTTCATAAGTGTTTGAGTGTTCAGCACGCCGTGTGCCGTCTCACGGCCACGCTCACTATCTCGCATGCCTGCTGGTAGCTTACAAATGGGATTGCTGGTCCTAAAAAATAAATCAATAAATCAATAAATAAATGAAAGGGACCTAGCGTTTCATTTGGGGCTCTAGCAGAGGACAGATATCAATCGCTGCATCGGAGAGAGGGCTGTTATGTGTTGAAAATGAAGATGAGGCTGAGATTCCCACTATAATAGTGGATGTTTCATGCTGAATCAGATTCATACTTGACAGTCATGCTTCCCCGGGTGGCTGGGGCATAGCGCAACGCATAAATCGCCTTGCCCGCCCCCTTGCCTTTTTCCCAGATGTGCATTGGAAAGCTTTAGCAGTGTGGAACCGCTTGGCACCAGAAAATGGAACGCCAAAGGGGCCATAGCCTGTATAAAGTTTTCTCTCTCTACTACCCCTCATCAGGTGGGGTGGCAGTGCCACTGGCAGGCTGCCTCTGCCCAGCACTCTTCGTGCATAAGGGTAGTTCTGAGCTGAGGTTGAGCTGCGCACAGTGACTGTTTTCTATTTAAAGTCACAGCGCTGGCCCTCAGCCAGGCGATGTCCAAAAACACCATCGGCGACCCCTCAGTCTACTCGTCGCCATGGGCATCAGTCCTACGATGCCACTCGTCTCAGCTGCCAGTCAGTGGGGACGGGTCACCCGGATTTGGTTAAGAGCTGCTCTTCCCCGGAGGAGGGCCAGGTGGAGAATCATTGGTAAATTCTGTTCCGCCACTGGTGTCAAATACAACCAGTGGTACCCAAATTCTAAAGAGCGGTTCCAATACCTCTGGGTGCCAGGAGAGTGTGCTCGGCAGTGTTCGACGCTTCCATGCCTCGTCACCCTCAGACGCCTCTCCTATCGCCAGCAGGGGGTGCCGGCTGTGTCTGGGACGCACACAAGCGGCCTCCCCACACTCGTGCACCCCCTCAGCGGAAGCAGGTAAGTGTTGCACAGGACACTCAGACCCCACCTTGGGCCGCTCCCATGCCGTCCGTGTCGGGTCCCTGCATGCCGCTGCGCTGCCCGCTGCGGCACGCTGTGGTGCCGTTGGTCCCGCTTGCACGGTTCTTGGGAGGCTGCCTAGCGCTCCAGCCCGTCTTGCTGGCTCATCCGTACCATCAGACTCGGCTATGCGATTCAATTCGCCCGGCGTCCCCCCAAGTTCAGGGGCATCCACTTCACCTCCACTTCACCTCTTTTTCCCTGTGCTTCAGGCGGAGATCGCGGTCCTACTGGCGAAGGATGTGATAGAGCCAGTCCCTCCAGCCGATATGAAGACCGGGTTCTACAGCCCGTACTTCATTGTGCCCAAGAAAAGCGGCGGGTTATGGCCGATCTTGGATCTGCGACTTCTGACCCAGTCCCCAGGCTGCCGTTCAGGATGTTAACGCAGAAACGCATCTTCAGGTGCGTCCGTCCCCAAGATTGGTTTGCAGCGATCGACCTGAAGGACACGTACTTTCATGTCTCGATTCTCCCTCGACACAGACCGTTCTTGCACTTTGCATTCGACGGACAAGCATGTCAGTACAAAGTCCTACCCTTCGGGCTGGCCCTATCGCCCCGTGTCTTCACGGAAGTCGCGGAGGCGGCCATTGCTCCTGTGTGGGAGCGTGGTGTTCACATTCTCAACTACCTCGATGACTGGCTGATCTTTGTCCAGTCGTGAGAGCAGTTGTGCAAACACAGGGACATGGTGCTCCGCCACCTTTGCCAGTTGGGCCTTCAGGTCAACTGGGAGAAGAGCAAACTCTGCCCCTCGCAGAGGATCTCTTTTCTCAGAATGGAGATAGACTCGGTCGACCTCACCGAGGAGCGCGTCCAGTCGGTGTTGAACTGCGTGAATTCCAGTCGGTGTTGAACTGCGTGAATTCGTTCAAACGCAGGATAGCGGTACCACTGAAACCTTTTCAGAGGCTCCTGGGGCATATGACATCCGCAGCCGCAGTAACGCCGCTGGGATTGCTTCATATGAGACCGCTTCAACGCTGGCTCCACGACCGGGTCTCGAGATGGGCGTGGTGCAGCGGAACTCTCCGTGTCCAAGTGACGCAGAGATGCCGCCAAACCTTCAGCCCGTGGTCGGACCCTTCATTTCTACGGGCAGAAGTGCCTCTAGAACAAGTGTCCAGGCATGCTGTTGTCTCCACGGATGCCTCATCCACCGGCTGGGGTGCCACGTACAACGGGCTTGCAGCATCGGGTCTGTGGACAGGGTCCCAACTGCAATGGCATATCAATTGCCTGGAGTTGTTAGCAGTTCGTCTTGCACTCAGCCGCTTCAACGCCGCTCAGAGGCAAGCACGTTCTGGTCCGTATGGACAGCACTGCGGCCATTGCGTACATCAACAAACAGGGTGGTCTACGCTCCCGTCGCATGTCACAACTCGCCCACCATCTCCTCCTATGGAGTCAGAAGCATCTGAGATCGCTTCGTGCCATTCATATTCCGGGCCTGCTCAATCGTGCGGCCGACGAGCTCTCACGACAGCCAGTGCTCCCGGGAGAGTGGAGTCTCCATCCCCAGGTGGTCCAGCTGATCTGGAGTCACTTTGGGGCCGCGCAGGTAGATCTGTTTGCCGCCCCAGACTCCACCCACTGCCAGCTGTTCTATTCCCTGACCGAGGGGACCCTCGGCTCGGATGCGCTGGCACTCAGCTGGCCCCGGGGCCTACACAAATATGAGTTTCCCCCAGTGAGCCTTCTTGCACAAACACTGTGCAAGGTCAGGGAGGATGAGGAGCAAGTCCTGTTGGTCGCTCCGTACTGGCCCAACAGGACTTGGTTTCCTAGTGCTCCTCGCGACAGCACCTCCTTGGCCCATTCCTCTGAGGAAGGACCTCCTGACTCAGAGATGGGGCACCCTCTGGCACCCGCGTCCGGACCTCTGGAAACTCCATGTCTGGTCCCTGGACGGGACGCGGAGGTTCTAGGCGGTCTGCCACAAGCTGTGGTAGACACCATTACTTCCGCTAGAGCGCCCTCTACAAGGCACCTCTACGCGTTGAAGTGGAACCTGTTTGTCAAATGGTGCTCTTCTCGCCGAGAAGACCCCCGAAGGTGTTCAGTCAGTTCCGTGCTTTCCTTCCTACAAGACGGGTTGGAGCGAAGGCTGTCTCCCTCCACCCTCAAAGTTTATGTGGCCGCCATCGCCGCCAATCATGACTTCGTAGGCGGAAAGTCCTTAGGGAAGCACGATCTGATCGTCAGGTTCCTGAAGGGAGCGAGGAGACTGAATCCGCCTCGCCCTCCCTCTATACCCTCTTGGGACCTGTCTCTGGTGCTGACCGCACTGCCTTTGCAGTCAGCTGAGTTAAAAATTCTGTCTTTGAAGACAGTACTCCTGACTGCATTGGCCTCCATCAAGAGGGTAGGGGACCTGCAGGCATTTTCGGTCAACGAATCATGCCTGGAATTCGGGCCTGGTAACTCTCACGTAATCCTGAGACCCCGGCCTGGATATGTGCCCAAGGTTCCCACCACTCCCTTCTGGGACCAGGTGGTGAGCCTGCAAGCGCTGCCTTCGGAGGAGGCAGACCCAGCCCTAGCTTTTCTCTGTCCCGTCCGCGCTTTGTGGACTTACGTGGACAGAACGCAAAGCTTCAGGACCTCAGAGCAGCTCTTCGTCTGTTATGGAGGACAGCAGAAGGGAAAGGCTGTCTCCAAGCAGAGGATGGTCCACTGGATAGTGGATGCCATCGTCTTGGCGTATGAAACCCAAGGCGTGCCCTGCCCGCTCTGGTTAAGAGCCCACTCCACCAGGGGTGTAGCTTCTTCCTGGGCGCTGGCTCGTGGCGCCTCGCTGGCAGATATTTGTAGAGCTGCGGGCTGGGCGACACCCAACACGTTCGCTAGGTTCTATAGCCTACGTGTAGAGCTGGTATCTTCCTGTGTGCTCACTTCCCATAGTCAGTAACACAGAAGTGCCCGTTCTAAGTGTCGGCTTGCTGCGCCACTCCCTTCCCCATGGAACGGATACGTGCGCTTATATGCTCCAGTCGAGTTCCCCAGCATGGCGAACCCTGTCGAGTCCTCCGCAACCCTCGGCAGTCGGACGTGGCGGAGCGTCCGACGCCAGGCCTAACGCTCGTATGTATTGGTGGAACTTGTGTTAGGCTGGGTTCCATATGTTGTGACCCCCACGGCGGTCCCATATGTGTATTCCCCACGTAAGTCTCCCTTCGGCGAGCTCGTGTCTTTCCCTCGGCAGAGCTCGCTGCCGTCTCAGTGTGGTGTGGACCCCCGCCTAAAATTGGCCGGAGCCACCCCTGGGACTTCCGTATGTAGCACTGCCCACGGCCAGTCCATACGTGTATTCTCCACATTGTAACTCCCTCCGGGCATGATGTGGCTTCTGCAGCAGCCCCCCGGGGCACGCTTTCTCAGCGTTATCCAATAGTCGGCTGAGTGGGTCTTGCGGAACAGCAGCTGACTCTCCCTGCGTGAATTTCCCCGCCCGGAACAGCCGGGGTCTGAGGGACTCTCTCAGGGCGCTGGAAGTGGTAGCAACTGTGGCGTGTTCCAAAGGGATCCCAACTCGTCGGTGACGTCCGACTGAAAGGGAACGCCTCGGTTACGTATGGTAACCCTCGTTCCCTGAAGGAGGGAACGGAGACGTACATCCCGTCGCCACAATTGCTGTACCATCACTGCAGGCCGAGTCAATAGTTCGGCTCCTCAGTGAAAAACAAAGGTGCGCTGCATTTCGCTTCCGTTTATACCCGCACTGCGGGGCGGAGCGCGAGATGCAAATCTCGCACGCCATTTCTCATTGGCCTGTTCTCTAGATCTCGAAGCTGATAGGGGCTCCCTGAAGTGATCCCAATTCGTCGGTGATGTCCGACGTACGTCTCCGTTCCCTCCTTCAGGGAACGAGGGTTACCATACGTAACCGAGACGATTTTAAATGTCATGGCATCAACACATCTCAAAAAAGTTGGAACAAGGCCATGTTTCCCACTGTGTGGCATCCCCTCTTCTTTTTATAACAGTCTGCAAACGTCTGGAGACTGAGGAGACAAGTTGCTCAAGTTTAGGAATAGGAATGTTGTCCCATTCTTGTCTAACACAGGCTTCTAGTTGGTCAACTGTCTTAGGTCTTTTTTGTCGCATCTTCCTCTTTATAATGCACCAAATTTTTTCTATGGGTGAAAGATCTGGACTGCAGGCTGGCCATTTCAGTACCCGGATCCTTCTTCTACGCAGCCATGATGTTGTAATTGATGCAGTATGTGGTCTGGCATTGTCATGTTGGAAAATGCAAGGTCTTCCCTGAAAGAGACGACGTCTGGATGGGAGCATATGTTGTTCTAGAACTTGGATATACCTTTCAGCATTGATGGTGCCTTTCCAGATGTGTAAGCTGCCCATGCCACACATACTCATGCAACCCCATACCATCAGAGATGCAGGCTTCCGAATTGAGCGCTGATAACAACTTGGGTTGTCCTTGTCCTCTTTAGTCCGGATGACATGGTGTCCCAGTTTTCCAAAAAAGAACTTGAAATTTTGATTGGTCTGACCACAGAACAGTTTTCCACTTTGCCGCAGTCCATTTTAAATTAGCCTTGGCCCAGAGAAAATGCCTGCGCTTCTGGATTATGTTTAGATATAGCTTCTTTTTTGACCTATAGAGTTTTAGCCGGCAACGGCGAATGGCATGGTGGATTGTGTTCACCGACAATGTTTTCTGGAAGTATTCCTGAGCCCATGTTGTGATTTCCATTACAGTAGCATTCCTGTATGTGATGCAGTGCCGTCTAAGGGCCTGAAGATCACGGGCATCCAGTATGGTTTTCCGGCCTTGACCCTTACGCACAGAGATTGTTCCAGATTCTCTGAATCTTTGGATGATATTATGCACTGTAGATGATGATAACTTCAAACTCTTTGCAATTTTTCTCTGAGAAACTCCTTTCTGATATTGCTCCACTATTTTTGGCCACAGCATTGGGGGAATTGGTGATCCTCTGACATGACCGTATAGTCAATTTATCAATGGAGCATGCGATGTATGGTGTGTGTGTGTTTAAATACATTTGTTTAGCTGACCACTATAGGTGTCTGTTTGTTTATTGTCACTATAGGTGTCTGTTTGTTTACAAAGAGTGGGAAAATACGTTGGAACTAAATTAACTATTTCTAGTTCATTTAGAACTACTACTAGTTCACACAAAGTGCACGTCTTCATTCTATTCCATTGTTTTTCAATGTAAACATGCACTAGTCTGTGCAAAACCGTTCCGCTTGCTACTGCTAATGTTAAGTCACATACAATAGTCAATAGTCCATAAACCAAATCATGTCCTCATAAACCATGACTAAACACACACAAATGTTGTAAAACTCCCGCATGACAAGCCTTTAGCGTATAAATATATACAGTTACAGTACATACCACATTTTTAGGATGTCTCAGCTTTCAGACGCTCTCAACGCAATAGCACGTGCTCGTCATTTTTTAGCTCCGCCCACACAATACGCCTCCAGCTGCTCGGTTTTATTCAGAAAGACTCGGTACAGCGTATCTTTTATAAATATAATAAAACTAAAGACTTTTCTGAGATATGAAGGATGCAATACTACTCTATAGGTACTCAAGATTGACATGAGACTGATTGAAACTGACTGTTTCACCCCCCCCTTTAATAAATTTGCAACGATTTCAAACAAACTTATTTCACATTGTCAATATGGGGTATTGGTTGTAGAAGTGAGGAAAAAAATTATGAATTTAATACATTTTGTAATAAGGCTGTAACATAACAAAATGTGGAAAAAGTGAAGAAAAAAAAAAGTGCACACACACACACACACAAATAAAATCATATTAACCTGAATTTAAAAATGCTTTAAAAATATTGCTCACTTTATACCCAATGCATTATTAAATAACAGTCCTTATTATAAAGTCCCTTGATCACATCAAAAACCACTGTGCATGACATCACTACTTGTGGGCGGGGCCTCATCTCATGATTCACAGGAGGGCCCAGAGAATTGCAGAATGCCACTGTTCTACTGTATTAAGCTTTGCTGTTAAATCTGCTTTCTATATTCTTCGGAAATAAACTGTTTCACAATCCTTCATGAAGTTTATTTGACCAGCAGCAGGATTGTCTCAGGGGAACCCAAAGCATCTCAAATAAGCACTTTGGATGAGGCACCAGTAACCTGCATGTTCTGCAGAAGAAATAGCCATATATGGGTTTGGAATGACATGAGGGTGAGAAAGTCTTTGAAAACTGATAATGGGCATTGTTTTGTTCAGCATGGTACTGAATGAACACCATGCTATTTTTAATTGGGTGCTCTTTGATTGGTGGAGCAGTTTTCATTTGTTAACTTTGGCACATACACCCCAATAACCTTCAAATATATATTGTCTGATTATACATGCCCACGAGTGCTTTTCTTCAAAGCGCTGTGTGCTGTGGGTGTGTGTGTGCTAGCAGGCGGAGTGGTGGCAGCCTGTTAGCATTCTGCCTTGACGACTCCATCAGCCCAGTCTCAAGGTAGCTGTCAATCAGAATGCATCATTTAATTCAACAGCACTCCAAGGACTTTTCCTCCTGCAATGCCCATGACAGCACAGCTACGGCTCTATTCACTGATGTGCACAGTTGTATTTGCAATGTTCTAATAATTAGAGCGAGTGAGAGAGAGGATGTGGAGAGGTGAAAAAAAAAAAAAAAAAAAAAAAACAGCAACAAGTCTCAGTACGCACACTCAAGACGGTTCATTTTCAAGAGAGGCACTGGAAGCGCTGCTGCAGCACGGTGGCACAGCGCTAAATAACAGTGACAACGCTGCATTCATGCTCTTTGGAGAGACGTGAATTCATTCTCAGCTCGCTCTAATTAGATTAATGGTGTTGTGCCATACAAAGTGGGCCCACTTCACATTAGATAGTGTACGAATGAAGACAAACACTTATTTCAATTCCAGGCAGAGAAAAGCAGTGGCCAGGGTAGTTAGCATAGCCCTTTATGGTGCAGTGAGATGTTAATTGTCTGCCATTACCTCTAAACTGCTTGCTTGTTGTATTAAATCACAGCACTAATTGATGCAGAGATAGAAACGTAGCCACGGGCGAGAACGTGGAGGAGAGAGAGTTGTAGATGCTAGATAAAGGATTATCGTGTGAACCATATGGAGATAACATGGCTTTAAATATTCCTCAACATGCCTAGTAGCGCTACTTTCCTTGATAAGTTCTACAGTGCGGGATTTTTATTAATTTTTTACTAACACTTTTTAATTTAAGAGAAAGACACTTCAAAAGGGTGGTGAAGCATGAATACCAGATGCAATGTGTTTGTGTGTCCATATGTACTCAACACACTGATGAACAACAGAGATGTGAAAGAAACAAAGGGCCTTTGGTTATTAGAAATAACATCCTTTCTTAGGAAAATACACACTGATTGCTATTAAATGTTAAGCAGTGACAAACTATTTTGCATTTAATTTTACAACAGCACTTGTTTCTGTTTCTTGTATAATTATTTTTTTCACTGAATATTTGTTATGCCACAGGGATATTTAAGTGAACCGCTAAAAGCTAAAAAAAAAACTAACACTAACACCCAAAATAAGTAAATAAAAAACTTTTGACAGATTTCCAAAAACAGATTGATTCATGTGATCCGTGAATTATGTCAACCATGAATGTACAAGGTATGTGTTCAAGATTATTTTTGGATAAAAAAGCCTAAAATGTGGGCGAAATCACTCACGTCCTTAAAACTGAAAATTCTGCAACTCAAAATTTTTATGACTTTTCCTTTCAATTAATATCAAAATATAAAAACTGCTATTTTTCATACAATAAGACACATAGATATCATTCTTTCAATTGTCTTTCGCTCACCATGGCTGCATTCATTTGCCCAAAAATACAGTAAAAACAGTAACATTGAGAAATATTATTATATTTTAAAATAAGGTAAAATAAGTGTTTCTATTTTATTATATATTCTAAAATGTAATTTATTCCTCTTAGGCAAAGCTGAAATTTGAATGATCCTTCAGAAATCATTCTAATATGCCGATTTGGTGCTCAAGATACCTTTCTTATTATTATCAATGTTAATCATCGTAATATTTTTGTGAATACCGTAATGCATGCTTGTGTATTTATAATCTTGCATATTCAAAAAATAAATTTTAATGCACCTGTCTGTACAGTCAAAAGTAAACAAGAGTTAGTTCAATGCACACAAGGCTTAAAACCCCATTACTGTAGCAATCAGGTTATGCCATGTACCACTTCACAGATAAACAAATGGAACAGAAGAGAGGAGGGACAGAGAGAACAGAAGCAGCGAGGAAAAACAGAGGGAGAAGATGGCTTTGTCATATGGAAGGGAGGAACAGTGAAAGATGAAAAGACATGGAGTGAAAAAAAAGGTGTTTAAACAAGGCTGTGCACACCTCAGGGGGCATCAGTGACCACCTGTGTGGGGGACGTGGGGTCCAACACCCAGTGACTCCCTCCCTGCAGTCACCAACACCTGGCGGAAGGTACGATTTGCAGCCTTAAATTTATTCTTGAACGAGGACATATTTACATACAAAACATAAGCTAATATTAAGCTACATTTTTATGCTGGACAAATCTGAACTCCATATGCATATTAATGTATTACTAGGCTTTGGACTTCAAAAGATGATCAAAAACAAAATTCAGCAAGGTTGAATTTCTTTCTATGAATCTAACTCCCGGTTTCACAGAAAAGGCTTAAGCCTAGTCCCAGACTAAAATGCACGTTTGAGCTATTTTAACTGACATATCTTAAAGGGTTAGTTCACCCAAAATTTGAAAATTCTGTCATTAATTACTCACCCTCATGTCTTTCCAAACCCGTAACTTTCGTTCATCTTCGGAACACAAATTAAGATATTTTTGCTGAAATCTGAGAGCTTTCTGTCCCTCTGTAGACAGCAACTGCAACTGAAACTTTGACGCTTCTAAAACTTCATAAAGAGATCGTAAAACAAATCCATATGAATTGAGCTGTTTAGTCCAAATTTTCCGAAGAGATTAGATTACTTTATATGATTCTAAAATAAACAGCTCAACCGAACATGCGGAAGCTCAAGCGTGCTGCGTAAAGGTCTGTTCACATCAAGAACGATAACTTTAAAGATAACTATAAAGATATCATTCTTTTTATTCTGAGCACTCGCCTACCGCTTTAAATGCTTGGGCTCGTTACAGCAGGATGGATTCTGATTAGGTTATGTCAATGTTTTTATCGTTCACCAGCTGGATAAAATTGTTCTGAACGTGATTCCAATGATATAGTTTTTCTGGGCCATTATCGTGCTGTGGTAACAAGTCTGCCATTCTTTAATATTGCGAACAATTTTTAGAACTATATCGTCCTTGGTGTGAACGGGCCTTAACACATAATAATTAACCTCATTGGTTCTTGCATGCCAAGTGACCATTGGTTTACCACAACTGATGTGAGTTTATGAATAAAAGCGTAAATATCTGTCCATCATATAACGCTGCATAGTTGCGTAGCTGTCTATGGAGGGACAGAAAGCTCTCCGATTTCATCAAAAAGATCTTCATTTGTGTTCATCCGAAGATGAACAAAAGTCTTACAGTTTTGGAACAACACAAGGGTGAGTAATTAATGACAGAATGTTTGGGTGAACTAACCCTTTAAAATATGTCAGTGCCATTATTTTGTCTTTACCTAATGCAGCTACCTAAATGTCCTAATTGAACTAAGGTCTAATCCTGGCTTAATCTTAAACCCTGTCTGTGAAACCAGGTCTCAAACGGGTCACCTAAACACATTGCTGCCTCGTACTTTCATGAAAGAAACCAATATTAAATGCATGCTGGTGTGTCAAAATCCATTTTAAAGTACCTAAAAGAGTCACGCCTAATCCTAGACACAAGAATTACAGTGCGTTCTCAAGGTCATGTTTTT
The DNA here is from genome assembly GCA_018749465.1 of Paracanthobrama guichenoti. NCBI lineage: Eukaryota > Metazoa > Chordata > Actinopteri > Cypriniformes > Gobionidae > Paracanthobrama > Paracanthobrama guichenoti. The sequence continues at coordinate 13,457,384 of CM031951.1, forward strand.
CAAGCAACCCGATCCAGCTAAGCTGAGACTAACTACCTCAAACAGACACAATGCTTCACTTATGTCCTTACACATACACCATGTATACTGCAACCAGCTAGATCCAGTCAACTTAGTAAAAACAACTAGCTTATCTTACTATTATTATTATAAAAATAAAAAAAATAGATTGAAGTTGGATGAAATGAGTTGGAAATCCCTCCAGCACATAGGACATGTTGTTTGTCAAACTGTTTGTTCACAGTGTCGCTGTTCAGCCATGCAGGTGTCTGGAGTTTCCTGGACTTGTCTTTAATATGTCTTTTTGTCCCTGTCAAATCACCCTGAATTCACTGCTGTTGATGATAATAATAGTGTTGGGTATCCATTGATTTGCCGCGGCCCCTTATTGTGAGCTAACGCTAGAAGACACTCATCTCCCCCTTTAATTAGGCCCTGGACCAGTTTCTTTTTTGATGTAGTTACTCTGTGGATACAGACAGCCTATGCCTTTGTTAGCACCCTTGGCTTTGGCCTTTGAAAAGACAGGTTCTGATAACTTATTTGCAAAGGAGACTAAAGGAAATGAAATGTCTTACAAAAAGGATCTGAAAGCCGTTTTACAGGGCTTTTGCTCATTATCCACTTTGTAAAGTCATGGAAAACAACTTCTCTCTTTGGTTAATTACCAGGTAAGGACATCTGAAGATGCTACTTAACACTGATACTGGAAATCTGTATCAAAACAGGCACAATGATTGGAAAAAGAACACGCCAAAAAATAAATTATACACAAATTACAAAACTAAAATAGCAAACACGCACAAAAAGGAAAGTAAAGCCTTCTAGCAAAGAGAAAAAAAAAAAGTGTGTGGCCAGTGCGCAGTGTCTTCATGACTTCCCAGTCATTTTTTTTTTTCTTATCCACGGGAGTCTAATTACCTAAGCACTGCTGCCCGCTTTCAATCAGAGTTAGTGAAAATGACATACTCCTTTGTTCCTTTCTCATATCACACATGATGCACTGTCATTCTTCTCGCCACTGAGCCTAGAGTAGTATCTTTCCCAAGCTGCCATCTGTCTCTGGCGTGGCCCACTTATGTGGGAGACCATAATTCTCCCCCGTCATGGTGGCTGCACATATTTCATGCTTGCTCCTGGCTTTCTTTATGCCAACTATTAGCAGCTTTGAGGACTTTGGGTCAGCTTAATAATCATTTAAAGGTTTGTTAGGCACTGACCCTGCAAAATTGACCCCCCAAATTGAAAAAGTTATTCACCATGTCCTTCATTGGGTGTATCTTCTTGGCGCCTTTGTTCTCAAAATAGAACTTTTCATCAGGGTTTTTTTCTTTTTTTAAAGATGCTATCAGTTTTGGGATGCTCAAAATAAATTAAGCAGTGATCAAGCTGTAATTGCATTGTCACATTTAATTTGGGCCTAATAATGCATTGTAAAATCAACTAGTCTCCATGTATAATGACAGTCATTTGTGTTTGGCAGATGCACTGTAATAAAATGAGGTGTTCACAGAAGTTAAAAAAATAAACGTTACAGTTTGCATGTAGTTTTCTCAACTGAACTGTTACTGAACTTAAGATGCCAAGTTGCTATGACATTATCACATTTTTGTTGAAAGAGACAACTCACCCAAAAATGAAAACTGTCATCATTTACTCACCCTCATGTTGTTCAAAACCTGAATGTTTATATCCTATGAGGAACATAAAAGAAGAAAAAATCTGGTTATCTCAGACTGTTGTCAACATCCTATCGATACTACCAAAACATTACATGACAAAACACTCATAAATACATTAAAAGACTTTGTACATGAAACAAAAGGAAATAAACAGATCATTACAATAGAAAACACACATCCTGACATCACAAGACAAATGACTGTTGGGAAAAGAAGAGAATGGGACTACACTACATTTTTTTAATATAGGCCTATTTGAACTCAAAAAGCACAAAACCAACAACTGCCTGCTGTGCAACAACAACGACAACTGCATAACATTAGAGCAGTATTGAGTTACATTATTTGTGTTCCTGAAAGTTGTAAGCTGCAAAAACTACAAAGTAAACCAAAACACTACAATAATCAAGTAACTCTTTGGTTATTTTTCAGCATTATTGACTTGAACTCAACTCACAAAATACAGAAAATTTACAATCAATAGATTTAATGGAAAGTCTACTAGGGAGTGTCAGCCTGATGCATGTGAACCATAGATGGCTTTGTTTGTGTCTGCATGACTGGGTGAAAGTCATGGTCTTATCATAACTCATATTTAATGCAAGGAAGGGTGAGAGTTCAGACCATGTCCTCATTACATGGCCCTCATAACCTTTAGCATGTTGCCCATCACTCTTGGACATTGCATCATCCTCCCCAGCTGCCCGGCTGTTGTATATATAGCCGGTGTGGACACCCTTCACACAATTCAGGAGAAGACTAGGAAGTTCCATCATAAAACCAATCAGAGAAACCACACTGGGGACCGTAAATCACAGATTTTTGGGGAGCACCTGAAGGTCTGGGAAGTGCACATTTCCCCATTATACTTCACAGGAAGCCCTACATTTTCCTCCTGAACCCAGGTCACATGGGGTCATAACCTTGGGAAGGCTATTGTACAAGCGTAACCATAGCAACCACAGCATAAGAAACACAACAGAGTCCCTCATCCACACCATCCAACATAGGTTAAGTAAAAGAAACTGGTTTAGATATACAATGTGGGCTAATTCAGCTGTAAAAAGTTTATGCCCTGTGATAGCTGATTTTATAGGCTTTACAACCATATCCGAGACATAAAACTATAAGCTATAAAAACACTGAATTAAAGTGTTACCTTCTTAAAGTCCATATTTAATTTGTATGATAAAAAGCCCTGAAGAACTAGCTCTGCAATAAAGAACAGGCAGTTAAAGCAACCCGATATATACACTGCAATTTTCTTTTGCATTCTTCGCTTAGAGGTAAAAATAAGTTTGAAATACATTTGCAAAATCATCTGATAATATTGATGTGGATATCTTTAAGGTCACGGTGACCTTGCCAATTAAGACATGTTCGTGGATCAACATATTTTCTTGATCCTGGAACAACATTCCTGTCTGAAAATGTAGTCCTTACCCTATCACTAAACCTAACTTGTCCCTAAAATCAGAGGGAAATGCTAGGTGAATAACACTGATGTAGAAGCACCTAACCCTGGTTATAAGCCTAATCTTGACATAAACTATAAACTTGTCCCTCAAACCTGATTGGAATGTTGTTCCAGGATCAACAACTATGTTGATCCAGGAACATGTTGTATTTGGAGAAATCATGTTCACCATATTTTTGCACCAACTCTGCAATTCGGCACTCCAATCAAGTCAAGTCGGGCACATTAATTATATAGCACTTTATATAATAGATTGCCTTAAACCAAGAAGCTTTGCAGTATTAAAAAAAAATATCTCAGTGTCGCTTTCAATTAGAAGTACAACTTCAATTTCTATAAACCAGCTCTCCAGTGTGTTCATGTTCACTTGTGTCTGGACAGACTGAACAGAAGAAATGAACCGACGAAGATTTCCCTGCCAAAGAAGGCAGAGCCTCAGAGCCACACCTACCTAATATCTAATCGCCACATACCAATAGTAGTTCGAAAGTATTTACAAGCTGGAGTAAACTTTTTCAGAACATTCACTTTGGCAAGCTGTTTCGAACTACTGAAATGAACTCCAAACAAACTGTTAAAAATGTGAATCTTTGGCCCAACATGTTTTGTTCGAACATATGTATTTTCATTTTAAAGTTTTCACTCTTTGATTTTGATTAAAACAACATAATAAATAAAACTATTAAATAATTACACTATTATCTTCTTCTAGCTGCTTTACAGCTGAAATTCAATTTGTTTCATAACTGATCAATTTTACAATATTAACAGTTAATTTTCTGATTATTAATGTGAAGCTACTTTGACAAAATCTCTATTGTATAAATCGCTATATAAATAAATGTGATGACTATAACTGTTCAGCATGACAGTCTCAAATTCAAGAAAGCAGCAAGGATCCCAAAACCACAACAGGGTCAGACTGCCAGGTAAGTTGCTGTAAGGCTGTACAAGTCATAACAAAAGCAACAGTAGTGTTGACAAGACTCACAGTCTCATTCGATATCCAACCTGAGATGTCTCACATCACCAACTCTGGCCAGCTCTTGTATTGCTTCTATGGCAGCTGGGCATGGTGCCACTGTTATACCAGGTAAACATGTCACAACACTGGCCTCAAAAAACAAGCCTTTTTGGCTTTTCTATTCGAGACTCGTGAACATGATCACAGCAGGACGATTAGAATGAGAGTGGTGGAAAACCAGAGTGTAGGTCAGACAGGCAACAGTAGTACAGACACGTACAGTAGTGAATACAGTGGTGTACAGCACACTAATTGCAATCACAGTCTCCCTGGAACAAAATAGTGTTGTTTTCCTTGGTCCCCCACACCCTGGATTGAACCTAAAATCTTTAATTTAGCAGCACAGAGCCTCAGACAGTAGGCTGTAAGAACTATGTGTGGTCAAAACTACAAACCCGATTCCAAAAAAGTTGGGACACTGTACAAATTGTGAATAAAAACAGAATGTAATGATGTGGAAGATTCACATTTCAATATTTTATTCAGAATACAACATAGATGACATATCAAATGTTTAAACTGAGAAAATGTATAATTTTAAGGTGAAAATAAGTTGACTTTAAATTTCATGGCATCAAAAAGAAATTACAAAACATCCACTGTGTGGCATCCCCTCTTCTTTTTATAACAGTCTGCAAACGTCTGGGGACTGAGGAGACAAGCTGCTCAAGTTTAGGAATAGGAATGTTGTCCCATTCTTGTCTAATACAGGCTTCTAGTTGCTCATCTGTCTTAGGTCTTCTTTGTCGCATCTCCCTCTTTATGATGCTCCAAATGTTTTCTATGGGTGAAAGATCTGGACTGCAGGCTGGCCATTTCAGTACCCGGATCCTTCTTCTACGCAGCCATGATGTTGTAATTGATGCAGTGTGTGGTCTGGCATTGTCATGTTGGAAAATGCAAGGTCTTCCCTGAAAGAGACGACGTCTGGATGGGAGCATATGTTGTTCTAGAACTTGGATATACCTTTCAGCATTGATGGTGCCTTTCCAGATGTGTAAGCTGCCCATGCCACACGCATTCATGCAACCCCATATCATCAGAGATGCAGGCTTCTGAACTGAGCGCTGATAACAACTTGGGTTGTCCTTGTCCTCTTTAGTCCGGATGACATGGTGTCCCAGTTTTCCAAAAAGAACTTCAAATTTTGATTCGTCTGACCACAGAACAGTTTTCCACTTTGCCACAGTCCATTTTAAATGAGCCTTGGCCCAGAGAAAATGCCTGCACTTCTGGATCATGCTAAGATATGGCTTCTTTTTCGATCTATAGAGTTTTAGCCGGCAACGGCGAATGGCACGGCCCATGCTGTGATTTCCATTACAGTAGCATTCCTGTATGTGATGCAGTGCCGTCTAAGAACCCGAAGATCACGGGCATCCAGTATGGTTTTCCAGCCTTGACCCTTACACACAGAGATTGTTCCAGATTCTCTGAATCTTTGGATGATATTATGCACTGTAGATGATGATAACTTCAAACTCTTTGCAATTTTTCTCTGAGAAACTCCTTTCTGATATTGCTCCACTATTTTTGGCCGCAGCATTGGGGGAATTGGTGATCCTCTGCCCATCTTGACTTCTGAGAGACACTGCCTCTCTGAGAGGCTCTTTTTATACCCAATCATGTTGCCAATTGACCTAATAAGTTGCAAATTGGTCCTCCAGCTGTTCCTTATATGTACATTTAACTTTTCCGGCCTCTTATTGCTACCTGTCCCAACTTTTTTGGAATGTGTAGCTCTCATGAAATCCAAAATGAGCCAATATTTGGCATGACATTTCAAAATGTCTCACTTTCACCATTTGATATGTTATCTATATTATATTGTGAATAAAATATAAGTTTATGAGATTTGTAAATTATTGCATTTCTTTTTTATTCACAATTTGTACAGCGTCCCAACTTTTTTGGAATCGGGTTTGTATGTGTATATATACACACACACAGATATTTTTATGATGCTAACATTAAATTGTTTTATGTTGACTATTTTCTTTTGTCAACTTTTGTCTCTCTCTTTTAATTCATCCATTCCTCTTTAAATATATGTATCCAAAGACAAGTATCAAAACTTGCTTTTTTATGACTTCTGTTCCAGTTTGACAGGCTAACACCCATGGAGGCCATGCCAAATGTGCCTAGAAATAACACCGGGCCTCCCTACTGTCTCTGAGATTGCCCACCTAGGAGCCTGGCACACACCATGGCGCATGCAAAAACCCTGTGGATTATACTCATGTAGCATATTTCATAATGCAATGCAGACTCCCAGCTTTACTCCTCTCTGCCCTCATTGTCCCAGTCGGCTGCTGACGGGCAGGCGCAAGTAATTGCTCTGGCTGCCTCTGTGCCCCACCTCATCTGATCCAGAAGGGTATATCTGAAACACAAGTCATTAATAACAATGACACAAAGCGTTACTACATAAACACTTAGTGAATGGCGGGCGCTGCGCGTCACACACCTCCACCACTCTCCTGTTCCCCTGTAATCAGAGCAGTAAGGTAATGAATGTGGAAGATAACCCCTCCATTGGGCGGAAGGGGAGATAAAGTCAAAAGCGATTAAGAAGAGGCGGGTGGTGAAGAGGAGGTAGTTGGAGACGCTGCTATTGCGTCCTGACAAAAGGTGCAGGTGTAGCAGTACATTCTGGACAGGAAGTTGGCCTGACAGGTGACCACAAAACTACCAAACAAGTAGGTAATTACCCAACCAAGGTAATTTACTGGACTAAGTACCACTTTTGCCGCCCTGTTGGTGTGACTGTGTGCAATTATGCACAGAGGTCTAACAATGGAACATGTGTGCCATTCATGAGGTGGGCTAAGCCGACTGGCTCGAGACCACCAAAGACACACATGCGTCACGTCAACCATGGACACAAAGAATGATGGCTAAATAAATCCTCAAAATGAAAGGTAAGTGTTGACTGTGACTTTAAACATCACTTTAAGCCGGCATGAACAAGCAGTAGTATGTTATTTCCATATCTATATCTATAATGATGTCAATTTTAAAATAAGAACATATTATAGGAAAGCTGCATCTATAATTTTCTAAAGATGATTGACAACTACACTGGCTGATGTAAATTAAGTCTATTTTTATTTTAAATGCCATATCCTATTGACCTGACATATTTGTGCTGCTTTGTTTCATTTACAGATCTCATTATTTTTAGACACTTTTAGGCCTTATATATGACAAATATACAAACTTACATGATTTTAGGTGATTTTATATTCCATATATTTACATGTTTATTTATTTCGTTTATTACTCGTCTTTCACTCAGCCCCTAAAAATCTGATTAATAGCTGACAGCACCCTTAAAAGAAACATATACATATACATATATACACACACACACCAAGCCACATCTGTTGCTGCATCTGCGCATGTGTTTAGTTAAATACTACTTTTCCCCCGTCCACTTTTTAAATAACAATCAGGATACAATCAAGATCTTTTCTTTAAAACCTACAATAATTTCTGTTTGATGTCAATGATTCATATAATACATTTAAAATCATATCCAACAGCAGTGAGTGCAAATGAAAAAAGCTTGTGTGAAATAACGCACCTCCCTGCCCATACAATAATTTCAGCAATAACGTAATATTAAGAAATAAAAGGCCCTAATAAATGAGTTGGAGTTGTCCGCTCCCTGATGCAGTCTCTACCCTGTGCGCAAAGACATCATTATGCTGAGGAAAATGAGTGTGCGTATGTGTACATGGGTGCGTGCGTATGTGTGCACACGAGCATGTTTGTGTGGATGGAAGTCTTAAGAGCTCACTCAGAATTCACATCCATCTAGACAAGCGGCGGGCTGATAATAAACGCCCCTCAGCCTGATGATGGCTTAATTACCAGTGTAAAGAAAGTGTTTAATCTCTGACCCGTTTCATGTTCTCGCCACTCTTTTTCTCCGGGAGCGCGTGTGTGCGTGTAAAAGACACTGCTGCGTCCCACTCGTAGAGACACCCCTGCCGTCTGCCAGGGGCCTGTAGGGTGCAATTAGAAACCACTAAATGAAGTTGACTATACGGTTTCATTTTTCGCTTTCTCTTTCTCCACCCCCTCCTCCTCTTCAGCCTGCGTAATTAACATGGAAAACTATGTGTTATGCCAGAGACAAAAGTCTAAAATCTCAAGATAGCTGCTGTTGGTAAGGAATTTTTTTTTTTATTTCCATGTGCATGTACTCTTGAAAGGGATAGTTCACTGATATATGTAAATCATTTACTGTTGTTCCAAATCTGTACATTCTTTTTGTCTGCAGGAACACAGAATAACATTTTAAAGAACGGTGGGGTCCAACCAACATTTGACCTCATTGACTTTCATTGTATGGACAAAATCAACCAAAAGACGTTTTTCAGAAATATTTAATATGTGCAGGTTTGGAACAACATGTGAGTGAGTAAATGATCACAGAATATGGGCTACTTAGAACGTTTAAGTACTAATATGCACCCTTCATGGGTAGATAAGGGTAGATGACCCAAGCTGTTGTACCCCTAAAGGTGCTATATTACACACTTGCATGCCTTTTAAAAAAAAGACACTCAACCAGACTCTCAAGGGCATAATATACTTCAAGTGAAATCAAAAAAACGAATTGGTGTGACATAAGTTCGGGTCATCTGGAAAACACCTCTGAACTACCATTGGTCTGTGGCGATTATGCAATAGATAGTGTGGGAGGCGTCAGGGTAGTGTATAACAACAGTCTACTGCTGCTTGGGTATTTCAAACTTCTCTTTAGCACTAAGTGAAGAACGAAAAAGAACTTGGCCATAAGTATCTAGTGGCCTTCAGTTATCCAGTTCCAGAGTGATATATGACACAGCACTAACAAACTGAACAGCTCCATTAACAGAAGTCTGAACGCACCAAGGACCTCTAAATCCCTGCGTCTCAGCTACACAAACAAAGTCAATCCACCTGAGACGGCAGGGGACAGGATGCTGGGCTACTTATAGCAACCTGAGAGCCGTAAACAAGAATGGCAGGAAAGCTGCTCGGGACAAGACGCTTTGAAGTGCCCTAGCGCTAAACTAGTCTGATCGGACAGGCCAGCATCTTTGAAGGCAGGTTATCCTCAACAGCCGCGTGTCCTGTTGTGAACGAATTGTTTCCTCTTTCAATTTGTCTTCATTTTTTTGTTGAAATTGACACTTTGCAATTGTTCTACTGGGTGAGGCCGGGTTCTGCTAAATGCAAGGCTCTACCGGTGACTGTGCAGTGTTTTCTAGTAGGGAGTCAGGTGCCGGGTCTGAAGTAACGAATCAGTGCAGGTGACACTGCTGTGACACTCCAAAGGAATCTCCTGTGGGTTGATCTCCCACTAACTGGCCATTTCCTCTATCCACTGGGTCATGACCTTTTCTGCATCGGGCAAGTGAAACCATTAGTCATGGGAGTGAGGTCATTCTGCAGGAACACCATATATCACTCCATATATTAGAGAGGCTATGAGATGTCAGCATTAATCTTTCTAATCTCTGTGGTTTTAATGTTGGCCTTTGACTCTGACAAACTCATAGTTCATAAAAGTGTACAGAAACTTTCTCTATAGGATATGATTTGAAAGAGTTTCAGAGCTTTGCTCACCAAATGCGATTACAAACTTTGAGAGCTCAGGAAACGTGATGGGGCTAAAGCGGTTTTCCATTAAATGCAAAAGTGTGGGTGTATAAAATGGCAAAGGAAGACATGCTCTGGTTGTTGAGAGCGCAACGTGACCCCTTGTGTGCACAATCAAAAGCATGATTTTTTTTATAATTCACATTTACAGTGTACTCTGAGTAGAAGTGGCACATAATAACACACACAAACAACTCTGTCCTCTAACTCTGACAAGATTTGCAAAGCATCACCTGTGTAATCAGAGCAAGGAACAGGAAGTTCCCAGAGAATCTTAAAATCAGAACAGGTTAAAACTCTTTTGATACAGTACGCCTACTGCTAACTTTGACTTAACCAAAACACAGAACTAAAATATATTTAGAAAGTACATCAAGTCAGCCGTGGCGCTGATAAATGTTTCGTCACTGATAATACTAGCAGGTTGCGCGATAACCAATATGAAATACCCCCTTCGATTTTACATTATATCAGAATTGGCCCTTTATTCGCTCTCTGGATTTGCTTAGGAAGGATTTGTGCAGCTTCTCTCTGCGTATCCTATTACCCACTTGTATTCTGATATAAATCATATTTGTTTTATTACCACAGCCAATGAAATCAAGGCTCAAACCATCATTGTGATTAATGAAAGCAGCGCCCTTTTCCTGTGGGCAAAGAGAGGGCATCCTCATCCAACTGGCCCATCCTTACTTTCCTTTTCCAAATAAACACAGCAATGTCAACCGTTGAAGCACATTTAGTTTTGACCCGAGGGCCGCAAGATATTCTTAGCTCATTGATCGTGCTCCAAGCACTCACAGAAAGCACTCTTTCGCTGGGGCGGGGAACGAGTGCGGAGCTGCACGTTGGCCTACCCCGAACAGGAAATTCCACAGCTCTCCCTAGCCTCTGAACACAATACTACTCAAAACACACAAGATGAAGGCAGAGAGCGGGAGCAGGCCAGAAAGTTGTTCTGTCTCTGTAGATATCTCTCTTTCAACCTCTAATCATCCTTCTCAAATAGGGTACGAATATGCATTATGTAACTGAGACAGGAAAGGAAAGCCAAAACACACAGAAACAAAGTGTAAAGAACAATCAAGCTTTGATACAGGTCGCAGAGATTCGTTTTGCAGACTGAGTCAGCATGAAAGGGCCGCAGAAAGCGTTTCACCTCTGGGTTGACCACCGATAAGAGCATTTAATGGGATTTGAGAAAACGATAATCCCGTCCGT